>OX578138.1:104653513-105238513 GCA_951213105.1 Amaurobius ferox
TTAGTGGTTAAATCTAAATCATCTATAGGATTTTCACAATTTTTTAAAATTCTATTTTCCATATCATAATTTCCATCATCCATTAATTTAAAACCTGTACCAGAAGGTCCAATAGGCCCTTCTTTCATTTGATCATCATAAGGTGGATAATAAGCACTCATTTATTATAGCATTAATTTTATGATTTAAAACTCTTAACCATTGTTATAGTTTTATTTTTCAAATTTATAAAACATATCTTTCTTTCCTTAAAAATAAAATAAAACTTATATTCCTTTTGAGTATTCATTAATCTCTCCCAATTAAATTCAATATCTAAATTATTTGAATCGCTATAGTTTTCATGCTTTGATAAGTCAAAATAAAAAATAGTATACAATTTTCCAAAAATTCTTCTTATTTATCAAACATCCTGTTTCTGTATTAATATCATTTAATCCTGCATGTAAAAGAGCTTCATGCACTCTATTATAATCTTTATTGGTAAAATTCGTTTTGTAACGCATAAGAGGAATTTGTTTATTATTTATCATCAACCAGCATTCAGTCATATCTATATTATCAAATATCATATTATTTTTTTCATAATTACTTACCATCTCTTTCAACGTACTGAGGAATAATATAGACACCTAAAACTTCATCTGAGGCTGTAGTTGCTGTGACAGATCCACTATCGCTTTTATAGGGACCTACCATCTTAAATATATACCGATCCCAATTTACCTCTATATCTTTAATAGATAAAAATGATTCCATAAATACACTTTCTGCAGAATTTTTAAATTCTATATAAGGTAAATGCAAGGGTAAACCTTCAACTACAATCTTATAATTAACATTTCCTATATCAGTATATATCATATTCTTATTTTCATTTCTTAACCAGAATAACCTTTTCATATTATCCAAAGAAATCGATTATATCTTTTAAAGGTGTCCATACTTTAATGACATTACTATCTTTCGTTAGTTCCCATCTCTTTGCGAATCCTTCGTTATAATCTTTATTCATCTTCAAATTATTAAAAAAATCAGTTATTTTAGTAGTATCTTGTAACGTACCCTCATATTTTAACTCTTTTCGGTCAGTAGAATCAGATGTATCTAGATAAAAAAATTCATCTTGAGCTTGTGATGTTGTATAATCAGGAGTATAATGAGTTAATCTTAAAGCATGATTCATGATTGAAAAATTTGACTGTGTATTTGATTCAATTTCGGTATCTCCTATATGTACTTTTAAAGTTTTGATAAAACCTCCACCATTTACCAGGCTCACATTTTGGTTTCCAATGGATGGTTTATCATTTTTTGTAATTTTTAATTTTTGTTCAAGATATCCTCTAGAATATAAAATTTTTGCTTTAGTATCATTAATATGAAAAACATAGGTGGCATTCTCATCTGAACTATGTTCTTTTGGATGAATTTCTCTTAATTCATAACTTTTAATTTGATCATTATAATAATAATGAGTATCACTCAAATCATAAATCTTTTGCATTTATTTAGGAAGAATTTTTAAACCGCCTCCTTTCTTTTTCATCGAAAATATTTCATTTAATTTATTCCGTACAAATGTTTGGTCTTCAATAATAGGTTCAGTTTTCACCTTTAAAAATATTTGTATTTTTTTGCTTTTTCTATATAACCCTTTCAGGGGCGCAATGTTATAATTTTTAAAATGGTATGAAAAAGTAAGTAGTATGAAATGCAATGGTCCTATAGACGACATAAATGAGCTTTAAAAAAAATTATCCGTCCCCGTTACGAAAAAGGGGCCGGTTTCACAGTGAAACCGGCGCCCGTCTAGAGCATTAAGATTATATGTTTGTTCATTGACCTTTACATTACTGGAAAGTATCTGAAAGTAACCCAGCTTTCAGATTACACTAGTAAGTTATTGAACAAATAATGAAATAATTAATTTTTTTATAAACATACATTTTTAATTATAGATTTAAAAAATTTTAAAACAGAAAACTAAATGTATGAGGTAAAAATATAAAGGAAAAGTAAAATTTAAAAAATATATTTCCATACCATTTTTTAAACAAATAATATCATTTTTCGTGGAATTTTTTGGAAACATGTGACGTCTTTTTGACGTCTTTTGGAAACATGTGACGTCTTTCTCCTGTACGCTTACTGCAGTGAAAGTCTTCCCTAACTGTGTGGCATATAGGTTGGTTTGGAAAACGAAATTTTCCATAAAAGTCACAGAAAATAAGGACAGAAACAGTCCTATCGGGGATGGATCCTCCATATCAATTATTTCATCAGACAAACCCGAATCTGCAACGAATTTTTCCGATTCAGGTTTTTCCGATTTACTGGGCGTTTTTTAGTCCAAGTTACGTTTGCAGGTCGTGATGGACCTGGTAAGGTAATATTTGCATCTTCTGGTTCATCTGGATCATCATTACCCTCATCCTCACCATCGAAAAACTGGACATTTCCTTCGTTTTCATGAGGCAGAACATAGTCCTCATCATCACTATTTTCATCTGTGACCACAGATTCAGCATCTGATGGAAGCTCCTCTAACAAAGCTAAAGCTTCAGAAATGCTTAGCCCAGGACGACGGGGCATTTTTGAAAATAATTAAATTATATACTAAATAAAACCATGAAATATTTTACAAAGTTATATTAAAAATTAAGAAAACTATATGTAAAAATTAAATAAATTTAGATGTATACAAATATTTTACAATGTATCAAGAGCATGAGAAAAGCAACCGATCGAGAAACAGAATGAATTCACATGTGGAGTTCTTTGAATGTGATCTGAGCCTCTGTAAAAGATAAGAAAAATTTTCCCCCTCTCAAAGACCCCCCAATAACCTCACCTTTGACTCCACTAAAACCATGATCAGGCGAAAATTGTTTATAGTAGAAATCCCAAACCACTTGAAAAACAGCTGAGAGACTGCCAGCTGTTGTTTACTCAAGAGTCAGCCTGACCGCAAATGCTATGTTCTACAGGGGCAGCGGTTTCACTGCGAAACCAGTAGATAAACATTCAAAATTACAAAGATTCTATTTCTTTTTTTTGTAAACTAAGGGCATTTCAATAATCATTGATGCCTATTTATAAAATATAATGTGGAATATTTCGAAATTTGGGCTTTTTTTATTTTTAAAATAACTGAATCAGAATCATGTATGAAACAACCTATAATTGAAGTCCTGGCATCTAATGATGGAGGAATAGAATGGTATGATGCTGCCATCTATTATCAGTTATTGAAAGTAACTTCACTTTAGTAACTTTATTAAGAAAATTAAACCCCATTTTCTGAGTAAAAAAAATTTTTGAAAATGCGGTTTCACTGTGAAACCGCCGCCCCTGAAAGGGATAATCTATGTTTATTCATTTATTTATGAAGAAAAACCTGACCTAATAATTGATATATTTTTTTAACGTAGTTATCCTCAAAAATAGATATAAAATTAAATTCTACAGCTCCTTTATTTAAATCAATTAATTCACCTTTTTGATTAGTAATCCTCATTTTTATTTTTTCAACAGGATCCGTTTTAACAGGAAAATATATCCAATTATTAAATTCTTTTAAAATTATACTACCAGGAGGATTTTTATTAACGAAAGAATAAATGACTTCTGAATTAGATTGATTTATTAAAGATCCTTTTACAACATCACAGTGAATATAAATAGTATAATTTCCATTGGATATATCAGCTACATGTTCACCTTCAACCTCTATTTCTTCATCATAACTTCCATATGTCGGTTTTAAAAAACCCATAATTTTATGAAAGTTACTTTTTGTAAAATCAATTACCCAACCTTTTTTCAGTTTAATGGCTATTCTTTGTCTTGCTTCAATAATACCAAATTTCACAGGTGGATCCTCACCAAATATTTTTATCATATACTCATTTAAACCTCTTATAGTATAATTACCATTTGAGATAACAATTGTTATATCTGTGTCTAATGTATACATTCTAAATATGTTACTTCCATAATTCTCACTTATATTAAACCATGAAACTTCCATAGAAAATGACTGTAAAGCTAATTTTTTTAATTTTAGAGGTGCAATAAAATTTACAGTAAATTCCTCTGATTAATCATGACCTTCAGATTTTAATATTATCATTTATACAGAACAAAATTTTCATTATAGTCACTAGGTTTTTGTGTAGGAAATGATTTGTGAACATTTTTAGGTGATATACCTTTATTCCTTTCTCTTATATATTTCATACAAAATAAACCACATTTCACAGATGTAGGTTTCTGTAAAAAACTATCATTATGACCTATTTTTGGTTTTTTATTAGATGTAATAAGAAATGATTTAATATTTTTAGGTATATCGTTATATTCACCAAACGGATCAAAATATTCCACATATTTATATTTAGCATCATTATAATAACAAACCCAATGAGTTCCAGGACCTATCGATACATCTAAATTAATGATTCCATTTTCAAATATTCCTACTGTTTTAGGTATTAAATCAGAGGTAAATACATCTCTAAATCCTTTTTCATTTTTCATATTTTCTTCAATCATTTTATTACTAATTCCCATGGTTGATATATCCCCTTTCCACGTTTTTTTTCCCCAGAAACCCCATTTTTTGTACAGCTGAACTAGCTAATCCAGATAAAGCACCTGTTGCTAATGCTGGAACTGCAAATTTAGCAGCGGTTATTAAAGAGGATATAAGTGCTGCTAGAAATGGTAAAAATCCTCCATTTTTAGCTAATTGAGTTTTACTGATTGTAATTCTTTTTCCATTATTAATATGATTAATTTAAGTTTTAGTTAAATACATCTCATGATTAGGAGTTTTAGATTTATCTATTTGTAATGTTAGTTCTTCTTTATTTCTAAAAGCTGATTTAAGTTTATTTTTCTGACCTTCACTTAAATAAACTTTCATTTATTATAGGAGAAATTGTTTATAATATCGTTGTACATCATTGTAAGTCATTTCTCCATTTTTTAATAACATATCTAACAATAAAACTACTTGATTATACAATGTCTTTGATTTACTTCCATTACATATTTTTTCTGTTAATTTTCATAATACATCCTTTTTATCTATACCTTCACCAAACCAAGGTTTAGCCTCATTCATGAGATGTAAGACGTGGATATATTTTTTCATCATTTCCATTTTATAATCTGATTCCTTAATTTTTTCTAGATCACTTTCAGCTTTAGAATAGTTATAATTTTTAGTTTTAGTTCTTTTCATTCTTTTATATGTATCTCGCTTTTCTTTAGATATTGCTATTATTTCATCAAGATCTTTTTTAGATTTATTTATAAGATCAGAAGGTAATTTTAAATTTTCTTTTTTGATAAACGGTATATCCATAAATTTATCTCTGTAAAATGTAATTTTTCCTTCTGCTCTATCCATCAATTGTTTAACATCTGATGCGTAATCAAGAGGTGGAAATGAAATATTTTCTACAGCATTTTGTATACTTTTTACAACCTCTTTATTAGATTTTTCATATTTTTCAATTTCTTGAGTGACTGGTTTAAGAAATTCCTCTAAGGTTTTTTGAATACCTATTTTTTCTTTTAGTTGATCTTCACTATTCTTTCTTATTTCTTTTTCTAATTTTACAAATTTAATTGAATCTTTTATTTGCTTTATAAACTTGTGTTTTCGTTCTTTTTCTAATTTGTTCATTTATATAACATTAATTTTTTACTGCGAGTAAATTATTTTTACAGCGATTAAATTATTTTTTACAGCGAGTAAATTATTTTTTACAGCGAGTAAATTATTTTTTACTGTTATATAAATGATAAAAAATAAAGAATACACGGAACCAGATGAGTTACCTGATCCTAATCAACATCCTTTGTTACCTAAACATCCATTTAGATTGCTTATAACAGGGCCTTCAGGTTCAGGTAAAACAAATTTACTGTTAAATTTGATTTATGATTTTTTAAATTTTGATGCACTATATATATGTGCAAAAGATTTATACGAACCTAAATATTCTAAATTACAAGAAATACATTTTTTGAAGATATAGAAAGAGAAGATATTTTGAAATGTAAAAAGAATAAGAAAACATTATTAGAATTACATGATAAATACAAAAAAGAAGTATTCTTTTCTTCAGATGATTTTATTACTGTAGATGATTTAAATCCTACATTAAAGAATTTAGTTATTTACGATGATTGTGTGACTGAGAAAGATCAAAAACCATTCAAGAATTATTTATCAGAGGTAGAAAGAAAAACACATCTATTATTTATTTATCACAGTCATATTATACAACACCTATCAATATAAGAAAGAACTGTAATTACTTTATATTTTTCAATCTACAACCAAAAGAAATTCAACAGATTATAAGAGAGATAGATGGTAAATTAAGTACTGAAGAATTCAAACAAATATATAATAAAAGTGTTCAAAAACAATACGATTTTTTAATGTTAGATTTAGTGAATCCAAAAATAAGATACAGAAAAAAATTTGATCCTATATAAATGAAATGGAAGAATATTTAGAAAAAAGATTGTATGTTTACAGAAAGAGTAGAAATTTGTATCAAAAGATAAGTATTTCATTATCAGTAAGTAAGGTCATTCTAAGTGGAACGGGTTTATCAGCTATTGCCTTTCTTCCGCTTGGTTTTTTTAGTTTATCGGTTGGTATAGTAGAAGCTATTGATCTTGCATTAAAAATGGCAGAAAGAAAGGAAGAATATAGACATCGTTATAATTTTTATAAAGAACTCGTTAATTCGTTTGAAGCTAAGGATATGACAGAAGAAGAAATTTATATGCGTGAAAAGGATTTCATAAAAAGTTTAAAAATTAATCCAGTTGAAAAATACGTAAAACAAATGCAATTGAATGGATATAAATTTATTCATCCTAAATAAATGAAAGGTGGTGATATTGTTGGATGGTTACAACATAAAATAAATCCTCCAGAAATGCATTTACCAGGATATCAATATTGTGGTCCATTTACAAAATTAGAAAAAAGATTAAAAAGAGGTGATCCTGGAATAAATAAAGTTGATAAAACATGTAAAAAAACATGATATTTCTTATAGTAAAACAAAAGATACAAAACAGAGACATGCTGCTGATCAAGAATTAATATATGATTTAAATGCAATACAAGATCCAACATTTCGAGAAAGATTAGATAGAGGAATTATTAAACCTATTATTAAAGCTAAAAAAAATTTTGGGTTAGGAATATCTCCTAATATGTATTGTGTCAAGTGTAAAAAGAAAACCGAAACTAAAAATTATTATGAAACTACTTCTAAAAATAATAAACCGGTTGGTAAAGTATTTGTACAATTTGTGGAAGTAAAAAGAATACTTTTTTAGGAATTTAAAAGAGACATATTATAATCCAGAAATAGGTTATTGTGGTATTCAAGAATTGAAAAGAAAAACAGGATTACCTAATGTTGAAGAATTTTTACATGAACAAGATGTATATACTAGATATAAACCTGTCATTCGTGAATTTAAGAGAAGGAGAGTTTATGTTCCAAACAGTAATAAACAATTTGGCGCTAATTTGTTATTTATAAAAAATTATAGCAAATATAATGATGGAACTAATTATTTGTTAACAGTTATAGATGCTTTTAATAAATATGCTTGGGCTTTCCCTATAAAAAGAAAAACAGCTGAAGAAGTCGTACAAGGTTTTAAACAAGTTTTTAAAGAAAGAATACCGAAATTTATATTAACGGATGAAGGTACTGAATGTACAGGAAAACAGACTCAAAAATTATTCAAAGATAATAATATACATTGGTTTACGACTTATAATAAAGAAATAAAATCTGCAATAGCTGAGAGATTTAATGGAAGTATAAGAGACAAAATTATAAAATATATGCTAACAATACTAAAAGATATATTGATGTATTACCCAAATTACTTAAAAATTATAACAATTCATATCATAGATCAATAAAAATGACACCCGTTGAGGCTAGTCGAGACGATAATGAATCTCCAGTTTATAAAAATGTATATACTAAAAAGATCATACAAAAACCTAAATTTAAGATAGGGGATAGTGTAAGAATATCAACAATTAAAAAAACATTCAGGAAAGTAGATGATTCTACATTTACTGAATAGATTTTTATAGTTTCTGAAGTATTAAAAACAGATCCAATTACTTATCGATTAAAAGATTTAAACAGTAAAGAAATTGAAGGAACTTTTTATGAAAATGAAATGGTAAAATATAATAAAAAAGATGATGTGTATAAAATTGAAAAAATCATGAAAAAGAAAGGTAATAAATATTTTGTAAAATGGTTAGGATATCCAGAAGAATTTAATAGTTGGACATCTGATTTATACAATGTTTAAAGATAGATGGTATAATAAAGGTGATCCTTGGGAAACTAATCATTAATATGATGATTTAACGGGGTGGGATCTATCACCCCCCGATAAATATGAATAAAACTGTTATTAATACGTAGTAAATAAATGAATGTTAACTTTTTTGACGGTGTTGAAATGGTTGAATCGATTGATATTTCAGATAATGAAGTTTCAGATAATAAAGTAGCGCATAATTTAAAGATGAAATTAATCTATGATTCTTCTTCAGAAGAAGAATATTTTTATGTTATAGGCTATGAGAGTTTAAAACAAAGATATATACGTAGAATTAGTTATTTTAATCGAGTAAAAAGGGGGTATAATATTACTCAAGAAGTTGAGGATATGTTTTTAAAATTTTTAGATTTTATGTATTATGAGAAATCAGTTAATTATTATTATTTTATGAAAACGATTTGTGATATTTTTAATATTGAAAATAATATAAAGGTCCAAAGACTTTGTTCTAAAGTCAAAAAGAAATATGAAAAAATATGGAATGCCTTTAAAAAAATGTTTCCTAATAAATGGATGTGACAAGAATATGCACACACTGTAAGATTATAAAACCAATAGATGATTTCTATAAATATCGCAATTATGGTAAATTTAATCGTGACAGTGTTTGTAAAATTTGTAAATCTATGATTAGTTATACGAAATATAATTGTGAATGTAGAAAACAGTATACATATCTTCATAAACAAAGACATTTGAGAAGCAATTATCATATCAAGCGAGTTGTGAAAAGTATTTAAAAAATGTTTCTTAATAAATGGACATGTTACTGAGAGCAAAGACTATTAATGAACTTAGAAAAGGAGTAAAACTATTGAATATTAAACAACCTAAAGGCTGTAAGAAGGATAATTTAATTAGATTATTAATTAAATATATCAGAAAAACAGGTGAATATAAACCTGTTTTAGTAGAATTATTAAATTTAGATATATCAAAATACTTAGAAAAAAAGAAAAAATATTTATTGAAAAACCTCAAAAACGTAATAAAATTAAGAAAATTTTTGATTCTTTTCATTTAAGATTTGATAAAAATGATTTTAAATCTGTAATTTTCTTTCCTGAAGAAAAGTTACTAGAAGAAAATCTTGAAAACGTATTTACAGAAGATAGAAAATGTCGTACATGTGGTAAATATTACGAACCTGAAGATAAAGAAAAACATATAAATAAAGACTTAATGATTAAAAGATCAAAACAAAAGAGAAAATGTATTATTTGCGGTATATATTATAAACATTTAGAAAATCACATATCAAGTCGAAAACATAAAAAAGCATTATTATATGATGAAGGTAATGTAGAAAGTAAGGAATATGAAACTGCTTATATATCTAGATTAAGATCATATAGAATTAATAATTGTAATAATATTAAAATCCCTCTAGAATTTTTAGAAGAGAAAAGAAAGGCTGTAATAAAAATAATAAAGCAAATTTTGGAAGAATTTAATGGTATAAAGGTAAATTTTAAAATGTTTTGTTTGTATAAATTGAATGAAGAAATTCAAAAATTTGCATTCAAAACTGAGAATCAAATTATATTAAAATCTAATAATTTACATACTTTTTATGATTATTTTATTGACAACTTAATAAATGAATCTGATGATTTTATATCAAAAGGATCTGGTTGGAGTCTTGAAGAAATTAAATTTTTGGAATTGAGAATAAATAAGTATCAACCCTTGAGAGGATCAAGTTATATTGATTTACCTGAAAACATTAAATCTAAACAAGCTATAATAAATGTAAAAAATAAAGGTAATAAATGTTTTATGTGGTCTATATTATCAGCAATTCATCCTGTGAAAAAAGATCCTCAAAGAGTTTCAAAATATGAACAATTTAAAGATGAAATAAATTTTAAAGGTATTGATTTTCCTGTTTCATTAGACAATATTAAGAAATTCGAAAAACTAAATTATATATCTGTAAATGTTTATAGTTATGATGGTTCAATTTATCCACTTAGAATAACTAACAATAAATTAGAAAAACATGTAAACTTGTTTTATATGAAAGATGAAAAAAATGATCATTATTGTTGGATTAAAAATATGAATAGTTTGATCAGATCACAAATTCCTAATAATCATATATTTTTATGTGATAGATGTTTAAATCATTTTTATTTTGAGGAAAGCTTAAAGATACATGTGGGATACTGTAAAGAGAAAGAAGCTGTTACAATTAATATGCCCAAAAAAGATGAAGTTATTCAATTTAAAAATCATGAAAGAAAAATGAGAGTACCATATACTATATATGCTGATTTTGAATCTCTCTTACCTAAAATTGATACACGTGAGCAAGATCAAACTAAATCATATACTGTGAAATATCAAAAACATGTAGCAGATGAATTTTGTTATTATATCAAATATGAAAATGAATGCTTTAAACCTCCTGTTGTTCATAGAAGACCTGATACAATCAAAAAGTTTGTATCTATGTTAAAAGAGAATACACTTAAAATTGAAAAATTTATAAAAGAAAAACTAAAAAATATGAAAGTATCAAATCAATGATAGAGTTCGATGAAAATTATTATAAAAGAACTAATATTTGTCATATATGTGAAAAACAAATCTTAAAGGATGAAAAAGTAATTGATCATTGTCATATAACTGGAAAATATAGGGGTCCTGCTCATAATGTTTGTAATTTAAATTATCAAATTCCAAAATTTATTCCAGTAAAAATCCATAATTTAACAGGTTATGATTCTCATTTGTTTATAAAAGATCTTGGATTTGATAAATCAAAAATAGATGCTATACCTAATACTGAAGAAAAAAATATATATTTCAGCAAAAAAATAGGAGGTATGAAATTGAGATTTATTGATTCATTTAAATTTATGTCTTGCAGTTTAGACAATTTATCAAAAAACTTGAGACCAGAGAATGAAATAAATAGATGTCCTCCAAAAATACGGAAATGAAATATATTAAATACTTAAAATCAAAATTTAGAGAGACATCATTACATTTTCCTGATGATAAATTAGATCTCATTACAAGAAAAGGTGTATATCCCTATGATTATATGGATTCTAGAGATAAATACAAAGAAACATAATTACCTTCAAAAGATAAATTTTATAATAAATTGAATGAATGTAATATAACTGATGAAGAATATAAACATGCTCAACGTGTTTGGAAAGAATTTAATATAAAAAATTTAGGTGAATATACAGATTTATATGTCAAAACAGATGTATTAATTTTAACAGATGTATTTGAAAATTTTAGAGATGTTTGTTTAAAAACTTATAAATTAGATCCAGATTGGTATTTTATTGCTCCTGGGATGCAATGTTAAAAATAGCAAATGTTAAATTAGATTTATTCAATAATTATGATATGATTCTCATGATAGAAAAGGCTTTAAGAGGAGGTGTTTCACAATGTTGTAATAGATATGGAAAAGCAAGTAATAAATATATGAAAAATTATGATAATAGTAAAGAATCCAATTATTTAATGCATTTAGATGCTAATAATTTATATGGATGGGCTATGAGTCAATATTTACCATATGGAGAATTTAAATGGTGTAATGGTGATGAAATAAATTATGTTAAACGTGAAGTATATAACCATAAAATAAAAGATGATTCAGAGAATGGATATATATTTGAAATTAGTTAAAGATATCCAAAAGAGTTACATGATTATCATTCAGATTTACCATTATGTCCTGAAAATTCGAAACAAGGTAAGTTATTAACAACTTTATACGATAAATAAAAATATGTAGTTCATTATAGAAGTTTAAAACAATATTTGAAAATGGGTTTAAAGGCTGTAAGAGTACAAAGAGTATTACAATTTAAACAATCGAATTGATTGAAAAAATATATAGATTTAAACACTGAAATGAGAAAGAAAGCTGCTAATGATTTTGAGAAAGATTTTTATAAATTGATGAATAATTCAGTATTTGGAAAAACTATGGAAAATATAAGAAAACGAATCGATGTGAGATTATGTTGTAATTATGATCAAGTTAAAAAATTAATTGCTAAACCTAATTTCAAATGTAGAACTATTTTTGATGAAAATTTGGTAGCTGTTCACATGAAAAAAAATAAAACTATATTTTAATAAACCGATTTATGTTGGAATGAGTATATTAGATTTATCAAAACATTTATTGTATGATTTTCATTATAATGTCATGAAACCGAGATATAAGGATAATATTAAGTTATTATATATGGATACAGATAGTTTTATATATGATATTAAAACAGATGACTTTTATGAAGATATGAAGTCTATGATTGATTATTTCAATACATCTGATTATCAAGTAAATAATCTATATAATATGCTTAGATGTAATAAAAAAGTATTAGGTAAAATGAAAGATGAAAATAGCGGTGTGATTATGAAAGAATTTGTAGGTTTAAGAAGTAAAATGTATTCAATAAGATTAGAAAAACAGAGTGTTGAAGAATATAATAATAATGAAGAAGATAAAGAAAACCATAAAAAATTTGAGACTAAGAAGTCTAAAGGTACTAAGACTAGTACCGTTAAAAACAGAATATCATTTGAAGATTATAAAGACAGTTTATTAAATAAAAAAGATCAATATAGAACACAGAATTTAATTAGAAGTAAGAAACATGAATTGTATTCAATTCAAGTGAACAAGATAGCTTTATCAGCAAAAGATGATAAAAGATTTATATTAGAAGATGGTATGAATACTAGAGCCTTGGGACATTATAAAAATGTTTCTAAAAATAATTCTATATAAATGGAAAAATTCAATAGACTGAGAGGTTATCCCAAAACGTTTAAATTAAATGATTTAAATCCTGGGGAATATGATCTGATATCATTGAGAAAAATTAATACTAAATATGGAGATTCAGTAATCGTAAAGTTAGATGTGGAAGCTGAAGAAAAAGAGTATTACCTTGCGAATAAACATGGAAAACTTTCTGATGAATCAATATATAAAATCAATAAAAGAAGATATATATTTAAGTATTCGGGTATGATTGACGATAAATACGTATATGAATTAGTGAAAGCTTAATCATTTTTCAGTGGGGGGGCGTCACCCCCCACTATAATTATCATATGTTTTGTATATTCATAATGATTTCATATTTTTATAATTCTTTTTAATTTTATAAAAAATGTTTAGATTTAGTTGACATTTTGAGTTTTTCTATTAATATATGGGGGGGTTTCAACCCCACCCTTTAAAAACAGGGGGGCTTCCATTCATTTGGAGGTCCTCTTTTTTTTCACGCATTTCTTTTAAATAATTCTCTGTGAAATCATACTTTTAATAAGTCTAGCTTTTTAACTAAAAAGGTATATATACACATCTTTAATATATTAGAGGACTTCCATTCGTTTGGAAGTCCTCTTTTTTCACGCATTTATTTTATATAATTCAATGTGAAATCATACTTTTAATATGTATTCTAGCTTTTTAACTAAAAAAAAGGTATATATACACATCTTTAATATATTTAGAGGACTTCCATTTATTTGGAGGTCCTCTTCTTTCACGCATTTATTTTATATAATTCACTGTGAAATCATACTTTTAATAAGTTTAGCTTTTTAAATAAAATAGTTCAGTTAATTCACTGTTAATATTTGGTCTAAATGTAAAACAGGTATATATACACCTTTTTTAGCTATAAGATCATGTTTATAATATTAAAATGGATCGAGACTTTTTTTTTATGAAAAAAAGATAAAATAAGCTATAAAATCATGTTTTTAGTGTTAAAAATATATGTGCGCTCACACGTGTGTATAGACACTACTTTGGCGACTTTTCTAACTATCAACAAATTAACGGAAATGTTGCCAAATTGATTAAAATGACGCTAAATCAATAAAAATGACGTCAAATTGACTAAAATTCAATAACTTGAAAAGAATATAAGAATCTACTATAAGAAAAACCTAATTTTCCGTCCGTAGCGTGTGGCAAAATTTTGGTGAAGTATTTGTCGGAATATTTGCAACTTGCTGATTTTTTTAATGTTGCCAAATTGATGAAAATATCGTCAAAATTGCAAAAATGATCCTAAATTAATGAAAATGACTCTTAATTGATGTATTAATTAAAAAAATATTTTGATATATGAACTATATTCTTTATGGAGGATGCTACCAATATTGATAATTGTTTATATAGAGATTGAATTTTAAAATATTTTTATATCTGAACTCTATTCTTTATGGAGGATGCTATCAATAGTGATAATTGTTTATATAGAGATGAGTGAAATATAAGTTTATTGGGTACTTTGAAATAGTCTTGCATGTTATCATTTCGTAAAATCGCCAAATGTATAATTCAGCATTAAAAACACAGTACCATGGAACTTATACATTATTTTTTTTACTGTAAAAGGAGTAATTTCATTGCATTATATAAGGAAAGCCATGTGATGCTTACATGAAATTCCTTTTTTTACTGTTGTTTTTGTTGTTGTTGTCGTGTCCCTAACATTACATTTAAGGAAGAATGTCGTTTTTTACTGTAAAAGGAGTAAATCCATTGCATTATATAAGGAAAGTCATGTTTTGTCCACATCAGATTTTTTTAGGCAATTTTGTTTTAATTACAACAGATAATATGGACCTAAGGTAATTATAATAAAATATTTATTTAAAACTACTCAATTACAAGTTACGAGCGAAAAAAGTCTACAAAAGTATGGATACTATATTTCAAAACCAAGAATATGATCCAAAATCTAATAATATATATATGAAGTGTTTTTAAATGGCTTACAAATTACTTGTAGCCAACCAGCACTTGTAGCTTAGCTGATATAAGCATTACAAACTTTAAACACGGAAATTTCTCAATCTTCTATAAATTGACAAGACGATTGTTTAAAAAGTAAAAGAGCTCTATGAAAACAAATTATTGATCTAAAAACTGGATTTATTTTCTACTGAATATTTATGTATAATACAATTAAGTATCTCGAGCACGTTAATCCCACAATTATGGGATTGGTTATTCTTTTCATCGTCACAAATTACTTGAAAAACAAGCAATATATTGATACAGTTGAGCACACGTAGTCTTTTACTTTAGATTTTGGCATTTTTTAAGGGCCATTTCGCAACAAAAGACGCATACTTCCTTTTCGAATCGTATAAAAATCTAATCGTCACCAAAGTATTCCACACATGATTTTTCTACCAAATTTTGTAAAATTTGTTCATTAGTTTTCAGCTAGAGTACATACATACTTTTTACGGGCCATTCCGCAAAAAAGCATTGACAGATTTTTTTCGAATCATACTAAAATCTAATCAGCATCAGGGTATCCCACAAGCGACATATTTATCAAACATTGTGCATTTTGATCAATTATTGAGTTAGAGTGGATGCATATATTGCACAGACACACAGACATCAGTGTTAGTTTTTCAACTGGAGTGGAAACATATATTGCACAGACAGACATACAGACGCACAAACAGACATCAGGCTACAAATATTTTTTTTCGGGTTCTACAGTGCTCGAAACTTGTTGATCCGTCGAAAACTCGAGCTCCTTTTTTTCGACACGATTTTTTAGCTTTCGACACGATTCCAATACTTTCCCCATGATCGGTAGGGAAAGTAAAAAGTATAAAAATGTAAAAATGTTTAAATTATTTTTTATATATTCATAAATGCTACATATTTCCAGAAAATGAGAATAAATTGTTTACATATTTATTCAGTCAGTTATTCGATATAAGCGGCCAATACTGTTTACCTTACCGCTTCAATTTCGGTTAGATACCCCGAACGTAGATTTTATTTACATAAAAATTGAGCATAGGCACAACTGTAAATAAACAGCCTGCGTAGAGGAATGCGCAAAAACGTAAGGGCAAAAGGCAATTATTTTTACCATAGCGGGTAATGGTAAACGGACTATGATGGAAATAAAAATTTATACTAAACCCAATAAACATCGAAATTTACCTTTGCGCTGAAAATAAATAATTTAAAATACGTAACAATACAAGATTTGATTTGCCAAAGTGTCCTTTAAATGATTTTAAGTTAATATACACTACTACTCATTTTTACAGTAGTCACTTGTTAGCGTTCTAAAGATGTATACATATACTGGAAAATTCTGCAGTGTATTTGCGAGTGAGAAGAACCAAATGCGTAATGAATTTTCTTAAAAAATACTCGTGTATATATTTTATTGAAAGTGAATATTTTATTTTCCGGTAAATAAAAAATATCCATCAATGAATATAAATTTAGATATATCTTGCTACAATTAGAGGTAAAACGAATGCAAATATCTAAAATAGGTGTTTTTAATGCAGAAATAATGAACAATTCCTTACTGATAAGCATACGAGTGTATATATATATATTTTTAGAAACGTAAGGTCAAAATTCTCCGTGTGACGTCACATGCGCATTCTCTATACCTCTTTTTTGAAACGAAAATACTTTTCTTTGAATGAACAAATGGCATTACTTACTTTGCGAGCGAACTTCCAAGATGAGAAACAGGAGTGCCAAAGCGGGCACACATTCAGAAAAGCAGGACGACAACATAACGACGTGTTTAAAGAAGCCACACTTTACTTTACGTTACGAACAAGGAACTTCGCTAGGGTTCGTAGAAGAAGTAGCGGTAATCCCCGGTTTTTAAAGTTTTGCCAATGCTGAACTTCCTCCACAGTTTTGTTGGGAAAAGTATTATCATACATCATATGTTTGTAAACGACAGGACACTTCGCCTTGATGCATCAGATGACTTTGAGGGCTTGACATGAGGCATAAGCCGATTGGACTGCATTTCTCCATTAAAAATTTGAGATGACGTGTAACACGTGATGAGATAGCTAAATGAATCCTCGTACAATAATCCCAAAAGATTCAACATACATTTATATATTCGAGGGGGTGATACTTAATAGCGATATGCATATTAGGGTGAAAGTCAGGGCCGATAAAAAAATTTCCGGGCCTCTCGTACCATCAATTGGGCCAGCGTAATTATTACTTTCCTTATATACATAGTATAATGTATAAGGAAAGTATTGTGACGGGGTCGAAAATTCGAATTCGATTTTTCGACGGGAGAGCACGTTTCAAGTATTCCTGATCACGAATTGAACATTTTAAGGTGATGTCGGTGTGTGTGTGTCAGTGAGTCTGTGGAGACTGTATCTCACGAACGAATAGAGCGATTCGAATGAAATTTGGTACAATAATTTTAATCCGTGAATGCTGGAAACCTACTGTTTTTAAACACAATCGAAAATTTTAAACACAATCGAAAATCATCAAAAACTCAAAACCTTTAATAAAGTTACGCAAATAAACATTTCTTATGTAATTTTTCCTTAGACGACGATTGGCATAAACACATTTAAGTGTGGCTATTCCAAGTGTATCCGGAAAATTTCATCCAATTCAGTGAAGTCGTTCTCCCGTAATGATGAAACAAATAAACACACACATATATATAAACAAATAAACAAACAAATATATAAACAAATAAATACACAGATAGAATTTCAATTTTATTTATATTTATATACGGAAGCGAATATTGCCAGTTGTGGATATATTACTGGTGCTGATTAGATTTCGGAATTTCGGAAAAGAACATGCCTTTTTTCGAGAAATGGTCCTCAAAAATCTCCAAATTCTGACATAAAAGACTATATATACTTAAGTGTATCAATTAAGTGCTTGTTTCATACGCAATTTTTGACGATAAAAAGAATAAGACCAGCCCCATAACTCAAGAACTAGCCTTTTTATCATTTTCGTATTTTTGCAAAGTCGTCTTTTTGAAAATTCGTCAGGTGCAAATTTAGTGTTGTTTTTACATATTGTGTTATTGGAAACCAATCCATTACATAACTCGCACCTCGCAATAATACAAAGATAGATACCAAAGCCATTAGAAGTTGTTCATTTAGCACCAACCAGAAGGCGCGTGTTACTTAAGGTTTACCACAGACGCCAGTAGCATTGCCAGAGATTGGTATAATTATACTCAAAAACAAGTTACACATTTATAAGGACATTACAGACTCCACTTCAAAGATAGGAGCTTGCAATTTCATCCCAGTAGCTCAACTGTAGAGCGTCGACTGACCAGTTCGGAGATCCAGGGTTCGAATCCCGGTTGGGGTGGAAAGGGGCTTTACAATGTGCACGAACATATCAACATTGTAGGGTAGTGTAAAGATGTCTGAGATCTGAAAGTGGACATAGTATGACTAGCATGGATTTAGTGGACTCTGAGATATGAAGTGCCGATTTCAAAATTAGGAGGATTAAGACCACGCACGAAGCTTACCTGAAGGTTAAAAAATAGCAGCAGGAGGCTAACCTGAGGTAAAATGGCAGGAAGTGGTCAATTAGTTTGTCAAATGCCCTCAATCTGACATTAGAAGGTAGAGAATGCAGACTCCACTTCAAAGATAAGAGCTTGCAAGTTCGTCCCAGTAGCTCAACAGTAGAACGTCGGCTGGCCAGTTCGGAGATCCAGGGTTCGGTTCCTGTTTGTGGCAGCAAGGTTCTTTACAACATAAAAAAGTAACACCCGTGGTTTTGGTTTGGCGACAATATAAGATTTTGATCGCAAGTGAGTAAGAGAAGATGAGTAATAGAGGCTGCGTAAGTAGTTAAGAAAGGGGAGTTCATCGGCAGATTGAGGGGGTGCAGCAGCCGATGAACTAATGAGGAGAAGGGAGAATGATTCATTGAGGAGGAAGTGAGGTTATCTGATGAGGAGATGGACCTTTGGACAATGACGCAATGAGGAAAAATATTTGAATAATTAATCTGATTATGGGACCATTTGGTCCAATGAGTTGACCTTTGGACGATGACGTCATGAGGCGACCTTGAACTGCTAACAGGAGCGCTTTGAACTCTGACCTTCTCCCTCGGCGGTCTGTGACGTACTGACGATCTTTATCAGTCGTGACGTACTTAAAGTAAAGTTTTGGGGGTACCGCCCCTAATGGAAGATTTGGGTGTTTAATGAAAATTTGGAGTGGCGCCATCTATCGGTCGTTTTTATTTTGAAGTTCTGAATTTAAAAGGATAAGATTTGCTTGGAACGGCCGGGGATCGAACCCTCATTTTGCAGATTTGTATCGTGGTGCGCTAACCATTGTGACATGAAGAGTTGACAATATATGAACAAAGCAAAAAATCTTTCGTGCGAATTCGATAAGAGAAATGAATGGAGGGATGTTTTTCGAGATCACGATGACTGAATGATAAATTAAGTCCATTTAAGGTGTTACTAAAAGGAAGCATATTTTGTAAAAATGATAATTTTAATAGGTATGAACGGATATTTAGCTAAATCCTTGGGAGCTTAATGAATTTTCGGTGAATACAGTGTGTTAGTGATTTTAATTAATTTTTGAGGCTGCATAATAATGATATGGGTTTAGTTAATTATTTTACGCTACTTAATAGAGATATGATTTTAATTAATTTTTCACATTGTTTAATAATGTAATGGTTTTAATTAATTTTTTTACGCTACTTAATAACGAAAATTTTTTAATTAATTTTTCACGTTGTTTAATAACAAAATAGTTTTAATTATTCTTTTAACGCTAAATTAATAACGGTTTTAACTAATTTTTAATTGGATAGTGAATCTACCAAGAAAAATAATGTTAGCGAATTCTCTTAATAAATTTTCAGGAAATACAAGAATTTTCTATGTTAATGGAGTTGCGAGATTTTAATGCCACATTTTAGAACGCCCCGGACATTCCAGATCACAGAGGTGGGCATCAATCTAGTCAATGTTGTACGTATTATTATTGGATTTGACCCACTGTCGTCAGTGTTTTGCCCTCCTATAAACAGTTCTATGGGTGCTCTTAAGGTGAGCGTTGTAAATGTGTTCGTCTGCAAAGGGCGAACAGGGTTCATTGTTCGCTACGCGGGTGGGGGGAAAAAGCTTGCATGTGAAATAAGCTAAGGGGATGGTGAGCGTCAGTAAACAAGGCGCGAAGCAGATCACAAGCTCCGGCTCTTAGTGTGCTGCAGTGAACTAGGGGCGTCGTCCCCTAGTACCAAAAGAAGCAGCATCTGCTACTTTTAGGAGTTTGTTGGAATCGATATTAGCTGTTAGAAACTGCTATTTGTCATTTCAGTCCTTTGGCGGAATGAGAATATAAACCCCCAAGGATTCTTCCTTGAAAGAAGTTGACCCAACCATTCACAGTGTTAATTACAGCATTATACGTTTTTATTTTCAAATAATTTTGAGGGACACATATCGTGCAATACTATCTCAATGTAAGGCTTAATAGTGCGTTTTTTATTAATATCTCGAAAACTCTCGGTTTTCAAAGCTCGAAATATGAAGTAAATTTTAAGTTGGGCTATTCCAAGTCTATTCCAAATTTCATCTTATTCGGTACAGTCGTCGTCCCGTGATGATGAGACAAATAAACACACAAATATATAAACACACAGATAGAATTTCAATTTTGTGTATATAGATATATGGAAGCAAAACCGAATATTGTCACTTGCTTCTGGTTAGATTTCGTTATTTCGGAAAAGAACATGCCTTTTTTCGAGAAATGGCACACAGAAATCGCTAAATTCTAAAGTAAAAGACTACATATACTTAAATATACCAATTAAGTACGATAAAAAGAGTAAGAGCAGCCCCATAAGTCAAGAACTAGCCGTTTTATCATTTTCGCATTTTTGTAAAGTCGTCTGTGAATTTCGTCTGGTGCGAATTCAATGTTGTTGTTACATATGGTTTTATTAGAAACCAATTCATTACATAACGCGCATCTCACAATAATACAAAGAGAGATACCATAGGCATTAACCGTTACTCATTTAGCACCACCCAGGAGGCACGAGTTACTTAAGGTTTGTCACAGACGCGAATAACATTGCCAGAGATTGGTATAATTACATTCAAAAATAAGTTACACACTTATAAAAACATTACAGACTCCACTTCAAAGATAAGAGCTTGCAATTTCATCCCAGCAGCTCAACGGTAGACCGTCGACTGAGCAGTTCGGAGATCCAGGATTCGATTATGGTTGGAGCAGCAAGGTTCTTTACAACATTAAAAAGTAACACCCGCGGTCTTGGTTTGGCGACAATATAAGTTTCGGATCGCTAGTGAGCGAGAGAACTGTAGTAATAGAGGCTGCGTAAATATTTAACCCCTTCGCGCCCATCGTACCCTATACGGTACGGGAAAATTATGCTCTCACCGGCCCATCGTTCCGTATTGGGAACTCGTTGCGAACGCTTGTTTCTGCCCATCGTTCCGTATAAGGAACCAAACTTTGGAACGTTTTTTTAGAATTTTTTAATGACACTAGATGGCAATACTATACCGTAATTTTGAATTGTGGAGGTCATATGAGGTCTGAACTTTCAGCCTGTGTTTCTGTTATCGGAATTCCTACAGCTGGGAATGACTCAGGAGTTAACATAAACAAACACACGTGATTGCTTTGTGGAGTAGCAGTAAAGTTAAAGAGCTGATCTCAAAGGCGTGTTTTGTGGGGAGTTTAATGTTTTTGTTTTTTATTGTGACACTGGATTTTAGGACGAATAGGGGGATAGAGAATGGGTTGGTTTTTTTGTTTATCGGTAGTACAGAGGGTGCATGAGGGTTTATTTTTTATTAGTTTCGTTTATGCAGCCATGGCGAAAAGAGTGAAATATCTTACGGAAAGTGAAATTGCGCGTATGATGAATGAGGAGAGTGATTCGAGTGATAGTGAAACAGATATTTATGTGAGTGAAGAATCAGATGTGTGTGAAGATGATGATGACGATGATAGTGTTATTAGTGATGCAATTAGAGCATCTAATGACGGATGGAGTCAAGATATGAAAGATCTTCCTCTTTTGACATTTTTATCTAAGAGTGGGTTGAATTTAGAGCCTGAAGAGCTTCCTGAAAAGGAATTGGACTTTTTCAGTTTATTTTTTAACGAGGAACTCATCGAATTAATTACAAGAGAGACTAATGAATTTGCAAGTGCATTTTTTACGGCAAATATCAGTGATCCAGGCCCGTCAGATGCTCCATCGAATTTTGTACCGGTAACGGACAAGGAAATAAGGGTTTTTCTGGCGTTAGTGATGCTGATGAGCATTATAAAAAAACCTACAATCCATATGTATTTTACAACTGATACGATGTTTGCAACGCCGTTTTTCAATTCGGCAATGTCAAGAAATCGCTTTTGCGATGTACTGCGATTTTTGCATTTCACATCAGATAGCAGTGGTCCCAGGTTATATAAAATCCAACCTGTTCTCGAAATCCTCTCAAAAAACTTCAAGGAATTATACACACCTGATAGGGAAATATGTATAGATGAAAGTTTGTTTGGATGGAAGGGCCGCATTGGCTTTCGTCAGTATATCCCATCCAAACGTGCGCGGTATGGGATAAAAATTTACAAACTTTGCGAGTCCCAAACGGGTTATATTTGGAATTTCCTCATCTACACAGGAAAGGACACCGAACTCATCAATACAAGCGGCCTTTACGGAGAAAGAGTTGTGAAGACTTTGCTCTCAACTCTTGAGAATAAAGGGTACAACCTGTATTTAGACAGATTTTTTGCTTCTCCAAATTTGGCATTTTACTTGAACTCCGTAAAAACAAACATTTGTGGAACTGTTTCAAAAAATCGTTCGGGAATGCCTAAAAGCTTGCCCCGAAAATTTCAAAAAGATAAATTCTTGGCATTTCAAAAGAATTCTGTAAATGTATTTGGATTTAAAGACAAAAAAAAAGATGTTGTTATTATAACGTCAATTCACAATAACCAGAAAGTGCCTACAGGAAAAAAAGATAGGCAAACAAAAGAAGAAATTCTAAAACCGCATTGTGTTGTTGAATACAACAAATATATGGGAGGAGTAGACACGGGAGATTCTGTAATGTATCATTATCCTGCCTTTAGAAAAACCGTAAAATGGTATCGAAAATTATTTTTCGGATTCATGGATATGGCTTTATATAATGCCAATGTTTTATTTATGAAATCAACAGGAAAAAAGTTATCAAATTTAAAATTCAAGTCGCGCGTAATATATCAAATAGTTGAAAAATATATTGAACCCAAAATGACAAAGTTATCTTCAAAATCTCCCGTGCCTAATCCTCTCAGATTGACAGGTAGGCATTTTCCTAGTTTGTACATAAATGATAAAGGTGTAAAATCACGAAAGCGATGTGTTGTATGCACAAGAACGCGTGTGAAAGAACGCCGGTTTCAGAGAACGTATTATGAATGCAAAATTTGTGGAGTCGGGCTATGCGTAGAAGAGTGCTTTGAGAAGTATCATACTCTGCAAAACTTTTAAAATAACCTGGTTTTTAAGTTTTAAATTTCCTATAGTGTTGAAAGCATTGCATTTAGTATATATTTTTATATTTGTGTATAGTTCTATATTCGTACTTCTATTCTTTTGTAGTTAGAGTATTTGTGTTATTATTTTTATTTAAAAAGTTAAAAGTATTTTATTCATATTTTTTTAATATTTTATAAATGTTATTGATATGTAATTAAGCTACCATCATAATATTCTTATTTTCCACGTTTTGAATTAAAATTTTTAATTTGATTGAATTTTTACGATTTATTTGCTGAATTAGGCTTAACATCAAAAACTCTCCGGGCCGGGGGAAACATCTCGTCTGCGAAGAGCGCGGGCTGGTGGGAGCGCGTCGTTGCAGAACATTCTGGGCTTGAAGGGGTTAAGAAAGGGGCGTTCACTGGCAGATTGAAGGAGTGCAGCAGCCGATGATTAATGAGGAGGAGGGAGGATGACTTATTGAGGAGGGAGTAAGGTTATCTGATGAGGAGAAATATTTGAATATTTAATCTGATTGTGGGACCTTTTGGCCGAGTGAGTTCACCTTTGGACGATGACGTTATGAGGCGACCTTGAACAGATAGCAGGAGCGTTTTGAACTCCGACCTTCTCCCTCGGCGGTCTGTTACGTACTGAAGATCCTTATCAACGTCACGTACTTAAACTAAAGTTTTTGAGGTGCACAGCGGAAGATTTAGGTTAGTAATGAACATTTGGAGTAGCACCATCTATTGAGCGTTTCTTTTTAAAATTCTGAATTTAAAAGAATAAGATATGCTTGGAACGGCAGGGGATCGAACCTTCAACCTGTAGATTTGTAACGCGGCGCGCTAACCGTTGCGCCATGAAGAGTTGAAAAGATATGAACAGTGGGGATTTCTTTTGTGCGAATTTGAATGGAGAAATGAGTGGAAGGATGTTTTTCGAGATCACGAATGACTAAGTGATGAAATAATAAATTATGTCCATTTAAAGAGTTATTGAAAGGAAGCATATTTTGCAAAAATGATATTTTTAAGAGGTATGAACAGATTCTTCGCTAAATTCTTGGGAGCATAATAAATTTTCGATGAATACAGTGTGTTAATGATTTTAATTAATTTTTGACGCTGCTTAATAAAGATATGGTTTTAATTAATTATTTTACGCTACTTAATAACGATATAGTTTTAATTAATTGTTCACGTTGCTTAATAACGTAATGGTTTTAATTAATTTTTTTACGCTACTTAGTAACGATATGAATTTAATTAATTTTTCACGTTGTTTAATAACGTAATAGTTTTAATTAAATTTTTACGCTACTTATAACGATATGGTTTTAATTAATTTTTCACGTTGTTTAATAACGAAATGGTTTAAATTCATTCTTTTTACACGGCTTAATAACGAAATGTTTTTAATTAATTTTTTTACGATAACTTAATAACGGTTTTAATTAATTTTTAATTGGATAGTAAATATATTAAGAATAATGATGTTAACGAATTCTCTTAATGAATTTTCAGAGAATACAAGAATTTTCTATGTTAATGGAGTTGCGAGATTATAATGCGACGTTTTAGAACCTACTGAACCCGTTTCGACTATTTTTAGAGAGATGTCAGTCTGTCTACCATTCGAGATTTTAATACCACTCTTTAGACCCTCCTGAATCCGTTTCGACTATTTTTTAGCTAAAAAAAATTATGTTAGTCAATTTTCTGCTACTTAACAAATATTTGGGAAATAGAGAATACAAGCCTTCATTATGTTAATGGTTTTAATTAATTTTTTAATTGTATTCATAAAAATGTTATAATATATGTTATAAAGTTAATTGTATTCATAAAAATGAAGCATTTACATAGAGTGATCGATTGCTTTGGAGTGTGGATAATAGAAGACTCCATTTTGTTCGTGGTTTAATGTAGTTAAAATTAATTTTTTAACTAACAAAAATATTAAATAAACAAGAACGAATAAACCTAGCACAACTAACCATTTCATATACTAAAGTGTGTAGGACATTAAAATTTCATTATTATACCCAAAGGGTAAGATATTTTCGAGGTGAATTTGTAAGTGAGAGGTACCGATAGCGTCACAAACTAACCACTGTGCAGGTGCATTAAATCTGAACCGGAGCAACTTGAAAGTTTAAATATGGTATATCGTTGTCTTTTGTGGTATATTTTAATTCTTTGAATTTTTAACCTCATCGGACTGGCAGTAATAATAAATTGGGGGTTCTCCTGCAGATTGCGGAGGTTGTGCCGTGTGGTGCTGATGACTCATGGAGGGGGATCCCTCATTTGGGAGGAGGGTTTCCTCATTTGTGAGGGAGGTTGCCTCACTTGGGAGGGTAGAGGATGTTTCACGGAGGGTCTTTAGACTAACTGCGGAGGCAGTTTCGCAATTCTACCTCTTTCGTAGTATTGCGAAAGAGGCCTCAGAGAGATGACCTTTGACCGGAGTCCATTGCACAATCACGTAGAGAGGGGAGGAACTTCGAAGGATGACTCATAAATAGGGGGTCCAACGGAGGAACTTTGAAAGAGCCTTTAGAAGGATCACCTTTGAACGGAGTGCATTGTACAATCGCGTTGAGAGCGGAGGAGGCACAATTGCGAAAGAGACTTCGGAGGGATGACCTTTGACCGGAGTGCATTGAACAATCGCGTTAAGAGGGGAGGAATTCAATTGATGTCGTAACCGCTGACTGACCGTTAACCGGAGTGCATCACGGACCTTCTTAGTACACAACCTTCCTCTGTGCTGGTTGATTACGAACTGATCGTTGTTATCAGCGGTGACGTAGTTAAAGCGCCCTCTGGCGAAAGTTGGTGACGTGCTGCAACCTATCGACATTTTTTTTTAAATTTCCAAAAGAATTTAATTTTCCACTTGTCAGGACAGGGATTTGATCCCGGAGCTGTTCGATTAGAAGACGCGCGCCTTATGCTTTATGCCACAGCACTCATGCCTCGTAGATTCTTATCGTCGAAGTGTAGAGGTTGTGAAAGTAAACAGGAGAAAGATTATTTTCAGGGCTGTGTTATGAACATTGGAAATTATTAGGGGGAAGCTATATATTTTATAACAGAGAATGAATTTTATAAAAGGGATGCAGTACTTATTAAATTTAAAGTGTGTGTGTTTGGTATGTTACCAATTTTTTCGGAGTGTTTAAAAACAGAATGTAATAGTGAATTACCGACTTCAAGTGAAAACAAAATTGTGTTAAGAGGATTCAACCATTTTAAGCGTTGCGAATGTGAACACTGTGATTTTTTAACACGTGCAGAATAGGATTCAACCGAAATGATTTTATGCGTGTTTCAAAAACACATTTAATACTAAATTACGGACTTCAAGTGTACACAAAAATTATGTTCAGTGGGTTCGTGTATAGGATTCAACTAATTTAAGTGTTGTGGATTTAAAAAATGAAACGCATAGTGCACTATACTTAGCTATTTTCAAAAATTGAGCTAGGTGAATAAGATTCGACCATTTTAAATGTTGTGTGATTAGAGAAAAAAACATTTAATATTAAATCATGGTTAGGAATGTTCAGTGTACACAAAAGTGTGGTAAGCGGATTTTACATAGTGAATAGGATTCAACCATTTTAAGTGTTGTGTATTTAAAAAAACAAAAATGTAATACTGCATTATACTTAGCTATTTTAAAAAATCGTATTATGTGGGACCGTGAACAAGATTCCACCATTTTAAGTGTGTGTTTGTGTGTGTGTATTTAAAAACAAAATGTAATAGTGCATTATACTTGGATATTTTTAAAAATTATGTTAAGCGGATTTTATATATTGAAAGGGATTCAACCATTTTAAGTGTTGTGTATTTAAAAACAAAATCTAATAGTAAATTATGAATTTCCACTGAATATAAAATTGCGCGTGAACAGAATTCGACCATTTTGTGTGTGTGTGTGTTTAAAAACAAAATGAAACTCATAGTGCTTTATACTTAACTAGTTGCAAAAATTATGTTAAACGAATTTAACCCTTTTAAGTGATGTAGATTTTAACACTGCAATTCTTACTATGCATGATTCGTAAGCTTTTAATGTAGATTTTACGGTTCTAAATAGGAATGGAGTGTTTTATGAACTAACATTTTCACGGATTGCAAATATGTGCACGACAAATATTTTGGTTAGCTTAGTTAAAGTTTGAATATTTAGACACATTTTATATATTTGTAGGAGATACATGAAAATAGTTAACAAAAAATGGAACTCACGAGCGACGTCTTCACAACTTGGGGTCAAAACTACAAATAAGCTATGTGCGCACTTACCACAGTATTAAAAATGAGCTTACATCTATGACGTCACCATTTTGACCTGTTGCCACTTATTTTTTTTAATGACATATATTTTAATAACCACAGTTTTCATGTGGTCAATCGATTCTCATTAAAGGACTTGATACTCGCTGGATATTTTAAAGTGTAGAGTACTGACCAATAGTTCGTGAACTTTATAACATGCATTTGAATAAATTGCAGCAAAAGCAGATATGAATTTAAAAATATAATTAAAATAAAACCATTCAAATTCTAACCATTTTCAAAGAAAATTCATGTCATCGAATGTTCCAGTTTATCGCAAAATCATGTGCCTCTGACTTTGTTTGCGGAGGACCATCTCATTGTTTATTTAGCACAAAACCAAAGGTCACCTCTGAAAAGGGTATAAAATGCGATCCTTATCCGGTCATGATTATCTGCTCATTCTTAAAAATCGTTTTAAGCGGATTTTATCTGGTGACCAGGATTCGACCATTTAGAGTGTTGTGAATTTTAAAATTGCAATTTTTTAACATGTATAGAATATGTTTCACAAGCTTTTAAAAGAGATTTTACGGTTGTCAGAAGTTTCTAAATAAGTTTTGACTGCTTTGAACTAACAAAAGATGTTTTCATGGATTGCAAATATGTGCAATGAAATATTTCGATGAAACCGAGCTTAGTTAAAGCTTCTAAGTTTGAATATTTAGAATCATTTTATATATATTTTTATATTCGGCTGAAAATAGTAAACAAAAATTGGAACTCACGAGCGATGTGTTGACGTGTTACTGTCCAAACTAGAAATGAGCGATACACCCTCAATACTATATTAAAATGCTCTCATATCGTCCAAGGTTCATAAGATGGCCTTATTTTTTAACTACGCCCTATTTTTAATTAATTCTTAATTTTATAATTATGAATAACTAATTATAAGTAGTTAAAAATAGGGCGTAATTAAAAAAATAAGGCCATCTTGTGAACCTTGGGCCAATGACGTCATTCTGTGAACTTTGGTGTGATGACGTCATTTTATCTGAGATCTTAGATAAGAACAGATAAGCTCTCATTTTAGTGTTGTAATTAGTGTGTATATCGTTCATTTCTAGTTTGGATGTCGTCTAATGAAGACCTCATACTGTAAGTTATTTTCATATTTTTGTTATCTATTCTTGTATATTCCGCGCGATATATATCTCCTAAAGTTATGAAAATATACAAAATGTTTCTAAGTATTTAATGTTAATGTGATTTAAAATTAGGAACTTTAACTTAGTTTGGTACATATTTTCACTTTATGATTTCGAAGATGAATAAAATAATGTGGAAATTTTCCCATGTAGATAACAATTGCGTTTAGCACAATCTAATGTTGTTGTTTATTAAAAATCACAAGTTCTAACCCCTTCATGTCTTATCTTATATGATCTGTTTGCACACGACACTCGATTTAGGTCACGTGATTATACATATGACGTGGCCCGATAAGACATTTACATCTTGGGCGTTGCGTGGATAGGTTCGGTTCGCTCGTAGCTGCGACAAATTTATAGAGTTTTAAGATCTTAATGTTTTAAAAATAAATCTTATACTGTGAACGTGGTAGTTGGCTGTTACTATCTAAAAATAATGTCTAAGATTCAAAGTATGCCATCACTCGAACAGATAATTTCTAGTGGAAGTACTGTGGAGTTGTCTGTTCCTGCCCTAGTAGAAGCAAAATCTGTGGACATTGTCTCAGATGTGATTAATTCACCCTCACAAAAGTTTATGGTGGATTGGTTAGAGACCTATCTTGTGTCTTCCATAATCCCAGCAGAAACATCTACCTTTGACAAATCACAAGTTCTCACAGAGGTTGGAAACTCAACTCAAGATCTGCTTTCTTGTGCTCTAACACATAGCGGAGTGTTATCCTCCACTACAGAATCAGTTTCGACTGAATCTACTTCTTCAGATTTTGTGTAAGATGCGCTCCGTCGCTGGCATTTAGGTTCTAATGTGTATGTATATTTGAAACTTCGCCATGGGAAGTTAAAAATGCATATATGGAAATATCTCTCTAACGAGCGAAATGAACTACAGCCTACGCGTGAAGGCACTGTCACCTGCTACTTGGAGTGAATTTTCTCAAAAATTGTCGTCGTTCAATATTCTATATGCGGATACCTCTTTCGTCAGTCGCAAAGAATTGTTCTGTTTCACTGACAATGGAAAACTGCATTTACAGAAGATAATTCAATTATATGATTCAAAATTTTGTCTAACACAGTGCCATATAATATTAGACAAAAATCAAATAGCATGTTTACAGAATTGTGTTAACAACATTAGTATGAAACTTCGAGCATGTATATTTATAGAATGGCTTCCTACTCAAATATTTAAAGTAAGGGACATTATAACCTTTCTACCATCACTTATTTGTGATAAAATTTTGCATTCGAACAATTAATCTCTTGTATTCATGACAGTATGATGTGTCATGTAAGGAAACTTCTTAAATGTGTTGGCTGTGTTTCTCAAATTGAAGATCAAAGTTACCATGAATGTCTTTACAGCGCTGCATTAGAAATGTGAGACAGAGTGGCTGAACAAGTACTTCTAAATCTTGACATTAATAACATAGCAAAGAAAGATTTTTTGCGTGGTGAAGAAGTCTTTTACTGGTATGATTAAAATTTTTTCAAGTCATTCAAATCAGAGGACTATGAACGTGCGATAAGGAAATTATTTTAACTTATTTGATTAAATGTACAACAAATAACGGTTAATGTGCATACTTTGAAGAATAGATTCATTAAATGGTTTTATATCTTTCAAATTGAACTCCTTATTTACGTTCATCAACTCATTTTTTTTTAAATTAAAATTAGTCATTAATTTTTATTATATAATTATCTCATGTAAATTACTTCACGCAGGTGGAGAACACTGCCTGAAAGAGTGTAACGAGTGGGCATGAGACCTCTCGGGTAAGTCGGAACTCACGGGTTCTTTTTCTTGCACTAACCATTTTCCTTATTTTATCTAATCCTTCTTTTCTAATATACAACATATCATTTTAATATATAATACACACTTGCTATTTCAGATGGAAACTTTTATCATATGTGATTGTTTAAATTATTCAGTAAATATCAAGCAATTTGCTAAGAACAGATTAGGATGAACAAAGCAGTGATTAGCGGAAGGGGGTTTCAGAACTTTGCAGTTTCCTTTTTTCTAAATAATAGCTCTGTATTACTTTCTTTGGTATGAATAGATTATCTTGGGTGAGGCAGGGGTTAGTTCAGGGAGCTTTAAAGCATTAATAAGTAATTAAAAATAAGTGATTAAGAAAGAACCGTTATATTGCGACATCATCATGCTAACCTATAAATGATGATGTCATCATTGTTAAGATTTTATTTTTAATAGTGTAATGAGTGCGTATATCATTGGAGAGTAGCACGTGAAGACGTCGCTCAGTGAGTTCCAATTTTTGGTAACTGTTTTCCACGCTATGTGTGACACATATCTCCTAAGTTACAAAATGTTTCTAAGCCATTCAAATTTAGAAACATTAGCTAAGTTCGGTATCATCGAAATATTGTGTCATGCAAATATTTGCAACCTGTGAAAACATCTTTGTTAGTTAAAAACTGTTTAACATTATTTATAAAATTCTAGAACCCTAGTGTGCAGTCGTAAAATCCATTTTAAAAGTTTGCAAAACATAGTCGTGCAGGCTAGTGTTAAAACTCATCACTCTTAAAGTGGACGAATCGGATTACCATGATAAATTCCATATAACGCAATTTTGAAAATACCTAAGTGTAATTTGCTAATAGATTCCTTTTAAACAAACACATAAAACCATTTCTTTATTAGAAAATACTAGATCGAACTCAAAATGGTTCAATTATGTACAGAAAATTATAGAACCCTATTTTATGTAGTGTGCAACCTTAAAATCTACTTTAAAAAATGTCAAAACATATTCTGTGGCTGTAAAAATTCACAACACTTAAAAGAGTCGAATCATATTCACGAGATAGAATCCACTTAACACAATTTTTGAATTCACTGAAAATTCTTAAGCATAAGGTACTATTAGATTTATAAAATTAAGTTATTAAGAAAGAATATGCTACTTGTGGCAACAGCTCATTAGTCTTGAAAGAATGATGTCGCCACCTATATGAGAGCATTTTTAATATAGAATCGCGAGTGTATCGCTCATTAATAGCTTGGACAGCAACACGTCAACACATCGCTCGTGAGTTCCAATTTTTGTTAACTATTTTCAGTGCGAATATAAAAATATATATAAAATGTTTCTAAATATTCAAACTTAGAAGTTTTAACTAAGCTGGGTTTTATCGAAATATTTGCATTGCACATATTTGCAATCCTTGAAAACATCTTTTGTTACTTCAAAGCAGTCGAAAATTATTTAGAAAAGTCTAGAACCGTAAAATCTCTTTTAAAAGCTTGTGAAACATATTGTATACATGTTAAAGAATTGCAATGTTAAAATCCACTACACTTAAAATGGTCGAATCCTGTTCACGAGATAAAATCCGCTTAACACAATTTTTAAGAATGAGCAGATAATCATAACAGGATAAGGATTGCATTTTATACCCTTTTCAGAGGTGACCTTTGGTTTTGTGCTAAATAAACAATGAGATGGTCCTCCGCAAACAAAGTCAGAGGCACATGATTTTGCGATAAACTGGAATATTCGATGACATGCATTTTCCTTGAAAATGGTTAGAATTTGAATGGTTTTATTTTAATTGCATTTTTAAATTAATATTTGCTTTTGCTGCAATTTATTCAAATACTTTTTATAATGGTTACGAACTATTGGTCAGTACTCTACACTTTGAAATATCTAGCGAGTATCAAGTCCTTTAATGAGAATCGATTGAGCACATGAAAACAGTGGTTATTAAAAAAATATGTCATTAAGAAAGAATAAGTGGCAACAGGTCAAAATGGTGATATCATAGATGTAAGCTCATTTTACTTTCCCTGCAATACATGGTAATGTATAGGGAAAGTATTGGAATCATGCCGAAAATCGCAAATCGAGTTTTCGACGGATCTACACGTTTCGAGACCTCTAGAATACGAAAAAACGATTTTTAGCGTGACGTCTGTGTGTGTGTCTGTCTGTGTGTCTGTGTGTCTGTCTGTGCAGATTTTGTATCCACTCTAACTAAAAAACTAATGGACCGAATTTCACAAAATTTTGTAGGTAAGTCACTTGTGGCCGGGGCTGGTGTTGATTAGTTTTGGGTGCGATTCGGAATAAAAGAACCCGCCTTTTTTGTGAAATGAACCGCAAAAGCTTGTATCCACTCTAGCTAAAAAACTACTGGACCGAATTTTACAAAATTCGGTAGATGAGTCACTTATCAGTTACTCTGGTGCTGATTTGATTTTGGTATGATTCGGAAAAAAATGACCTGTCTTTTTTTGCAAAATGGCCCGCAAAAATCTCCCAAATCTAAACTAAAGAACTGGGTGTACTCAAATATATCCATTAAATGCTGATTTAATACGTAATTTTTAAAGAAGAAAAGAATAAGACCAACCCCATTACACTAGGACTAGCCGTTCTCGAGATATTTTAGTTTTTCGTACTTTCCCTACACCACCTTTGAAAAAAAGCCAGGTTACCGAATGAGAACGAATATTGAATTAAAAGTGAAATAAATTTAATTAAAATAAAGAGAGCGTTAATATAAGTCTGCAGGGAAAGTCATGTGCTGCCCACATCAGATTTTTACTTTCCCTGCAATACATGGTAATGTATAGGGAAAGTATTGGAATCATGTCGAAAATCGCAACTCGAGTTTTCGACGGATCTACACGTTTCGAGACCTCTAGAATACGAAAAAACCATTTTTAGCGTGACGTCTGTGTGTGTGTCTGTCTGTCTGTGTGTCTGTCTGTGTGTCTGTGTGTCTGTCTGTCTGTGTGTCCGTGTGTCTGTCTGTCTGTCTGTGCAGATTTTGTATCCACTCTAACTAAAAAGCTAATGGACCGAATTTCACAAAATTTGGTACGTAAGTCACTTGTGGGCGAGTCTGGTGCTGATTAGTTTTGGGTACGATTTGGGATAAAAGAACCCGATTATTTTTGCGAAATGGCCCGCAAAAGCTTTTATCCACTCTAACTAAAAAACTAATGGACCGAATTTCACAAAATTCAGCAGATGAATCCTTTGTGGGTCACCCTGGTGCTGATTAGATTTTGGTATGATTCGGAAAAAAATATCCTGCATTTTTTTGCAAAATGGCCCGCAAAAATCGTCCAAATCTAAACTAGAGAACTACGTATACTCAAATATATCCATTAAATGCTTGTTTAATACGTATTTTTTAAGGAAGAAAACAATAAGACCAACCCCATTACACTAGGACTAGCCGTTCTCGAGATATTTTAGTTTTTCGTACTTTCCCTACACCACCTTTGAAAAAAAGCCAGGTTACCGAATGAGAACGAATATTGAATTAAAAGTGAAATAAATTTAATTAAAATAAAGAGAGCGTTAATATAAGTCTGCAGGGAAAGTCATGTGCTGCCCACATCAGATTTTTACTTTCCCTGCAATACATGGTAATGTATAGGGAAAGTATTGGAATCATGTCGAAAATCGCAACTCGAGTTTTCGACGGATCTACACGTTTCGAGACCTCTAGAATACGAAAAAACCATTTTTAGCGTGACGTCTGTGTGTGTGTCTGTCTGTCTGTGTGTCTGTCTGTGTGTCTGTGTGTCTGTCTGTCTGTGTGTCCGTGTGTCTGTCTGTCTGTCTGTGCAGATTTTGTATCCACTCTAACTAAAAAGCTAATGGACCGAATTTCACAAAATTTGGTACGTAAGTCACTTGTGGGCGAGTCTGGTGCTGATTAGTTTTGGGTACGATTTGGGATAAAAGAACCCGATTATTTTTGCGAAATGGCCCGCAAAAGCTTTTATCCACTCTAACTAAAAAACTAATGGACCGAATTTCACAAAATTCAGCAGATGAATCCTTTGTGGGTCACCCTGGTGCTGATTAGATTTTGGTATGATTCGGAAAAAAATATCCTGCATTTTTTTGCAAAATGGCCCGCAAAAATCGTCCAAATCTAAACTAGAGAACTACGTATACTCAAATATATCCATTAAATGCTTGTTTAATACGTATTTTTTAAGGAAGAAAACAATAAGACCAACCCCATTACATTAGGACTAGCCGTTCTCGAGATATTTTAGTTTTTCGTATTTTCTCTACGCCACCTTTGAAAATAAGTCCGATTACTGAATGAGAACGAAAATTGAATTGAAAGTGAAATAAATTTAATTAAAATAAAGAGAACGTAGATATGTCTGCAGAGAATGTCGTGTGCTGCCCACATCAGATTTTTACTTTCCCTGCAATACATGGTAATGTATAGGGAAAGAATTGGAATCATGCAGAAAATCACAATTGGAGTTTTCGACAGATCTACACGTTTCGAGACCTCTAGAATACGAAAAAACCATTTTTAACGTGACGTCTGTGAGTCTGTCTGTCTGTCTGTCTGTCTGTCTGTGTGTCTGTCTGTGCAATGTATGTATCCACTCTAACTCAAAAACTAATAGACCGAATTTCATAAAATTTGGTAGGTAAGTCACTTGGGTATGACCCTGGTGCTCATTAGTTTTTGGTATGATTCGTAAAAACAGAACCCAACTTTTTTTGCGAAATGGCCCGTAAAAATGTCATGTATCCACTCTAACTAAAATATTAATTGACCAAATTTCACAAAATTTGATAGATAAGTTACTTGGGGGATACTCTGGTGCTGATTAGATTTTGGTATTATTCGGAGAAGAACAACTTGCCTTTTTTTTACGAAATGGCCCTCAAAAATCGCAAAATCTTAAAAAAGCTACGCATGTTCAAATATATCAATTAAATGCTTGTTTTATACGTAATTTTTGATGAGGAAAATAATAAGAACAACTCTATTACTGTAGGACTGACCATTCTCGAGATATTTGAGATTTTTCCCATTTAGTTATGCCACTTTTAGAAAAATGCCTAATTACCAAATAAAAACAGAAATTGAATTAAAAAGCACAAATTTAGTTTCATTTTGTGCAATTAAACTCAATTTAATGAATTATTAAAGAAAAAAAAATATGAATTTGAGTCTGCAGGAGAAGTCATGTGCTGCCCACATCAGATTTTTACTTTCCCTGCAATACATGGTAATGTATAGGGAAAGTATTGGAATCATGCCGAAAATCACAATTGGAGTTTTCGACAGATCTACACGTTTCGAGACCTCTAGAATACGAAAAAACCATTTTTAACATGACGTCTGTGAGTCTGTCTGTCTGTCTGTCTGTCTGTGTGTCTGTCTGTGCAATGTATGTATCCACTCTAATTCAAAAACTAATGGACCGAATTTCATAAAATTTGGTAGGTAAGTCACTTGGGTATGACCCTGGTGCTGGTTAGTTTTTGGTATGATTCGTAAAAACAGAACCCAACTTTTTTTGCGAAATGGCCCGTAAAAATTCCATGTATCCACTCTAGCTAAAATACTAATTGACCAAATTTCACAAAATTTGGTGGATAAGTTACTTGTACGATACTCTGGTGCTGATTAGATTTTGGTATTTATCGGAAAAGAACAACCTGCCTTTTTTTACGAAATGGCCCGCAATAATGTCATGTATCCACTCTAACTAAACTTTGGCCAAATTTCACAAAATTTGATAGATAAGTTACTTGGGGAATACTCTGGTGCTGATTAGAATTTGGTATTATTCGGAAAAGAACATCCTGCCTTTTTTTATGAAATGGCCCTCAAAAGTCGCAAAATCTAAAAAAAGCTACATATGTTCAAATATATCAGTTAAATTCTTGTTTTATACGTAATTTTTGATGAGGAAAATAATAAGAACAACTCTATTACTCTAGGACTAACCATTCTCGAATTATTGAAGATTTTTCGAATTTAGTTATGCCACTTTTAGAAAAATGTCTAAACCAAATAAAAGCAGAAATTAAAGTAAAAATGCAAATTCAGTGTTATTTTGTGCAATTAAACTCAATTTGATGAATTATTAAAGAAAAAAATATGAATTTGAGTCTGGAGGGAAAGTCATGTGCTGCCCACATCAGATTTTTACTTTCCCTGCAATACATGGTAATGTATAGGGAAAGTATTGGAATCATGCCGAAAATCACAACTCGAGTTTTCGACGGATTTACACGTTTCGAGACCTCTAGAATACGAAAAAATCATTTTTAACGTGACGTCTGTGTGTGTGTGTGTCTGTCTGTCTGTCTGTCTGTCTGTCTGTGCAATGTATGTATCCACTCTAACTCAAAAACTAATGGACCGAATTTCATAAAATTTGGTAGGTAAGTCACTTGGGTATGACCCTGGTGCTCATTAGTTTTTGGTATGATTCGTAAAAACAGAACCCAACTTTTTTTGCGAAATGGCCCGTAAAAATGTCATGTATCCACTCTAGCTAAATTACTATTTGACCAAATTTCACAAAATTTGGTAGATAAGTTACTTGTACGATACTTTGGTGCTGATTAGATTTTGGTATTAATCGGAAAAGAACAACCTGCCTTTTTTTACGAAATGGCCCGCAAAAATGTCATGTATCCAGTCTAACTAAAATATTAAATGACCAAATTTCACAAAATTTGATAGATGAGTGACTTGGGGGATACTCTGGTGCTGGTTAGATTTTGGTATTATTCGGAAAAGAACAACCTGCTTTTTTTACGAAATGGCCCTCAAAAATCGCAAAATCTAAAAAAAGCTATGTATGTTCAAATATATCAATTAAATGCTTGTTTTACACTTAATTTTTGATGGGTAAAATAATAAAAACAATTCTATTACTCTAGGACTAACCATTTTCGATATATTTGAGATTTTTCGCATTTAGTTATGCCACTTTTAGAAAAATGTCTAATTACCAAATAAAAACAGAAATTGAATTAAAAATGCCAATTTAGTGTTATTTTGTGCAATTAAACTCAATTTAATGAATTATTAAAGAAAAAAAATATGAATTTGAGTCTGCAGGGAAAGTCATGTGCTGCTCACATCAGATTTTTACTTTCCCTGCAATACATGGGAATGTATAGGGAAAGTATTGGAATCATGTCGAAAATCGCAACTCGAGTTTTCGACGGATCTACACGTTTCGAGACCTCTAGAATACCAAAAAACCATTTTTAGCGTGCCGTCTGTGTGTGTGTCTGTGCAGATTTTGTATCCACTCTAACGAAAAAACTAATACACCGAATTCCACAAAATTTTGTAGGTAAGTCACTTGTGGGCGGAGCTGGTTCTGATTAGTTTTGGGTACGATTTGGGATAAAAGAACCCGCTTTTTTTGCGAAATGGCTCGCAAAAGCTTGTATCCACTCTAGCTGAAAAACTAATAGACCGAATTTCACAAAATTCGGTAGATGAGTCACTTGTGGGTTACCCTGGTGCTGATTAGATTTTGGTACGATTCGGAAAAAATAACCTATCTTTTTTTGCAAAATGGCCCGCAAAAATCGTCAAAATTTAAACTAAAAAGCTACGTATGCTCAAATATATCCATTAAATGCTTGTTTAATACGAAATTTTTAACGAAGAAAAGAATAAGACCAACCCCATTACACTAGGACTAGCCGTTCTCGAGATATATTAGTTTTTTTCATATTTTTCCACTCCATCTTTGAAAATAAGTCCAGTTATCAAATGAGAACGAAAATTGAATTAAAAGTGAACTAAATTTAATTGAAATAAATAGAACGTGGATATAAGTCTGCAGGGAAAGTCATGTGCTGCCCACATCAGATTTTTAATACTGTGGTAAGTGCGCACATCGCTCATTTGTAGTTTGGGCAGCAAGTTGTGAAGAAGTCGCTCGTGAGTTCCATTTTTTGTTCATTATTTTCCATGTATCTCCTAAAAATATATAAAATGTGTCTAATATTTAAACTTTAACTAAGCTCACCAAATTTTTTGTCGTGCAAATATTTGCAATCCATGAAAATGTTAGATCATAAAACACTCCATTCGTATTTAGAACCGTAAAATCTATTTTAAAAGCTTGCGAAATATGCATATTAAAAGTTGCAGTGTTAAAATCTACATCCCTTAAAAGGGTTAAATCCGCTTAACATAATTTTTGAAACTAGTTGAGTATAATGCACTATGAGTTTCATTTTGTTCATAAATACACACACACACACTCACACACTTAAAATGGTCGAATCCTGTTCACGCACAATTTTGTATTCAGTGGAAATTCATAATTTACTATTAGATTTTGTTTTTAAATACACAACACTTAAAATGGCTGAATCCTATTCACTTAATATAATTTTTGAAAATAGCTAAGTATAATGCAGTATGACATTTTTGTTTTTAAATACGCAACACTTATAATGGTTGAATCCTATTCGCTATATAAAATTCGCTTAACACAATTTTTGAACATATCTAAGTATAACTCACTATTACATTTTGTTTTTAAATACACACACACTTAAAATGGTGGAATCTTGTTCACGACACCACATAATACAATTTTTTTTAAATAGCTAAGTATAATGCAGTATTACATTTTTGTTTCCTTAAATACACAACACTTAAAATGGTTGAATCCTATTCACTATATAAAATCCGCTTAACACAATTTTGTGTACACTGAACATTGCTAACCATGATTTAATATTAAATGTGTTTTTTTTTCTAAACACACAACATGATTAAAATGGTTAAATCTTGTTCACCTAGCGCAATTTTTGAAAATAGCTAAGTATAGTGCTCTATGCGTTTCATTTTTTAAATCCACAACACTTAAAATAGTTGAATCCTATTCACGAACCGACTAAACACAATTTTTGAGTACACTTGAAGTCCGTAATTTAGTATTAAATGTGTTTTTGAAACACGGATGAAATCATTTCCGCTGAATCCTATTCTGTACGTGTTAAAAAATCACAGTGTTCACATTCGCAACACTTAAAATGGTTGAATCCGCTTAACACAATTTTGTGTTTACTTGAAGTCCGTAATTTACTATTACATTCTGTTTTTAAACACTCCGAAAAAATTGGTAACATACCAAAGACACACATTTACAAATGAATAAGTACCGCATTCCTTTTATAAAATACATTCCCTGTTACAATATATAGCTTCCCCCTAATAATTTCCAGCTCTACATTTCGACGATAAGAATCTACGAGGCATGAGCGCTGTGGCATAACGGATAAGGTGCGCGTCTTCTAATCGAACAGCTTCGGGATCAAACCCCATTCCTGACAAGTGGAAAATTAAATTCTTTTGAAAATTTAAAAAAAAATGTCGACCAACCTCACCAACTTTCGCCACCCATCCAGCCTTTCGCCAACATCACCCCACCAACTTTCGCCGGAGGGCGCTTTAACTACGTCACCACTGATAACAACGATCAGTTTGTCATCAACCAGCACAGAGGATGGTCGTGTTCTTAGAAGCTCCGCGATGCACTCCGGTCAAAGGTCAGTCAGCGATTGCGACATCCATTGAAACCTCTTTCAAAGTTCCTCTCCTTTCAACGCGATTGTGCAATGCATTTCGGTCAAAGATTATCCCTCCGAGGTCTCTTTCGCAATTGTGCCTCCTCCCCTCTCAACGCGATTGTGCAATGCACTCCGGTGAAAGGCCATCCTTTGGAGGGCTCTTTCGCAATAGTGCATCTTTCAAAGTTCCTCTGTTGGACCTCCCCTCTCTTTGAGTTATCCTTCGGAGGCCTCTTTCGAAGTTCCTCCCCTCTCAACGTGATTGTGCAATGCACTCCTGTCAAAGGTCATCCCTCCGAGGTCTCTTTCGCAATACTACGAAATAGGTAGAATTGCGAAACTGCCTTCGCAGTTGGTGTAAAGACCCTCTGTGAGACATCCTCTATCCTCCCAAGTGAGACAACCTTCCACCCAAATGAGGAAACCCTCCTCCCAAATGAGGGACCCTCCTCCATGAGTCATTGGCACCACACGGCACCACTTCCGCAATCTGCAGGAGAACCCCCAATTTATAACCACTGGCTCGTCCTGGGGCCCTCCGTAAGAATGTACTTGTTTCGGGGGGAATTGCTTGAGAACTGGAACAGCTAAAAAATACAAATTTATAATGTTATTATATATGAAGATAATTGGGCTAGCCAGTCTTGAGCCCACCTTAGGAATATTCTCTTTTTAGAGGAAAACGACAAACTTGATGCATGGACGCCAATGGCAAGGGATGGCAGATGGGCAAGGGAGGTACTTGCTTCCCCCCCCCCCACGGACATTCAAGGTCACAGAGGTGGGCTTCAATCTAATCAATGTTGTAGGTCTTATTTTTTAATTTACCCCACTGTCGTCAGTGTTTTGCCCTCCTGTAAACAGTTTCATGGGTGCTCATAAGCAGAGCCTTGTGAATGTGTTCAACTGCAAAGGACGAACAGAGTTCATTGTTCGCTACGCGGATGGGGTGAAAAAGCTTGCATGTAAAGTTAGCTAAGGGGATAGGTAAGCGTCAGTAAATAAGGCGCGAAGCAGATCACAAGCTCCAGCTGTTAGTGTGCTGCAGTGAACAAGGGGCGTCGGCCTCTAATACCGAAAGGAACAGCATCTGCTATTTTTAGAAGTTTTGGTGGAATCGGTGTTAGATGTTAGCAACTGCTACTTGTTATTCGCAGTCCTTTGGCGGAATGAGAATGTAAACCCCCAAGGTCGCTCCCGTCAAAGAAGTTGATCCTACAATTCGCAGCGTTAAATTAGCAGCTAAGCTAGTAGCAACCCATCTCTAGTATCCTACCGAATACGCAAGAAATCGATGAATAAACCCTTTTATGCATAATTATGTCAAATTTTGTCCAACGCTATCATGTAAAAAAATATATAATTTGTAATAAATATTGACCTCACAATCTCGAATTCGAAAGTTTTCGTGAAATACTACTTTCTGTATACTATATTACATAGTATGTGAAATTAAAAATATAATAAACGTTAGAATCCGTTACAACGCCTTTACACAATAAGTTAAATAAAATTACATCTAATCTCGTCCAATAAATTTGTTACATAATCAATAATCCAGATTCGTGCTAATTTTCGTTAATGAAAAGTAAAAAAAAAATTAAATAAATAAATGTTAGAATCCATGACAATGTATTTTATAGTGAGACTCATTGGCGAGCATTATTATTTATACACTCTATGTTTCACTACTCGTTAATTGATACCACATGCAAAAGAGCACCATTTGGCTTAGATTGTTTCAAAAAAGTAATTTTGGTCTATTAAAGTTGGTTATTTTACGATAATTATGAAGGGCCGAAAATTAATGGTTCATTAGCGACAATGGGACGAAACATTTCAAGGTGACCTCAAAATGGCCTCCAATGATTTTATATTTTAAACAGGTGTTACTCGCCCACGCAGTTTTTGATTCTGCTTACGGGAATGTGCAGTAATTTATTTAGCTTACGGTTCGGTAAATTTTAGTATCAATGCTTTCGTCTTTATATACAGACAAGCAGTGAATACCAGTTTTACTCGCAGGTTTATTGAAATTAGGTAATTATAAGTCTCAGTTATTTGACAGGCATTAACTGTTGAAAGAAACATGATGCCCATAATTTTTTTAATCATTTCGTTCAATCAATAAGTGCCTAAGCATGCCTTCAACCTCTGCGTAGCCGAACACACTTCTGTACAACGTTCGATGCATGCCTCCGTCCGATGACCGATTGCTCCGTCCCTCGTATCAGAGGTGGCCTTAAATTAAACAAATCTATGAAAAATCAACGACTATTTCCTGAAAAAAAATATAATGCCATCATAATAAATTTTCTTAGAGAAAAGATTCATTTTGGAGATATATAGGGATTTTAAGATCTAGAGGGAGCATGTTGGCTCCTTGAATATGATGAGAAATTTGCCAATAAGTGAAATGTAAGTACGAACGTCATTTTGATTAGACATTTGCCAGTAATTAAAATTTTAATAAAGTATGTAAGAACGCCATTTTGATGAGAAAATTTTCAATAATTAAAATGTCCTTAAATATTTAAAAATTTCATTTTGATTAGAAATTTTCCAATAATTAAAATTTCAATAAAGTATGTAAGAACGTCATTTTGGTGACAAATTTTTCAATAATTAAAATGTCATTAAAATATGTAAGAGCTTCATTTTGATGAAAAATTTGACAATAATTAAATTTTCGTAAAAATATGTAAAAGTTTCATTTTGTATACAATTTTCTGGAATACAATTTTATCTTTAAAAAGCTGTTTTCGTTCATTTCATATATGTCGAGAGGTGAAAGAGGCCCCGTAGAAATATCTGTCCCGGGCCGTAATTAATCTGAGTTAGGCCCTGGTTATATGCCCTAAATAATTGAACATAAAGAATGCAATTTGACCATGCAGCTTTTGTTAGTTCAAGCTACAAAGTTTAGTCTTTGAAGTTAGGCCCTAGTACAATTAGAAGCTGAGATATAATCAAATTAAAAAAATGCCCGAGTGAGGACGATAGTAATAATATATAGGTTTAGCCGATCTGTAACACCCATCCTATGAAGTAATTTGTGGGTTCCCATTTTATATTCTGTTTCAGTACCTGAACTATATGTCGAAAGCCCAGGCCATCCGACTCATCCGTAGAAAAAGAGCAGCAGTTTGGGCAGCCGGACCTGAACTATATGTGTCGCAATTTTCAGCATTCTAACTTAGACATATCGTAAGGGATCTCTAGAATTCACTTTTTGAAGGGGAACGAGGGATTTCGATGTATCTCTGTGGTTTTAATATGTGAGCTATATGCGTAGCACTTTTTAGAATTCTAGCTCCTTTGGAACTTACTTGGAATTTGCGGACAAACACCCCTAAACAACGACCTCTAATATCCTCCCTAAGAAGAAGGGCGTTTCCAAGTTTTCACCGTAGTTTTTATAACTGATCTGTAGCAACTGGTGAAACTTGATATGACTTGATGAACTGATGAAACTTGATGAACATTGGCTTGGGGAAAGGAAAATTGTACCTCTCGCATGATTAATTCAAAGATTTAAAATTCGTATATAATATGTAAAAAACTCGTACAAAATATGTAAAAAAATGGTGGGATAGTGAAGCTTAACATTGGATTGTATTTTAAATTTTATACAACAATGGTTATTTACAGCAATGTTTATTCATATCCGATTCTATAGTGAGACCTTTCAAATATGAACCAGATATGGGGAATAAATTCTCCTCCCCCAACCCATCTATGGATAAATTTCGAGATTTTGAGAATTTTCAGTTAGTTACAGTACTCGAGACAACCCTGTAAAAAATTGCAACTTTCTACTCCTTTTGGAATTGGGTAAACATTTGACGGATATACATACATGCATGCACATTTTCTCTATGTATACTACGTATATAGAAGATATATTCAAAATAAATTTTATTAACACATATAATCATAAGTGTCCATTAACTGTTGTCAACATAGGAAAATAAATTTTTAAAATATTTCACATCATGTTTCGTAATAAAACAGTAAAATCCGGAAAACAGCTAAACAACCTTTGTCGGGCCATAGTGGTCCGTTCGCAAATCGGTAGTTTCCAACGCCTGCCCCAGATACAACACACAGTGTTTCATTAAAAAGGGATAATTAGGCGAATATGAGGCAGATCAAGCAGTTTTTAATGTTTCTAACGTTTTTAGATGTTTCCACGCAGTTTTCTCTCTTTTTTCAGTCTCTTGTGTTCTCCCACATCCATTTCATGTATTCAGTTATCCTTGTGTAGCCACCAGGTACTCCAGGTTGCCCACAGGAGTATCCGAAGGACACGACTCCGACCGCGAACCACGTGTTTCTGTCCTGTAGCATGAGTGGTGCTCCGGAATCACCCTAAAAAATACAAATGCCACGGCCTATTAAATTCATGTTTTGTTTAATTTAGACACATTTTTGAATTATAAACGTAAAGAAATTTTTCTTATTATACACTAGTACAAAAGTCTGTCAAACACAGAGAAACTAACATTCTTAAAATATATTAGTTTCTTTTTTTTTTCTATAAGTTTCATTTTGTTTAACAATGTGTGGCACTTACTATCCAAAATTGTCGTCTTAATCAAAAATTGATACAGTTAGATTTTGTCCCTTGATCGATATAAGTGTGTGAAATTTCAGCCTTATAGATCAGATATAGAGGCTCCTGAAAAGTCTGGAAAAACTTTCCGACCCCTCCTCTATTTTATCTGACCCCCGAGGAAGAAATCGAAAATACGGTTCTGTTAGATTATATTTCGTCGATGATACTATGCCGGTAAAGTTTCAAATTTCTAAACTACCGAAGGCTTCTGAATGGTTTAGAAAGACTTTCTGATCCCCCCCCTCATTTTGTCTACCCCCCGAGGAGACATAGGAAATTCAATTCTGTCAGATTCTCTCACGTTGACGATACTATGTACGCAAAGTAAAAACTAGACCCTGCCATATGACCGGTGCGTAGAGCGCGTAAAGTTGCACAAAAGATTTCCTCCTGGTGCGCCGGGGCAACGTCATGTGACGGATAACAGGTTTCACTATTCTGGCCGGAGTATAGGCGAATAATGATATATAAATTGCCTGGCTATTAAAAAAAATATTTTCTCCTATATGTCCTCGTTCTGTTAGTTCTTTGAGCTTCTAAAATCTCCAGATTCACATATACCCCATCCAACATTTGTTTGAATTTTAGAATCCCTTTTACTCGAGAACTACAATAGGTTGGAAAATGAAATTTTGCATATGGGAAATTGCATGCAGATGTACAGAATCACAATTTTAATTACCATAACGAACTATAACAGGACGAAAAGTCCATTTTTAAGCTGCGCATGCTCATTGCGCTCCTACAAATAACAAGTAAACGAAAGCTTTTAAACATCTAATCAAAGCGCGTGAATTTACTTGAATACAGCCAGTCTTTCAAGACTTTTTGGCCGGAGAGGGGGGGGGGGTGGAGGTCGAATGAAACTTTAGTGGGGAGGGCAAGTTTTCGTTTTGCCTGTATAAATATATCTAAATGCTGTCACATAAATAGAAACTAGGTTAATATAAATGTCCCCGGGGGGTGAATAATCTTCTCCGGGAGGCTTCGCTTCCCGTATGTATGCCTGAAAGAAACACGGATTGCATGCATTGTGATTTAAGCTTGCTGCTGCATATTAAATACGTTTTTGCAATTTACACGGGTTACTTTTATTTTATGGTTTTTCTGTATTCTGCTTTGTTTAATTTAATATTCAAATTTTAAAAACGCTTTGAAATTTAAAATTCTAAAGTCTTTTGTATTGATATTCTCAAATAATGAAATTAATTATTTGATAGCTATTTATTTTGATATCTTTCATAGGTCGCATACTCCATAAAAGCGATTGCATTCAAAGCCGGGATTTTTACTAGTTAATTATTATACGACAAGGATTATTAAAGAAATCAAAAGTAATTTTCAGAGGTATCGATTTATTGTCAAACTTGCGGCATTTTCCTAAAATTGCCAACTGGACGAAATTGCGCCAAATTTATTGCCCATTTTTTTACGCTGAGAATAATTTACAAACAGACAATGGTAACACGCAATGTGTGGACGGAAGTGCGATAAAAATTTGTGAAGATATAGTATGTATCATTAAAGAAGTTGGTATGCTCAGGTCAGTCTTATGCGGTTGGGAATTGGATAAAAATGTCTAATTAATAAGAAAAATCGTTTGTCTCTTTCGGTTTTAGTCAACCTAACGCGTGCATCTCTGGTAAGTTAAATTCATTATTTAAGTCATACCGAAAAAGGATTTTTTTCTGATTCAAAGAAATTTGTATATTTCTTTGCATCAGAAATTGGTTTATTTCTTAGCATTGACCTGGGGTCAACTCCATAGGTTAACCGCAGGTCAATTAAGTTATCTTGACCATTAAATCATGAAATTTTTTTCTTATGATCCCGGAGATACAAATATATTCATTATTGCACAGAATATGCTGTTGAACATGATATTCCTTGTTGTACCATGGAATTAACTGTTTCCGACGGCCATAATAATAATAATAACAATTATTATTATTATTATTAGCATCATTACTAATACTGCGATTTACTAGTATCGCTTATTAAAGTATTATCATTAAACTATTGTGTTTCTCTTACCACGCACGAGTCTTTATTTCCTTCTATGAATCCGGCACAGATAAGCCTCTTGCTTATTCCTTGTGGAAAGACCTTCCTTAATAGCTTGGTATTCCGTATGTTTTTTCTCAGGCTTTTGGCGCAGTCTTTGTTGGATACCACGGGCATCCGGCGAATTTCTCTGAGCACAATGCTAATGTTGCCACCTGTGAAAGAAATGGAAATAAACCGTATAGCTACATGAGTTATGACAATGGATTTGCGTCTATCCCATATATATATTATTATTACACACGGGAGCCTTTTACAATTATTAAATGTTTCCTTCCCATTCCTATACCATTCCTTTGATAATTTAATATATTCTTGTTTAAAGTTGGATCACCAGGACGGAATGAAACTTTATTGAAATACATTCCAAAGATTTGAATGAAATATAAGACTTGAATGAAATATATTCCACAGATGACCCTTATTGATAAAATAAACGACTGAATTTACAAAGCTAAAAACCAATATTGCATGTCGAAAATCAGCATTTGGTGAAACCACCCGCACTGGAATAAGTGCTCATATACGACATAACATCGAATTAAACAGATTTTGAGTTTTTATCTGAGAAAGATATTGCTCCCATTCGAACCCAAAATTCAGCTGTATTAGGTATGGGACGAGCGTAACGAGCGAGACGCCGACCGCCGAAATACCAGACATGTTCAATAGGCGACTTATCCGGTGAATTGGCAGGCCAAGGAAGAAGAAGTATCTGTTGTGTTGAAAAGAAGTCTTGAACATTTCTAGCAACATGTGGACAGACATTGTCTTGTTGAACTACAGATCCAGAAATGCGTTGAAGAAAGGGTACGACTCCAGAATTTCTCTGATCTACCGGTATCTGTTGAGATTACCCACGATTCTTAGCGATTCTGAGATTACTCACGATTCTTAAATTTAGGGGGGGTTTTAAACATTCGATTGCGTTTAAAAGCAATAGGTTTCCATGATTCACGGATTGTAATTTTTGTACCAAATTTCTTTCAAATCGGTCAATTCGTTCGTCAGTTATCCTCTCCACAGTCTCACTGACACACAGGCACACACACATACACACACACACATACACATACACACACACAGACATCACCTCAAAAACGTCTGATTCGTGTTCAAGGATGTTTAAAACGTGCTCTCCCGTCTAAAACTCGAATTCGAATTTTCGACCCCGTCACAATACTTTCCTTATACATTATATGTATATAAGGAAAGTAATAGCTGGTGTGTTTCTGAAACAACTGGAAGCTAAAAATACGAGTTTCGACGAACTGATTTATGTGATTCATAAGTTAGAGCATCCTTTATTAAGTTGTTCAGCTAGCGAAGGGCTAAAGCTGATTCAGAGGCTCTGTGAAGTTGATGACAAATTAGATGTATTGAAGGAATTTCCTATGCGGTTCAAAGGTATAGGGTAGGTACAGAAACCATATGGGATAAAATTGAAAGAAAATGCTAGACCTTATGCCATTTCAGTACCAAGAAGAGTTTCACATCCTTTGAAAGACAAACTTAAGAAGAAGTTGGAGGAAATGGTGAATACAGATATTATTGAGCAAGTAGACAAAGCCACGGACTAGTATGCGCCTATGGTAATATCGTTCGTAAGAAAACAGGAGATATTCGTATATGTGTCGACCTGACTGTTCCCAACGAAAATATTGATCGCGAATATTTTACTATGGCATCTGTTGACTATACTTTAAATCAATTTCAAAATACAGAGTATTTAAGTATTATAGATGCTAATGCTGGGTTTTGGCAGATAGCTTTAGAGCCAGAATCATCCAATTTGACAACCATCATCACGCCATTTGGTAGATACCGATTGAAACGTTTGGCCTTTGGAATCAAAACTGCTCCGGAAATATTGCAGAAAAGAATTCATGAAACAGCTCAAGAAAAACCCTGAGTCGTCGGGCTGATTGACGAATTTGTCATTTTTTGAGAACCGAAGATGAACACGATAAGTGGCTTCGCGAGGTTCTTAGCCCACCCCATGTTGCTGGATGGACACTAAACTCAAAAATATTGCAAGTTCAAGCAAAAATCAGGTACCTTTCTGGGACATGTTATATCCGGTGATGGTATTAAACCAGACCCAAAAGAAACAGAAGCAAATTTGAATACACCCAGACCTAAAAATGTCAGTGAAGTTAAACGGTTTTTAGTTATGGCAGGATTTCTAAGCAAATTTATACCAAACATGGCAGACGAAAAGACTGTACGAACTGCTACTTTGGGTAATTGACTGGATATGGGGTTAGCCATAGGAAAAATCTTTCCAACGTATTAAAGATAGTTTGTGTCAAACACCAGGGTTAGCCATGTATGATAGTCAGAAAGAGATATTTATATCATCTGATGCCTCATCGTATAGTTTGGGAGCTGTTCAGTTTTGGGAGCTATCAGTTGCAAGAACGCACATTGCATTCTGTACGCTATGCTTCAAGAACTTTGTCAGACACAGAAAAAAGTATAAACACATCGAAAAATAGCCCTAGCAATAGTCTGGGCGTGCTACAGATTTCACGACTACATTGTTGGATTGAAGGTCAATATCGAACTAACCACAAGTCTCTAGTGCATATCCTAGTGCAAAAACCTTTGGATAGTCTAACACCACGTCTGCAAAGAATGAAGTTACGCGTGATGAGATATGGCTATTGTCAAGTACGTACAAGGTAAAGACTTCATACTTGCAGATACTTTATCTCGTTGTCCTTTACCAGTTAAGGATGAAGAAGAACTGACAGAAGAGATAACTGCCTGGTATGATAAGGGCTGTAAAGGGAATTTAATAAAATGATATAAATTCAATTTACAACCCCCCATTCAACTCCTAATTGGGTCGGCCACTCACATGCAATAAAAAAGGGGAAAATATTAATTAATTGTTAATTTCTTTAATTTGAATGGGACCGTATAAAGGGAAAAGAATTTTGAATAAAATTAAAATTCCGTTGTGTAATTTTTGTTAATAAAATTTAAACCATCTTTGCATGTGAGCCTAAAAAATAAAATATACAAAAATACATAAAGAAGCGTCCAATATGAGTTAAGAAACCATTTTAAATTGATACTTAAGTTCCTTACCTGGAATCTTGACCTAAAAATATAATTGTTCACAAGAACTCACTCATTTGAGTAAAATAATTATAGTTTGAATTAAGTTATAATCACGAATTCTTGTCATTAAATTGTTCGTTTACTAAAATATAAATTATAACTCTGTTCAACATCCATCAATATTGTACATAAAAATTAATTCATGATATCTTCTCCATATATATATATATATATGTATATATATAATATGAAAATACCGTGAAATATAATATTAAAAATGTATCAGAAATCACACTTAAAAAGCGCAAAGCTGTACTAACAAGAGGATTAAAAATATTTCCAAACTGAAAAGAGGGATGGATGGATGCATTGTACCAAAAGATGGGGGGGGGGGTACCGGGGGGGTTGTGACCCCCCGGCCATCTAGCTAGCCCCGGTTAAGCTAGCTTTATGTCGCGACGATATAGAAGATATATTTCAACATGTATGATACGGTATGCAAGATGAACTTCTACATGTATGATACTATTAACTGGCATTGAGGAAAATGGTTTTAGAGATAGACTTTGTTATTATTGTTATATATAATGTCAATATTTAAAGGCTTCTTAAAGTAGAAGCTATGTAATTTTGCTCTTTTATACTAGTGGGCATATTTCAAACATTTACTGTTAGTGATTTTTGATATGGCTGGATCTCGACGATTCTCTCTTATATTTGTTTGCGTATAATGTCTGGTTTTCATCTTAAAACTTGATACTTTCGTATTCTATTTTGCAATGTACCGGCTCTCCGGGAGTGTTGGAGTGTTGTTGTGACATAAAGTTAGCTTAACCGGGGTGAGGGGGGTCATACCCCCCCTCCGGTCATCTTTTGGTACAATGCATCCATCTATCCATCCCTCTTTCCATTTTGGAAATATATGTATATATATATATATATATATATATATATACATACATATATATATTTATATATATATATATATATATATATATATATATATATATACATACATATATATATTTATATATATATATATATATATATATATATATATATATATATATATATATATATATACATATATATATATATATATATATATATATATATATATATATATATATATATATATATATATATATATATATATATATATATATTAGTCTTGTGAAAAGATTCGAATTCTAAAAATTCAATTTATTGAAAGTTGTGATTATTCTAAGTTCATTTTAGCACAAATCTGAAACTTTTTATTTTTTTAGCAAAATTCTTTATTTTCTTTATCACAAATGATATTAATATATATATATTTGTAAACAGGATGATATTTATCAATTTGGATGAATTCGCAAATAAAGTTACTGCAAATTTGAACAAGTCACACTTCATATCTAAAAGAATGCTGCAATAAACACAACACCGATTCTGAATTATTTTTTGCAATCATGTAGAACAATATAAATTCATCTAGGAAAATTCACAAAAGTTACTCAAGGTTTTGAACAAGTCTCACTTCATATCTAAAAGAATGCTGCACTAAACACAACACTGATTCTGAATTATTTTTGCAATCATGTAGAACAATATAATTTCATCTAGGCAAATTCACAAAAGTTACTCAAAGTTTTGAACAAGTCTCACTTCATATCTAAAAGAATGCTGCATTAACACAACACAGAATTTGAATGATTTTTGCAATCTTGCAATCATTTCGATTAAGATGAACAGAGGACAAAATTCAATTTTTTCATTGATCAATAAAATAGTCAACTTACAGAAAGCACATATCCATTATTGCAGAATTATGATTTTGACTCTTAAAGATAGTTGAAGCACTCTATAAAAAAATGGTTGGGGTTCGCCATGCCTTTTCAAGACAAAGATGAACCCACTAACTGATTTTTAACACACACCAACCCTTTTCTCAAAATTTTTTTAGAATAAAGAATCCCACGCTCTCTCTTACAAGGGGAACCTCCGCTCTAACCTGGCACGCTGTGATTTGCTGAAGCCATACACTCAGTTGTCATGCCAAAGAAACTTAACTCTTGCTCAACCAGGGAGGTTCAGGAGTGAGTGCCAGATGATTCAAATTTCCGTATCTCGCCTGAACCAGATTTCGCCAAATGTCGAGAAGGGAGGCTGCTATCCAGAAGGTCGCTGCTGTCCAGAAATGTCGAGAAGGGATGCTGTATTCAAAAGGGGCGTTTACAGAACGAATGAAAAACATGGATGAATAGCAGCGCGTTTATAATTTAATTTAGAAAATGAGACAATTGGTCTATTAATGAATAGAAAAAATAAAAGCAATTTTGAATAAGATAATTTTGAAAAATAAATTAAAACTAATATAAAATAATTAAAATTAAAATAATAAAAAAAATATTTAATGAATTCTAAAAAAAATGTCAATTTTGAATAATAAATTATAACGTGTTGTGGCGTGTCACAACACTGCCTATATTTAAATGATCATAAAATCGTTTCCAGCTTCATACAAGCAGCTGACTCAAATATGGTCATGTCAACGAGAAGGTTACATATGTAAATTATTGGAGAAATACTGCTCAGAAGGTTGGCCAGAAAAACACAAGCTTTTTTGGGAATGTCAGAGGTACTGGGAGCAAAGAAATTCATTTGCTCTACAGGATAAACTATTGCTCAAAGATGCATGAATCATGATTTCAGAGAAATTGCGAGAAGTTATTTTGAACTGCATAGAGGAGGGTCATCAAGGCATTACAAAATGCCGTGCTAGAGCTAAAGAAGCAGTTTGGTGGCCTGGTCTATCAACAGAGATTGAGAAGTTATTTTCAAATTGCCCAAAGTCCATACAGCAGCAGAAGTATCATAAGGAACTACTTATCCCATCAGAATTCCCAGAGCGGCCATGACAGATAGTAGGAGATGATTTTTTAAAGCTTAAAAATGGATGGTATTTCATAGTGGCAGACTACTTCTCCAGGTACTTTGAAGGTGCAAAACTAGAAAATCAGACTTAGCCAACAGTGATTAACGATATGAAATCTATATTTGCAAGACACGGAATTCGCGTGACTGTTCATAGTGACAACGCCTCTGAATTCTCACAAAAAGTTGCTGACGCAAAATCTAAGAAGTTTTCCGAATAGTATGGATTTACGATTGTACCACCCAGTCCAAAATATGCGCAAAGCAACGGGTTCGTTGAGTCCATGGTAAAAGATTTTAAAATGCATCACACAAAATTTGAATAAGAGGATCAATATTTAATGCTGTTAGTTTTACGAACGACACCATTAGAGAATGGCTGCAGTCCAGCTGAACTGTTAATGGGACGTAAATTAAGGACCAGAGCCCCTGCGTCAAGTCATTCACTGAGACGAAATTACCAAAGTCCCTGCGTCAAGTCATTCACTGAGACAAGTTCCAAATTCAAAGGTGCTTAGAAAGATATTGGAAAACCGAATCGAGAAGCAAAAGTACTACTTTGATCGTCGTCACGGTGTTAGGAAACTACCTGGCTTAAAAATAGGACAGTCAGTGTTTGTTTCTGATATGAAAACCCATGGCAAGATACAAAATATCCATCAAAGCCCAAGATCGTACTTAGTGGAAACTCCTCGAGGTCTTCTGGGATGAAATAGAATTTTCCTGCATCCTTCGCCGCATGTTGAATTATCTACAGACGAAGAAACAAATATTCCTAGACTAGTTATCCCAGGTCGGGAAAAATATGATGGAAGTGGCAGCACAGAGGATCAGAAGTCTTCTGATGATGCAACTGAACTAGAAGAAGAGTCAAAGCCAACACCTTTATATAAAACTCGAAGTGGGAGGCCTGTGCAAGTGCCGCTTAAACTAAATCTGTAAGACCGAACATTGGAACTTTAAAGGGGGAGATGTGATGTCATGCAATGCCAAACAAGTAAACATGACTGTAAGATTTAGCAAATGCGGAATGGCAATGGGAGCGACAATGCTGATACGGGGGTTACGTATGTGTGCTGTGAATATTTGGCGCGTCATAATAAAGTGATTTTAAAAACATGTTTCCGTAATTAATAATCATTAAGTAATACCACATACATAACTAGAGTAGGTTGTATGCGGTATTACTGTTGCGGTGCGGTGTTACGGTTTTGTATTGTAGTTTGTGTGTCACGCTCACTTCCTTTCACAGGATAGCCAGATTGATGTATTCATGAATGTCGTAATTGGGTTTCAAATCAGTGTGTTCATATGCCGTTAAGCAATTGATTCAAATTTTCTCATCATTGATGAAAAAATGACTGAATAGAGAGTGACTTAAGGGAGACTTTGAGAATAACTTAAATATTTAATCTGAAATCATAGATGTACAGCTACTAGTTTTATGAACATTAAAACAAATCTTTATAATATTTCCGAGTCTTTTTCTAATTGGTTCACCTGTTGGAAGTGAATGGAACACAAACTTTTGGTATTCTGATCGTAAAATAGCCTTCATGTATAGTCTGGATATTGTGATTTGGAATACGTGACCTATCTGAGTCAGGTCAAGAAAGCTAGATGCTTTCCTGTTTAGGTTCTATGGCGCTTTGAATTTAGGCATAGCTAGAAGTCACTCTCATCAAACATTGATTCATGTCCTATTTGGAAATTTGTTTCAGAAACGTTTTGGTATGTTCGAAAGAATTCACACAGACTCTTTGCAACGCTGCAATTATGTTTAGCTATCGAACAACTTCAGAAATGGCTTTGATAGGCTTTGAAATTTCACCCCGCTCTCCGTCGCAATTCTCCACACAAATGTCGAGCCATTAGCCAAAGGTCCGCTATCTTCGATTTTATACAATCAGACTTTCACAGTAAATCCGTTGCTGAAAAGTATGCATGTTTTATATTCAGAGCCCTCTTTTTTTTCAATGTGGGACTACGTTTGGCGCATTTTTTTCACAATTCTGAAATCAGCGTAATTTTTATGTACAGCCCTCAAAATAAAAAAAAGAGCACCACAGCAATTGCACAATTTACATTTCAGAACAATACAAAATATATTATTCGCTAAAGATTAATATCTTCTACAAATATCAATATTCAAAATTTGCTTAAAGGTCTGTATTCATAGTTATTTTGGCACTAACTCTGAAATCGTCAAGCGCAACCCCCCATTGATCATTACATATTCAGATTCTATAGAAAATTTCAATTGGATTTAAAAGAAAGTATACCATTTTTAAAAGATTTTTCATTCATTTGTATGTGTTTGAAATTTGCTGATCGTAATGTTAAACGGGTTTTCCAGTTTTGAGATATATATTCGCGATAAATAAATTTTTCCAAAAAAATTTTTTTGTGTATTTTTCTACTAAAAACCCCAAACAAAATTCATATAAATTTTAATATTTAAACATATTTGAAATATTTGTCATTAATTATTAGATTAAGATTCATAAAAATTATGAATAGAAATTTGAGTTTTATCCGTGCAGTACTGAGCGTGCTATCACATTTTATTCAAAACGCATTCATTATTACGCCTATCGGGGACCATTCCCACAGCATCGAAAGAAAGTGCAAATTGCAGTTTCTGCAATGTTTTTTAACACCGCAATCTGTGATTAATTAGAAAGGAACCTTTAGTTAAAAATGAAGTCTGAACCACTAGAGACACACAGCACGGTATCATCCCTGTGTTAATGACTTTGTACATTCTGTCTCTCTGCCTGTCCGTTCTATGGGACTTTGCATTTAGGCATAGCTAGAGGTCACTCTCATCAAACATTGATTCATGTCCTATTTGGAAATTTGTTTTAGAAACGTTTTGGTATGTTCGAAAGAATTCACACAGACTCTTTGTAAAGCTGCGATTATGTTTAGCTATTGAACAACTTCAGAAATGGCTTTGTCAGGCTTTGAAATTTCGCACCGCTCTCCGTCGCAATTCTTTACACAAATATCGAGCCATTAGCCAAAGGTCCGTTATCTTCGATTTTGTATAACCAGACTTTCAGAATAAATGCGTTGCAGAAAAGTATGCAAGTTGTATATAATGAGCCTTCTTTTTTCAATGTGGGACTAAGTTTGGTGCAATTTTTTCACAAATCTGAAATCTAATTTTTATGTACAGCCGCCAAATTAGAAAAATGGAATGCCCCACAGCAATTGCACAATTTACATTTCAGAACAATACAAATTATATTATTCGCGAAATATTATTATCTTCTACGAATATCAATATTCAAAATTTGCTAAAGGACTGTATTCATAGTTATTTTGACATTAACTCTGAAATCGTCAAGCGAAAGTCCCATTGATCATTTCATATTCAGATTCCATAGAAATTTTCAAGTGGATCTAAAAAAAGCATACCATTTTTAAAGAATTTTTCATCTATTTGTGATGTTTGAAATTTGCTGATCGTAATGTTAAACGGGTTTTCCAGTTTTGAGATATATATTCGCGATAAATAAATTTTTCCAATAAAATGTTTTTGTGTATTTTTCTACTAAAAAATTCCAAACCAAATTTAAATAAATTTTAATATTTAAACATATTTGAAATATTCGTCATTAATTATTAGATTAATATTCATAAAACTTATGAATAGAAATTTGGGTTTTATCCGTGCAGTATTGAGCGTGATATCACCTTTTATTCAAAATGCGTTCATTGTTGCGCTTATCGGGAACATTCCCAAAGCGTCGAAAGAAATTGCAAATTGCAGTTTCTGCAATGTTTTTTAATACTTTCCAACAGAGTTGTAAAGTGTTAATGACTTTGTTCATTCTGTCTGTTTGTCTGTCCGTTCGCACGTTAAGTGCCGTAAAAATGCCTTTATCAAAATGAAATTTTAGTATGTTGTTCAGACGGTCTGTGGGACCTATGGGAGTATAAATGAATAATATCACCCAATAAGTTTTGGACTGAACCCGGGTTGAAAAAATGAAATACATTGAATCCTATGGGACTTAATTTTTCAAACATTTTTAAGCCTACTTAAAATTAACAAATAGCTTTGAAATCTTTATAAAATATTCTAATTATCACATAAAACCAGGAGATCTCTTCCTATCAGTTTTTGTAAAGTTTTTATCTAAAGTTTCCAAGTTTAATAAATTATTGTAATACTGTGATAATTTCATAAATATCAGAGCTGAATGTATCGCATTTCAGAGCTGTTTAAATAGAATGTATTTCAGTTGGAAAGTGTTTCATAATCAATGCTTTATGCATGATTGATCTTTCTTGTATTTTATATTATGTTTGTTTTGCTGAAAATATTGATTGTTTTTAAAGTGCAGTCAAAATTCGATATCCAAATCCATTTCTATGGCAATCTGTGATTAATTAGAAAGGATTCTTCAGTTAAAAATGAATTCTAAGCCAGTAGAGGCACACAGCAGGGTATCATCCCTCTCATGCAGGCAGGTAGGTATTGGACCTGACTGCTTCGGAAAGGCAGGCAAGCGTCAATACGGATTTCGAAATATTTTCGATCTAGGAAATTTTCAGGGGGCGAAAATGCAGTCACGAAACCGGCGTAAAAACGTGGACGAGAACGGGACTTAGCTCCGTTGTGGATAAGTATGAGCAGAACTAAGGAGGAGCGGGTGATAGGGACGCCAATTTTGTAGGAAAAGGGTTGCCAAACTCTGGCTGTGCCCCAGCTGAAAATAACCTAGCTCCGTCGCTGGGATAGGAATAATTACATTTATGATAATTTCTTAAAATTTTTACTGTGTAAATATTGTATTCAAAACCTAAAATTTATATTACAAATAAAGCATAGAAGATTTAAATATATATATATACGTTTTTATAGCAAACATCATTTATAGTACATTAATTGACACATGACCAATTCCTCTTAACTAAAAAGGAGAGCAAATGAATAACGACATAAGTAGAAGAGGAATGGGCGTTCTGCACGGGAGGCTGTGCAATGCTGTGCAATGGTCGCCATCTTGAATTACGTAATCCTGGACGGGGGTTTAAAAGGAGGGAGAGAATGAAAAAAGGTGGGGGTGAAAATTTTTCGAAAAATTTTTTCGGGTGGCAACGATTTCGTAGTCTTATACGAGGGGTTTAGGGGGAAATAAATTTTTTTTAAATGAGATTTTTTCTAAGTATAGGAGAAACTTTTTTTGGTTGGCAACGGCTGAGGTTCTACACCGGAGGCTGTGCAGCGCAACCAACGCCCCCTAGTGACGAAAAGAGGAAATATGGAGATGAAATTAGGGATTTTTTCTAAGTATGGATGAAACTTTCTTGGGGGTGGCAATACCTACTCACCTGTGAGGGAGGCTGTGCAGTGCAACCAGCACCCCTATCGGCGAAAAGTGGAACTATGGAGATGGAACTTAGAAATATTTTTTTGTTTGGGTTACTATAGCAACACCTGTATGGGAGAAACTTTTTTGGGGGTGGCAACACCTACTCACCTGTGAGGGAGGCTGTGCAGTACCATCAGCACCCCCTAGCGGTGAAAAGTGGAATTAAAACTGGAGATTTATCTGTCTTAATGGGATTTTTTTCTTTTTTTTTAAATGAATGAGGATGATTAAATAAAGTAATTAAGTATATCAGGGCCATTGTTATTACATGCCAAGGTCATGTCAATATCCCTCCGCCTTCTAAGAAAAGAGTGCTTGCCCTATATCGCGGTTACGAAGTGAACTGTGAATACTTAACTGTGAGAATCTTGTATGATGAAGGGAAATAACATTTCGAGAAATAATATATCTGTACTTACTTGAATTTTACACGTTTGTAATTTTTTTTTTAAAATGTGGTAATGGCAAAAATTAACATTTCGTTAAAATGTTCCAAAAGCGTAAAAAAGTAACAAAAAATGTGGTAATGGGCAAAATTAACTTTTTGCGCCTTTTTTTCAAAATGTTAATTTCTCTATGGGAATTAACATGGGTTTTCACACTTTTGTCATTTTTTTTCAAGAAATGTGGTAATGGGAAAAACTAACATTTTGCACAAAATGTCCCAAAAACGTAAAAAAGTAACAAAAAATGTGGTAATGGACAAAATTAACATTTTGCGATTTTTTTCAAAATTCCAATTTCTCTATGGGAATTAACATGGGTTTTCACACTTTTGTCATTTTTTTACAAAAAAATGTGCGTTTTACAAAAATGTTACTAAAAATGTGGTAATGGGCAAAATTAACATTTCGCGCAAAATGTTGCAAAAACGTAAAAAAACAACAAAAATGTGCGTTTTTACATAAATGCGGCCCAAAAAGCGTGTTTTTAGAGTAGCAGAATCGCATGAATTCAGTGTATGGGAGGAGGTGTGTTTCCTCAATCATTCCAGTCTTGGATTTCAAAAATTTTCATATTTGCAAAAATAAATATTTTAAATAATCGTGGAAGTGTGTTTATGTCCAAAACACTTGAGTGTTATGAATCTTCCAAGTTAATTAAAGTATGTTAATTAAATAAGTGTTATGAATCTCGCAAGTTAATTAAAGGATGTTAATTAAATTAGGTGATTAAGTATTGAATATCCGTATGCCAGGATCATGTCAAAGACATGCCAAGGGTATGCTAAAGGCATGCCAAGGTGTACCAAAGTGATCGTTCTTACACTATCCCTCCGCTATATCGCGGTTACGAAGTGAACTGTAAGAATATCGTATGATGAAGAGAGATGCTTACCCTATTCGTATGTTAAAGTTGGTTACGAATACTTAACTGTAAGAATTGTGCATTTTAATAACAAAATTTCGTAAATGTAAGTTTTTTTTCTTATAATTTTTCGCAAATGCTTTTCTACTTTTCAAAAACCACACGTATGCTGTTTTCTCTATGCAAATTAGCATAGGTTTTCGCACTTGTGCTTTTTTCTAATGTTTTTTCACAAAAACACACTTTTTACGTGTAAAAAACTAACAAAAACATGTTTCTAAAGTAGTAGAATCGTGTGAATTGATGTTTTAAAGTGGTAGAATCGCGTGATCGACTATATTCGATGAATGACTCTATATGAGGAGGTGTATATACCCAATGAGGGAATCCATAGACCGTTTATCAGCGATCCGCGAAACATTTAAATTAGTAATGTTATGAATCCCACATCCATTTTAGTCTGAAAATCTAGAAAACCCCCAGAGAATATACCTATTTTAAAAATAAGAGAATACGTAGTGGACGTTGGCACGTGTTATATTACTGAATAAGAAATTGCTTAACCCGAAATACAAGCGAGTCTGTATTCAGGAGATATATAGCCGAAAATGACTATCCTGTGAATTTTAACGTTTGAAATAGCAAAATACACGCTAATTCCTTTACAACGAATAACATATATTTCTTGTATGCATATCAGTTTTAAGCATACCAGTTTTAATGCATACCAGTTTTAATTTTAAGCATACCAGTTTTATGCATACCAGTTTAAATCTTACAGGGTGCTAGCGCTTACCGTGGGTTTTATGTATAATGCACATAAGTAGCATATAACATTAGGAAGGGGATATTACAAAAATTTTTAAAGATAGGACTTTATATTTTGCAACTAAATGAGATATCAAGAAACATTTAAAGAGGATGAAAACATCTAATGAGGTGGAATGGGAATATACTTACTCAAGACACCTAGCGCTGAAATTATTCAGATAAATTTTTTAAAGTAAAGACTTTAGAAGTTTCACATAAAAGGCAATTCATACTAACTTTTAAATGAATGGAAACGCCCAGCGAGATAACTTAAATATTGTAAATTTCGGAGTAAATGTACATGTTCAGAAACTTTTAATGGGCTAGTATCATACACATACTCGATATATCAGTAAAATGGCGAACTAAGAATAATTTATAAATACGTAACTTTGGATTTTTTAATTAAATAGGAATTTCTACTAATTTTTAAAGCTATACTAAAGGGTGTACAACAAATTTTTAGAAAGGACTTTGAGAATTTGCCAGCTAAATAGGGACTTCCACTAATTTTTAAGGGGATATAAAGACATACTAAAGAGTATACAACAAATTTTTAGAGGGGGCTTTGAGAATTTTTTAGCTAAATAGGGATTTCTACTAACTTTTAAGGAATAGAAACACATACTGAAGAGTATAGAGTGTAATCATTACTAACACCTAGTGCTAAAATGAGGAATTAGCATAATATTTTAAAGATTAAACCTTGAATTTTTTTTAACTAGGTACAACATATAAACGCTTAAAGCGGATGAATACACAGATTGAGACAGCATGTGCAATACACATCATCCGCATATAGTAACAAAAGTAGAACTAAACAGGTTTTTAAGGATAGAATTTCTGGTTTCTTCGCATAAATGAGAATGTTTAGAAACGTATGAATGGTTAGAAACTACACTTTAAGTGGGAGTAGAATAGCACCATCACCAATACTTATCGAGGGAAAATAGGAATTAGAGTAATATTTTGGAGATGGGACTTTAGATTTTTAGGTAAATGTTATGTTTAAAAACTTTTAAAGTAACGTAAATACCTACTAAGATGATATATGCAATACACATAGCCAATACATAGTTATGAAATAGGGAAAAGCTAAGATAGCTTTTTAGAATAACACCTAAAATTTTTTCTAATTAAGCGCAATATATCAGCACTTAAAGCGGACGAATGCGAAGATTCAGACGGCATGTGTGATACGCATCGCGGACACATAATAGTTAAACGTTGATTTAAGTAAGTTTTTAAGGGTAGAACTCTGAATTTTTGTGGTAAATGAGATGTTTAAGAACATTTAAAGAGTCAAAACACCTAATAAGGTGGTATGAGATTCTAAAACAGACAAGACATGTCTATACAAGATAAAAAATGTTGTACGTTAGTATAAACATACATTATTCTATGTAGCAATGTAATACATACCCCAAAATTTATATAAAGTAATCGTGAATCCATTATACTAATCCTATCAGAAATCAGCTAAAATAATAAAATTACCAAGCTGAATAATATATCTAGATACTAAAACCCCAACAAACTACATTAAATTGATAAAAATCTTAACTAAATAAAATAATGAAGCTGTAACATACTATAAAAATACTATGTTTAATAAAATGATAGAATAAAATCATATTAAAGCAAGTACTTACATGCTCGATCCGACTCAAAAATGCTGCATTAGGTGTGGGCCGATGAATAATGACAGATATAACATCTCCAGCTTTACCAACTAAAACCGACATATTCGCTGAACAACTTGAAACGCGTCTTAACAGCACGAAATCCACAGCAGAAATGATAAAATCGATACTTGAACACCACCGACACCCCTTACATGACAAGGTCACATCAAGGTCATACCATGGTTACTGTTAAACTATGGTGTAAAATAGAATCACATGTTAAAAAATAATAGATTTTAGTAAAATAATTAAAGAAAATCCCTTTGTGATTATGAATGGCATGTCTATTTTTACCGTGTGCATGTGTGTATGTGTGTGTGTGTGTGTGTGTGTGTGTGTGTGTAATTATACCTTAAAAAGCTATATATCTGTAGTATCCCAACGGATACTAATATTTTAATTGTTTTACACATTTAGTTAAAACTTTGTTTTAATTACACTTAGAATAAGTGCGACTGAAATAAAGTTTTTCTAAGTTTCAAAAAACAAATATTAGTATTCGTTGGGATACAACAGATATATAGCTTTTTAAGGTATAATTACACACACACACACACACACACACATACACACATACACACGGTAAAAATAGACAGGCCATTCATAATCACAAAGGGATTTTCTTTAATTATTTTACTAAAATCTATTATTTGTAACATGTGATTCTATTTTACACCATAGTTTAACAGTAACCATGGTATGACCTTGATGTGACCTTGTCGTGTAGGGGGTGTCGGTGGTGTTCAAGTATCGATTTTATCATTTCTGCTGTGGATTTCGTGCTGTTAAGACGCGTTTCAAGTTATTCTGCGAATATGTCGGTTTTAGTTGGTAAAGTTGGAGATGTTATATCTGTCATTATTCATCGGCCCGCACGTAATGCAGCATTTTTGAATCGGATTGAACATGTAAGTACTTGCTTTAATATGAATTTATTCTATCATTTTATTAAAGTTAGTATTTTTATAGTATGTTACAGCTTCATTATTTTATTTAGTTAAGATTTTTATCAATTTAATGTAGTTTGTTGGGGTTTTAGTATCTAGATATATTATTCAGCTTGGTAATTTTATTATTTTAGCTGATTTCTGATAGGATTAGTATAATGGATTCACGATTACTTTATATAAATTTTGGGGTAAGTATTACATTGCTACATAGAATAATGTATGTTTATACTAACGTACAACATTTTTTATCTTGTATAGACATGTCTTGTCTGTTTTAGAATGTCGGTGATCTGTATTATCCACACAACTTCACTACATATTTTTTTCACCTCTTTAACGGTTATTTACTTAGAAATTTTAAGGATTCCCCTTTAAAATATTTGTAGTATTCCCATTTCGCTGTTATCTGACGATGATGAATTTATCTCATACCACCTTATTAGGTGTTTTGACTCTTTAAATGTTCTTAAACATCTCATTTACCACAAAAATTCAGAGTTCTATCCTTAAAAACTTACTTAAATCAACATTTAACTATTATGTGTCCGCAATGCGTATTACACATGCCGTCTGAATCTTCGTATTCGTCCGCTTTAAGTGCTGATATATTGCGCTTAATTAGAAAAAATTTTAGGTGTTATTCTAAAAAGCTATCTTAGCTTTTCCCTATTTCATAACTATGTATTGGCTATGTGTATTGCATATATCATCTTAGTAGATATTTACGTTACTTTAAAAGTTTTTAAACATAACATTTACCTAAAAATCTAAAGTCCCATCTCCAAAATATTACTCTAATTCCTATTTTCCCTCGATAAGTATTGGTGATGGTGCTATTCTACTCCCACATAAAGTGTAGTTTCTAACCATTCATACGTTTCTAAACATTCTCATTTATGTGAAGAAACCAGAAATTCTGTCCTTAAAAACATGTTTTGTTCTACTTTTGTTACTATATGCGGATGATGTGTATTGCACATGCTGTCTCAATCTGTGTATTCATCCGCTTTAAGCGTTTATATGTTGTACCTAGTTACAAAAAATTCAAGGTTTAATCTTTAAAATAATATGCTAATTCCTCATTTTAGCACTAGGTGTTAGTAATGATTACACTCTATACTCTTCAGTATGTGTTTCTATTCCTTAAAAGTTAGTAGAAATCTCTATTTAGCTAAAAAATTCTCAAAGCCCCCTCTAAAAATTTGTTGTATACTCTTTATTATGCCTTTATATCTCCTTAAAAATTAGTGGAAATCCCTATTTAGCTAGCAAATTCTCAAAGTCCCTTCTAAAAATTTGTTGTACACCCTTTAGTATAGCTTTAAAAATTAGTAGAAATCCCTATTTAACAAAAAAATTCAAAATTTACGTATTTATAAATTATTCTTAGTTCGCCATTTTACTGTTATATCGAGTATGTGTATGATACTAGCCCATTAAAAGTTTCTGAACATGTACATTTACTCCGAAATTTGAAGTTTAGTCTTTAAACAATATTTAAGTTTTCCTTTCGCTGTTATGTATCAGCGCTGTATTCATTCTAAGTTATCTCGCTGGGCGTTTCCATTTATTTAAAAGTTAGTATGAATTGCCTTTTATGTGAAACTTCTAAAGTCTTTACTTTAAAAAATATATCTTAGTGAATAATTTCAGCGCTAGGTGTCTTGAGTAAGTATATCCTCATTCCACCTCATTAGATGTTTTCATCCTCTTTAAATGTTTCTTGATATCTCATTTAGTTACAAAATATAAAGTCCTATCTTTAAAAATTTTTGTAATATCCCCTTCCTAATGTTATATGCTACTTATGTGCATTATACATAAAACCCACTTTAAGCGCTAGCACCCTGTAAGTTTAAGTAGGTTCTCCACTTAATTAAAAAAAGTTAAAGTCACATCATTAAAAACTGCTCCGATATCACTTTTCCATCACTGTGATCGGGACATGTGTATCGCACATAGCTCATTAAAAATTTCTAAACACCTACATTTACTTATAAATTTGAAGTTCAGTCTCTAAACAATACAAAAGTTTCCCTTTCGCTGTCCTATATTAGTTGTGTGTATTATGGATACTACCTTATCATATGTTTATATCTCTTTAAATGCCTCTAAATACCCCATTTACTTAAAAATTCCATGTCTTCTCCTAAAAATACTATCTTAGATCTGCATTCCGCCGGTGGGTGTTGGTTATATGAATTATATATATACATAACCCCTTTCACTATGCATTTCTCCCTTTGCAGTAGTTAGTAGAAATCTTGTTTAATTATAAATTCATGTTCTAACCCTAAAAAATCTTTGTTAATTTGCCATTTCGTAGCTATGTATTGGCTATAAGTATCATATATGCTGCCTTAGTAGGTGTTTTCAACCCTTTAAAAGCTACAAACCACTGTATTTGGTTAGGATATTTAAATTTTGTATCGTAGAAATGTTCGTCTAGTTCGACACTTTGTAACTAGTTGCTGATGATGGGATCGTCTTATATTCACTCTGCAGGTGATACCATCTTATAAAATGTTGGCACATATAACATTTAGTTAAAAACTTCAAAGTCCTATACTTGAAAACTTAGCCCAGTTCCTCATTTTATTACCATGTATCGATCATTCACACGTTAAATAACCTCAAATACCTTATTTATCGAAAAAAATTTCAAAGTCTCGTCTTTAAAAACTATCTCACCATTTATATCCATCGATTTGTGCTGAGCGCGTGTGTCATATGTATCATCATATTAGGCGTTTCTCCCTCCCTCAGAAAGCTATATGTTGAAGACCCAGACCGTCCGACTCGTCCAGAGGACTTAGAGTAACTAGTTGGACGGCCGGGAAGGAGAAAGCTATATGGGTTAAATTTCACTTAAAACTGGTATGCATTCAAGAAATATATGTTATTCGTTGTAAAGAAATTAGCGTGTATTTTGCTATTTCAAGCGTTAAAAATCACAGGATAGTCATTTTCGGCTATATATCTCCTGAATACAGACTCGTTTGTATTTCGGGTTAAGCAATTTCTTATTCAGTAATATAACACGTGCCAACGTCCACTACGTATTCTCCTAGTGCCGAGAATGTGTTAAATATCTCCCCTCCATCCGCACAAAAGTGTTGGGCGGGGCACTCATAGCTAAATCATTTTTTTGAGAGTTAAGCGTGGAGGGTTCTGGCATGTACTTTTATTTTTTAAAATGACGGAATTTAGAGAAATAAGACACACACTATGCGTATAAACTGATACACTAACCCTTTTTATAATACTTATTTTTAAAATAGGTATATTCTCTGGGGTTTTTCTAGATTTTCAGACTAAAATGGATGTGGGATTCATAACATTACTAACTTAAATGTTTCGGGGATCGTTGATAAACGGTCTATGGGTTCCCTCATTGGGTATATACACCTCCTCAAATAAAGTCATTCATCGAATATAGTCGATCTCGCGATTCTACTACTTTTAAACATCAATTCACACGATTCCACTACTTTAAAAACATGTTTTTGTTAGTTTTTTACAAGTAAAAAGTGTGTTTTTGTGAAAAAACATTAGAAAAAAGCACAAGTGCGAAAACCTATGTTAATTTGCATGGAGAAAACAGCATACGTGTGGTTTTTGAAAAGTAGAAAACTTACATTTGCAAAAAATTATAAGGAAAAAAACTTACATTTACGAAATTTTGTTATTGAAATGCACAATTCTTACAGTTAAGTATTCGTAACCAACTTTAACATACGAATAGGGTAAGCATCTCTCTTCATCATACGATATTCTTACAGTTCACTTTGTAACCACGATATAGCGGAGGGATAGTGTAAGAACGATCACTTTGGTACACCTTGGCATGCCTTTAGCATACCCTTGGCATGTCTTTGACATGATCCTGGCATACGGATATTCAATACTTAATCACCTAATTTAATTAACATCCTTTAATTAACTTGCGAGATTCATAACACTAATTTAATTAACATCCTTTAATTAACTTGGAAGATTCATAACATTCAAGTGTTTTGGACATAAACACACTTCCACGATTATTTAAAATATTTATTTTTGCAAATATTAAAATTTTTGAAATCCAAGACTGGAATGATTGAGGAAACACACCTCCTCCCATGCACTCAATTCATGCGATTCTGCTATTCTAAAAACACGCTTTCTTAGCCGCATTTTTGTAAAAACGCACATTTTTGTTGTTTTTTTACGTTTTTGCAACATTTTGTGCGAAATGTTAATTTTGCCTATTTCCACATTTTTAGTAACAGTTTTGTAAAAACGCACATTTTTTTTGTAAAAAAATGACAAAAGTGTGAAAACCCATGTTAATTCTCATAGAGAAATTGGAATTTTGAAAAAATCGCAAAATGTTAATTTTGCCCATTACTACATTTTTTGTTACTTTTTAACGTTTTGGGGGCATTTTGTGCAAAATGTTAATTTTGCCCATTACCACATTTTTTGTTACTTTTTTACGCTTTTGGAACATTTTAACAAAATGTTAATTTTTGCCATTACCACATTTTTAAAAAAAAAAAATTACAAACGTGTAAAGTTTAAGTAAGTACAGTTATATTATTTCTCGAAATGTGATTTCCCTTCATCATACAAGATTCTCACAGTTAAGTATTCACAGTTCACTTCGTAACCGCGATATAGGGCAAGCACTCTTTTCTTAGAAGGCGGAGGGATATTGACATGACCTTGGCATGTAATAACAATGGCCCTGATATACTTAATTACTTTATTTAATCATCCTCATTCATTTAAAAAAAAAGAAAAAAAATCCCATTAAGAAAGAAAAATCCCCAGTTTTTATTCCACTTTTCGCCGATAGGGGGTGCTAGTTGCACTGCACAGCCTCCCCCACAGGTGAGTAGGTATTGCCACCACCAAAAAAGTTTCATCCATACTTAGAAAAAATCCCCAATTTCATCTCCATAGTTCCTCTTTTCGTCACTAGGGGCGTTGGTTGCACTGCACAGCCTCCCGTTGAAGGCCCAGACGTGTAGAACCTCAGCCGTTGCCAAACAAAAAAATATTTCTAAGTTCCATCTCCATAGTTCCACTTTTCGCCGATAGGGGTGCTGGTTGCACTGCACAGCCTCCCTCACAGGTGAGTAGGTATTGCCACCCCCAAGAAAGTTTCATCCATACTTAGAAAAAATCCCTAATTTCATCTCCATATTTCCTCTTTTCGTCACTAGGGGGCGTTGGTTGCGCTGCACAGCCTCCGGTGTAGAACCTCAGCCGTTGCCAACCAAAAAAAGTTTCTCCTATACTTAGAAAAAATCTCATTTAAAAAAAATTTATTTCCCCCTAAACCCCTCGTATAAGACTACGAAATCGTTGCCACCCGAAAAATATTTTCACCCCCACCTTTTTTCATTCAGTCCCCCCTTTTGCACCCCCGTCCAGGATTACGGAATTCAAGATGGCGGCCATTGCACAGCTTTGTACAGCATTGCACAGCCTCCCGTGCAGAACGCCCATTCCTCTTCTACTGACATACTACCAAATCAAACGTAAAGTCAAAGTAATAGCGCACTTTGAGCATATTGATATACTATTACTACACTGTTATTGGAATAAAACCTCGATGTTTCTTGAAAACCATATATGATTAAAAACAGTCCCAGAACGTCCGACGTGTAAGGTAACTGTCTGGACGGCCGGGAAGTGCCACCCAATTTAGACCCGAACCCAGAGGGGGAGGCATCCACATGGACCGAACCCTCCTTCCCCTACCACCAACCTCTCGGAAGGACTTACGGGCCTACATGTTTAAAGTGATCGTACTCCGCATGAACACAGCGGCAGTTGTGTCAGCGTGCAAATCCAGCGCGCAAACCACCGGGTTACTGCGCTCGAAATGTGCCAACAGCACGCGGTGTTCCCAGGTGGTCACCCACCCAAGTACTATCCGCGCCCGATGCTGCTTGACTTGGGTGATCTAACGAGAACCGGTGTTTTCAGCACGGTACGGCCGTTGGCTCACGATGACTATCTATGTGTACCACTAAAACAAAATATAGATGAAAGCGACAGAACACATGGCCGAACTAGACTATCAGATCGGAATACGCCCGTTTTGCTGCAGAGTTCAAATTTTAGAGGCTCCCTTAATGAATTTTATGGATATATTTTGGGCCGTTTCTTATTCTGTTTTTTATCTGCATGACAGCTTTTGGAAATCTCAATATGTAATGATCAATGGGGGTTGCCGTTCAAGATTTCGGTGTCAGTGCCAAAATAACTATGAAGATGGCCCCTTAAGCACATTTTAAATATTTATATTTGTAGAGGACATTTATCGCTATCGAATAGTATATTCCGGTTTGTCCCGCTAGGCAATTCGTTTAACTGCGGTCGGATATTTCATATTTTATTTTAACGACTGAGCATTTTCCCTAATTTAGTTAATTTGAGTATATTTCTTAAGTGTTTAGGCCAATTTGTTTTTCATTGCTGCTTAACTTTTGAATATCACTGGTGCTAAGTCACAGGAGTTGAATCAGACAGAATACATACCTCACAATAATGTGACACATAGTGTCGATGAAAAATATACACAATTCCAGTGTATATACACAATTATTTCCAGTGTATATACACAAAGGAACACACCGTCACAAATGTTACGCTGTTCATATAAATAAGTTTAAATTATGAAATAAATTTAGTTACCGGGCTCTTCAGCTCCCCATCCAGCAACTGCAGTTCCGAAACCCGTCAGATCTTGGTTGATTATAATTTCGTCAGGCAGACAAATAGGATTGAAGCCGAGGAAATCCACGTGCGTAGTCAACGTCAATATAGCTATGTCATTGTAGTACATTCCCTGAGTGTATCCTTCATGCACTGCAATGCGGCCGACTCTGTACGTATCTCCTTCGTCCTGGTTGACTCGACCAATACGTGTTATGTAATTTTCAGGGCTACGGAGAAAAAAAAATAATGATTCTGTAGTGATATAAAAATTAACAGTATGCGCATAATTTAAAAAAAAACTCCGCAATAACACACCATTGCCTCTTCACACGAGTTTCTTAATATAGTCATTAATTAAAACACTATACATTAAAACTCACATTTTTAACTTTTAAAATAAATTATTATGTATTCATTTCTCTATTACTGTTATACTTAAAATTGCATGGATTTTAACAAACGCTTAAGGAGGAGAAAAGCACCGTGTGAGACCAACTAGGTCGTTTGATTCTTATTCCAAAGATTAACAATTGAACTAATATATATTAAGAGAGGCACATACCTCTGTATTTCGGATCAATTGCTCAGCATGACTGGAATTTTTTCCCCTTCTTTTTGACATTTGGAGTCAGCTTTGTTTTTTTCTAAAACATTTTTACTGCTCAAATCATCGCGATCCCTCTCTTTCGCTTTCGAATAAGCATTGCCATCACTCTGCTTGAATTCGCATTCCAATATATTCGCTGACTTTCTCTCCTTGCTGCCATATCATTTGGACTGGGGTTTAAATACGCCCTCCTTACTCTCTCATTGGATGTTCCTCAGTGGGATGTCGCATCTTTGTATCATTGGCTCTTTGAGTTTCCAATGAAGCTTGGTTTAAGTCTTGGCCCTAGGAGATCTTTGCCCCAACTACACCTGCAATTTATATGACGTGAATTTATTGGGGTCATGACTTTCCGGACCAAGACAATCATGTTGCCTCCTAGTCTCACAGATTCCAATAGCAAACTCCACAACTGTTACACCTATGTTTGCAGCGGCATTTGGTAAGACAATATATGCCAGTATTGTACGCCGAAGGCTCCACGTGAAGGGACTGTACGTCCGAGTACCACGTTATCGTGTTCCACTAACGGTCCAAACCAGGGGGCAGGATTAAAGTGATGTAATCAACATGTCAATTGTACTCAGATTGGTGCTACGTCCTGTTCACGGACGAGTCCATATTTTACCTGGAATCAGATGATAAGCGTGTAATGGTCTAAAGAGAGCGAGGCACACGCAATTAAGAAAAAAACATCATCGAACATTACGCATTCAGAGATGGCAGCGTCATGGTGTGGGCTGATATTTCAATGGGATATCGCACAGAGCTGCACATCTTTAGAGGTGTGACGGCTGCGCGGTGTCGGGATGAAGTCCTAAACCCCATTGCGAGACTTTGCGTTGTAGCAGTTGGTTCTGATTTCTTCCTTATGAACCATAATGCCCGCGCCCTTAGAGCTAACATCGCTGACGAATACCTGGAAAGTGAGGACATTTCTCCTATGCAGTGGCTAGCGAATTCTCCGACCATAATTTCATTGAAAACCTTTGGTATGCCCTCGGGCGTGCTGTCTCTTCACGTTTACCTCCTCCAGCCAGTCTCAGAGAGTTGGAAACTGCCCTATTGGAGGAATGGCCATTGCTCGCATCTGGGAAGGATGAATCATTGAAAGCATGGAAAATCGTTGTAAAGCTTGTGTGAAGGTCCGGGGTGGCCACATGCCATATTAATGTAAGTTTTGTTTGATTTGTTTGCCTTAAAACATCGTTTTCTTACAGACCCAAACGTGACGTCATCATATAACTTAAGAAAAGTTAATATATTTTTCATCTTTGTACATAATTCTTATTTCCTTTAATGCATAAACACATTTGCTACCTTCATGTACAATTTTGAGTTAATCAAAGCTTTACTTTTCCATTTTTGTTGATTTTAACGTCCGTGCTTAATTTTTGGAAGAACATTGTATTTACTAAAACATATATTTTTCCTAAAAGTCCCCTAATATCCGACGCTTGCTTTCCCCCACTCCCACTCCCTCTGAAGTATCAGAATGTAAGGTTTAGGTATTTATTTCATTTTTCGGGAATGGAACTGCGTACAATAATGCAGTTAGTTTTAAATTACTAAATTACTTCAAACATAATGATAAATATGTTTTCTAATATATTTTGTACATATATTTTTTTGTTTGTTTCTTTTAAATCTCATAAATATATCTATTACTTTCCTTATATACATAATGTATAAGGAAAGTATTTTGACGGTGTCGAAAATTCGAATTCGAGAGCATGTTTCAAGCATCTCTGATCACGAATCAAACATTTTTGAAGTGATATCTGTATGTGTGTGTGTGTGTATGTGTGTGTGTGTGTGAAAGTATGTGTGTGAAAGTGTGTGTGTGTGTGTGTGTGTGTGTGTGTGTGTGTGTATGTGTCAGTGAGTCTCTGGAGACGATAACTGACGAACGAAAATACCGATTCGAACGAAATTTGGTACAAAAATCACAATCCGTAAACACTGGAAGTCTGTTGTTTTTATACGCAATCGAATGTTCGGAACCCCCTAAATTTTCGAGTGAAATTTTGAAAAAATCGTCAAAAAATCAAAACCGCTAACACAGTTATGCAAATAGACATTTTTTATATAATTTTTCATTACAAAACGATTGACATAAATTTTAGAGCGCTAACATGAACCGTTCTCGAGATATTACGCATTTTTAAAAAATATTATCAACAAGTTATATAAAATAAAAAAAAATATTTCCTATTGAGAAACATGTTTACTTTTCATATGTAGTACCATGCGATAAATTGAGTGATATCATTCTCGTGGATCTAGCTCGTTCCATTCATGAAAAAAGATACTTTGAGTAATACTTTTGTATTTGAACGCCAATAGTCATTTATCTGCTGCAAGAATAACTTATTTCTTCGTCCATAACGCTTGGCGAGATTTTGGCGACGAATTTGGTGGAATGTCCCCAACTTGGTGACATTTATAAATGTTGCTAAACTAACGAAAAACTCGCCAAATGGATAAAAATGGCGCTAAATCAATTACGACTCATTGATGATAACGACATGGAAAATGACGACTCATTGATGATAACGATATGGAAAATGACGACTCATTGATGATAACGACATGGAAAATGACGACTCATTGACGAAAATTAAATATCTTAGAAAGAATCTAAATAACTACTATAAAAATAATCTATTTTTTTTACTGTGAAAGTAGTAAATTCATTGCATTATATAAGGAAAGTCATGTGCTGCCCACATCAGACTTTTAAAGTCTAAACATATTTCAACTAAATTTATATTACATTAAAGTAAATTTTACAAAGTTTATATAGTAGATGTGTAATAGTTCTCATACGTAAAATTGAGCATATGGTAACGTAATAGCTGGACGCCATCCTGAGCGCCGTTGTTGTTTATACAGAATTTCGTCTGTGTTCATATTATACTTTTTCTTGTAAGTGATGCTTTACGAAAAAATGTCCATTTGTCGATAATTTTCTTTCTGAAATAACGTGGTATATAGCAATTATACAGGCATCTGAACATTTTTACTTTCCCTGCAATACATGATAATGTCTAGGGTATTAGAATCATTCCGAAAATCGCAACTGGAATTTTCTACGGATCTACACGTTTTGACACCTCTAGAATACGATAAAACCATTTTTAGCGTGACATCTGTCTGTGCAGATTTTGTATCCACTCTAACTAAAAAACTAATTGACCGAATTTCATAAAATTTGGTAGGTAAGTCACTTGTGGACGATTCTGGTGCTGACTAGTTTTGGGTACAATTAACAATTAACATAAAACAACCCGCCTTTTTTGCGAAATGGCAACAAAAATTGCCTTTATGCACTCAAGCTGAAAAACTTATGGAGCGAATTTCAGTAAAATCTTATGATAAGTCGCTTGTGGGTTACCCTGGTGCTAATTAGATTTTGTTAACTCGAGTTTTCGACGGATCTACACGTTTTGAAACCTCTGGAATACGAAAAAATTATTTTTAACGTGATGTCTGTGTATGTGTCTGTGTGTCTGTCTGTGCAATGTATTTATCCACTCTAGCTCAACTAATGAACCAAATTTCATAAAATTTGGTAGGTAAGTCATTTGGATGTGACCCTGCTGCTGATATGTTTTTGGTACGATTCGGAAAAACAGAACCCGTCTTTTTTGTGAAGTGGCCCGTAACAATAACATGCATCCACTCTAGCTAAAATATAATAGATCCAATTTCACAAAATTTGATAGATAAGTTACTTGTAGGATACTCTGGTTCTCATTAGATTTTGGTATAATTCGAAAAAGAAAAACCTGCGATTTTTTACGAAATGGCTCGCAAAATTCTCAAAAATCTAAAGAAAAGTCTACGTATGTGTGGCAACCGAAAATAAATAAAGCTTAACTTTATAATTAACATTAATTATTAATAATCATCATATCTTAACATTGTCGTAAATTCTCATATTAGTGGACTTATTATTTAATCGTACATTGCTAGTTGTGCCGCTATATAAATCCCTCCAATTATTTACCTTTCGTGTAAGTCCTGTAAAGGAATTATTAATTATTATAATACTCATTGATTGCACCATTTAAACTTTAACAATAAAACATTTATTAAAAACAAAAATCTTAATTAAATTCAATTACACTATTTAATTTTATTATTTCAGCGGAGGGGACATATGTGACCAAAACGAAAACTCCTAAATAATGGTTATGACCAAATATCATTTTCAATGGGCACATACCTTCAAGTCTGTCTTGGACTTTGTCAGCATCTGTACTTAATGTCGTTCATTTACCGCATTAACTCTTGTTGTAATTCTCCGACACGTAAATTCGTTGACATATTGTACTGCTGTAATTCTGCACTCGCACTTATTTCATTCTCTTAGTATATCAAGTCATCGCTGTAGTATCTACAAATGTCATAATGTTGAAATTATCTATTCCAAGTCATGTTAGTATCTCTTGCACAAATCTGCTCACGTCCTTCTTAAGTCAAATCTTCATAATTATTGTCTTCTCTCGTTCTCGGGTCACAGGCTGTGGTTCCCTCATTGTGGGGGGGGGGTAACTCCCCCTTTTCTTCCATTTGCCGCATTGAGTTTGACGTAACAATCTTCTTTTTTTATTGGTTACTCCTTTAACCAATGGAACCATTCCACATCTCGTAAGGCCCAGTTTGGCCCCCCTCAGTCATGGCACCCCTAAATTTGTGGTTTTCTGACCTTTAGGTTCACGGGGTTATAAAACTCGGTGTCAGCCAGACTACAAGTATTGTTCGCCGTTCTGGCCACCATAAAATTGTACATAAAAGTGTCTCATCAAATGTGAGATCCATTTCTGATCTCACATCTCCCCCCCCCCCCCCCCCCAGATAAAAAAAACACCAATAAAGTTCGAAAAAATTGTTCGAATCTCAACTTTGTAATTGGCATTTTTCCTTTTGGGACAAAGTTCGTCCATAATGGCAGTAAAACACAGTCTTGCCGTAAACACAAAACTTTTTAGCAGACATCGTACACTAAATAAACATAAGTTATGTACTCATCAAATGTATATCAGGTCAAGCTTCAAACTGAAGCAAAATTAAATTTTGATTATTTTAAAAGATTTTAACCATATGCACAATCACTTTGAAATGTTACACACTAAATATTTAACTTTTGATATTTTTAACACAATTACACCTTTCTTTTGTACAAATTACACAGTACATTATTTTTCAACACAATTATTTTCTTCCTTAATCTAACATTTTTCATAATTAATAGCTTCATTACATAATACAATATTTTTGCTTAACTTTTAAACATTGGTACATAATTAATATCATCACACATTTTTTTTTTAATTTAACCATTGAAAGTATACACTTTAAATCACACTCTTTAAGTAACTCTACATTGCATATGGGGTTGACAACACACTTGACATATTCCCTTTAACCTTCTTCGCCCAGAATGTAAACAAAAACAGTTCCCTCTGATTTGTGACAGCTATTTGATGGTTTGAATTGCAAAAGATCATTAGAGGAACCCTTCTCTTTATCGAAACCGGAAGTGCCCAAAACCGGAAATGTTCAACTACCCTTTCCACCATCGAAAGGTGGCCACTCAAATAAAAGACCCTCGAAAACGATTTTTCTTCTTTTAATCGTTTTTTGCAACTGAGTGATTAGCAGCTAAGCATCCTCTCAACTTTTCTTTTTGAAACATGACAATGCATTCTACAGTGGACAACGTGCGGCGTGGATTCTTTTCAAGCCGGCTAAAAGGAACGGCTTTACTGTACTGTAATAAAAGTATCGTACCTTTTTATTTATTCCACTCGGCGTATTATATAAACGTCGACTTAGTGTATTAATATATACATCCTCATCAATTTATTTTAATTTTGTTTTCGTGCAACCCACTTTCTATTACTGTAGATACACGTAGTATTTGAACAACCCTTTACTTCACTGCTTTTAAAGTATTTTCTCTTTGTTTTCTTTTTAAAATACAATTTAATAGCCCCACTATCTAAATTTTATTTAGTTTGTTCCTTTGGGGTGACTTGTATTAAAATCAAAGTCATCTCTATGGTGCCTTCTATCATTTGGCTGAATACCCATTTTATATTGACTTCATTCAATATTTTGAAAATCATTTTACTGTATTATTACTTAAATTTTATTTCACCTTTCCATTCCTTATTGAGATTCTCTCTTATTTAATTTGTTTTCTCTTTTAATACCTTCCTATAACTTTATGAATTTAAAAAAATTTGAATTTTTTATTTTTATTTTAAAATTTTTGATATATAATTTGTTTAAATTTTATTTATTTTGCACTCCTTGCTTAACATGTTCATAACTTTTTTAATTTTATAAAAACTTTTTTTTTCTAAAGACTGGAATTTAATTTTTTTTTTGTCTCAAAACTTTCATTTATTGACTTATTTATAAAATGTTTTTATTTTAAACGCTTATTTGAAATGACTTCCGTGCATTATTCTACTTACTGGAATATTTATTAATTTATTTATTTATATCTTTAACATCTTATGAATTGACATCCTTTTTATTTATTTATTTATCCTTTTTAAACGCGAATTTATTTACTCACCGTACTTACAAAATTTATCATATTAATGTATTTCAATTTATTTTAATCCTTATAACTTTGAATACGTGACATTTATAACCATTTATAACGCCCGATTGTTGATGCAATTGTTTATCATCTTATCGCATACATTATTATCTAATTATTACTTTCTTTGACATATTAGTAACTGCGACAACGTAATTTCATCGCCGTAATACATATTATTTATTACATTACCACACATGACATTTATTGCATCCAAATTTAATTTTATTTTTCATGACCTTTCTCAACACCTAATTCAGAATATCTTTTTCACAATTTTTTTGTTATATTTAAAAATACCTAATCATCAATTTATATGACATTACCAACAGAGTATATATATATATATATATATATATATATATATATATATATATATATATATATATATATATATATATATATATATATATATATATTATGTAGAATACCGTTTGTTTACAAACACTTTTCCGTTGCAATCGTATCTCATCGATAACTTTTAATTTTTATTTACATTCCCCTCTGACATCTAAATGCTTTATTATTTAACATATTTATTTATTCATTCGGTATTTATTTTTATTCATTTGACATGTATTTCACATTTATTTATTATCGTACAATTTTTCTCGTCAATATTTACATTTTATTTTCATATCCATAATTATTTATACACACATGATTATCGTAACCTTTCCTTACGTTGTAAATGAATAACAAAAATGCTGTATTTCGCACTCAAAATTCTTCAATTAGTTTTTATTTCAACCTTTATTTTACACCTTCTGTGAATTTATTCATTTATTCACTTAAACAAAATTTGAACTAAATTTATTTCATTTGTCCTGTTACTTTAGGATTAATTTAGTCATTTACTTTGCTTATACAATTTATATATTCATGAAACATTTCTTCACACCTAAACAAAATTTTAACTAAATTTAATTTCATTTATCCTGTCCTTTAGGATGAATTTAGTCATTTACTTTGCTTATACAATTTATATTATTCCTCAAACATTTATTTACCTACGCAATTTTCAATGCATGTTCACATTTGAACATTCCTACACGAGATGACGTGTCCTCGATTGCTTTATTGTACCGGATGATTTACAGCTACTTTAACTGTTCATAGTTTAACATTTTAAATTCAAATTGATTTAAAATTTTCAATTATTTATGCCTTTGTTTACTTTTTGACATAAAATTTATACCATCTATGACTAATCTTTATTCTCACTTTCAGTTCATTACTTATTTTTTCACTTTAATTAAACCTGTCATTCAATTATTAAGCCTCAAGACTCTTCCCTCAAAAGACTTTGTGTGATGAAAGCTATACCCTATTCTGGGCCAACCTATCATGAAAAATCAAGCAACTTGACTGAACTGGTCTGCACAACATTGTCCTGGCCTGGATTTGGCTACAGACCCTTCATCTACCCAACTAGGTAACATATTTGATACTACCTTTCATTTTTGTAGATTTATTTGCATAATTCATTTTTGCTTAAACTTTCCTATCAGATGTACCATTTTGACTTAACACTATAAATTATATTATCATATAATATTATTTTTGAAAAAGAACTATTTGTACGATTATTATCAATTTTTGTAAAATTCATACCATATTCATTATTAACAATTCATTGATAATTCATTTCTTTTAGCATTTTAGACCAATTTAATTTTTGAAACAATTCCTTCTTCATTACTTAAAAATTTCATATCATTATCCATTTCTTTTAAAAAAAATTTTTAATTTCAGATCATTTTCCTTAGAATCATTTTGACTTATTATTTTTATCTCTCTCTCATTTTATAATTCTTTAAATACCAATCATCCAAAATTTTGAATTGCAAAATATTTTTGAATTTACGAAAAAATTTGAATCAAACTTTCTTTCATTCTGTTCATGAATGTTTTCAATTTCATTTGTGTTATAAATATGTATTCCATTTAGTAACTCTAATTTTTGCCTAACATACTCTTTATATTTGTTTTGATTTCGAATTATTTATGAATCTACTTTTAGAATATCAGTTCCTTCATTATCATTGTGATTATTATCCCTTATTATATTATAATTTTCATTTTGACTACTTTTACTAGCATTACCTGAATTTTGCAATTTTTGAAGATTAACCTGTTCAGTATCATTATCCCAAACATCCATTATTTTATTCTCATTTTTTATAACATCCATAATTTTATACTCATTTGATTTTTGAATATTTTCATTATTATGACTTTTATTTTTGTTTTGAACACCTTCAAAATTAAAATTTTCACTAAACAAAACATCTGTTAATTTATTCCCATTTGAAATTTGAGTACTTGCATTATCATGATTTTTATTTGTATTTTGAATCTCTTCCAAAATTTTATTTTCATTTTTCATAACATCCATAATTTTATTATCCATTATTTTATTTTCACTTGAAACTTGAGTATTTCCACCTCATAATTTTTAATTTGACTTTGAATTTCTTCAAACATTTTATTTTCATTTGCATTATGTACTTTTTAGCTTTAACATTTTCATTTTGCATATTTTCATGATCAACATTTTCAAATTTTTTATCAACTTTCTGATTTTGCATACTTTTGATAACCGTATTTTCGCTTCTATGCTGAATATTTTCATTGGCATTTTGAACATTTTGAATGTGTACACTTTGTACAGTATAGCATTTTTTTTATTGAATCTCAATTATTTCACCGTTACCGTTATATTTATTTTCACTTTGTACCTTTTGTGCTATATGACATTTTTTTGTGTGAATCTCATTTATTTCACTGTTTATGTCATATTTTCCCTTCATTTCTTCCGCACTCTGTACATTTCGTTCTATATAACATTGGGTAGCGTGAATTTCAATTGGTCTATCTTTCATGCTATATTTATTTCTAATGGTCAGTATATTTTTTTTTCCATGTTCTATAACTCGAAAGGGTCCCTGAAATGTATCTTGTAGCATACAGGGTTTATTTTCCTCTTTCAAAAATACGGTATCTCCATCTTTGTATTTCTTCATTAGTAATTCTTTTGAAATTTTTAATCACTCCCACCTTCATATTTTTATTTAACGTAATTTTAACGTCCTTTTGATTGCATATTACAATATCAATTTTGTTATTTTTTATTACAGTTCGAATTGCACCAAATGGAAAAAGTAATTTTGCGTGTTTTGTGGGGATAAAGATCACCGCTCTCTATTCTGAATATTTTGGTCCACATTGAATTGTTCTGCAATCAACTGACCTGGTTGCAAAGAAATCCTGCGTGTGAGCGTGACATAGACCTGGACGTCAAGATTTGACTCTTCATTAACACATTCTTTTTCAGCAAAATCATTAAACTTTTCATTTTTAGGAAAATTGGCCTCATCGACCTGTGCGATTTTTTGACTATCATAATAACCATTTTTAATATTTTTATTAAATTCAAATATGCTTTTTATTTCATCTTGTGTGACAATTGGCGTTTCTGCACTAGTCACAATGTCAAAATCATTTTCTGTCTCAACACTTTTATTATTTTTATCATTTGAAAAAGTATAGTCATTAACATGGCAACCTTCAAAATTTTGTGTATCAATTTGCGAAACTTTACAACTAGTTTCCTTAATTTCATCATACTTTTTATTATCGATCTGAGTCGATTTTGAGTTTACTTCATTTTTGTACTCATCATTTAAATTTATTTTTGCATTGCACGCCTATTGCATTTTTAATAATTTCTTTAACTCCTGTATTTTCCTTATTTGTAATGTTTTTACCTATATTATTTTCTGCACATGTATTTTCCTCAAATTTCTTTTTATTAATATTTGCTTCACACTTTAGACTTTCGACGAAGTGACTATCGAACCTCACCCATCCGGGCTGTGCAAGTAAAGCTGCAATAGTGCCAATGACCTCATCCTTCGAGTAGGGAACATGGGTAAATTTTTGCATGCTTTCCACACTATTTATTTTTTGATTGTCATTTTTATTTGCCTGTTCATTATTTTGCTGTGATTGAAAATTGGGACCTTGGCTTCGCGTGCGAACCTCCCTTTTATCATCTTGCATTTTATTTGCGTTTTCATAATTTTTGTAACTCGATATCTTAATTCGCGTTTGCGATTTTTCTTCTTTCGATTGGGACTTTGGTCTATTTTTTAAATTTCGACTCGGCTAAAGCCCCTCGGTCAGTTTAAATGCCCGCGATTTTGACTAACGCTACGATTTCTTTCTTTTCTCTGAAACCTTTCTTTCGCAAACGTTTGACTATTTGACCGACTACCATTTCTTTCCGTATTTCTTTCACTAAATCCGTTATTTTGCGTGTTACTAAATCTGTTACTTTGTCCATTTCTAAATCCGTTTTTTTGTTCATTTCTAAATCCGTTATTATTTGCATTTCTAAATTCACTTCCTTTATTTCATATTTATTTACTCCATAATTTTTTTGTGCATTTTAGTTGTGCCAACAGGTAGTAAAATAGTGCCCTCTTTTCCCGCATCCTATGCAATATATAATTTCATTTTCTGATTTTTCATACTTTTCATATTTTAATTGCTGAGGTTCAAACTTTGAATTTTGTAAATGCCTCTCCATTGTCTATCATTAAAATCTCTGCCCATATTTTCATTTTGCCTAATCGTATTAACTTCTGTATTGTTCAAATCCTCAAAAACTTGCTTCAAATGCTCTGCGTATTCTACTGCCTTTTCAAAATTTTGTATGTTCAATTTTTTAATTTCAAATGCCAGATCTTGTCTTACAGTTTCCATAAATCTGGAGACCATTAAATTATTCTTAATTTCATACATTTCATTATTTGAGTAATTCCCTTAAAATTCATTTGTCGAATTTGAAATATTTAGCGCTAACTCCGCAACTTTCATTCCTGGCGTCATTTTAATTTCATTTAAATTTGTTTGCTTTTGAAGCATTGTAAGGGATGATTTAAATAGTTTCATCAATATCTGTTTGATTTCTCTCATGTTATTTGCTTTCTGCAATTCTCTTTTCTTTGAAAAAAATTCAAGTGCTTTCTCCTTTAATCTAGTTTTTAAAATGACCACCTTATTTTCCTCTGACCATTAGGCCATATTTATCCCCTTTTCAAATTGCGCGATAAAAAATTCGACATTTTCGTCTTTCCTTCCATTAAACAGAGGCAATAAATTAATTAAATCAAAATTATCCATTTTTACTCTCGGATTTTCAATAATTTATCTTTGTGCTCTATCCGGAGACTTCCGTCTAGAATTTCTACTTCTTCTCAAAGGCATTTAAAAAAAATTATCCCTTCCAAAATCCTACTTAAAATTAACAGCATAAAATACACTTCAAAAATACTGCACATAAAACACTTCAACATGCAAATTAAATATTCTTAATATTATCCAATTTTTCCAACATTATTTTCAATCATTTTAAATATATCAAATTATTTTCATAGTGACAATGCAGATTTAATTTTAAACAATGCAAAAATCTGGTCAACACATGCTCCCCCATTAAATTTATTCATCTCTTTATTTAAATTATTTTTATTAATCTCAGTATTATTTATTAAAATTTTTATTTAAAATTTTGAACTGACACAAAAGCGTCACAGAAACCAAATGTGGCAACAGAAATAAAAAATAATTAAGTCCTGTAAAGGAATTATTAATTACTATAATACTCATTGATTGCACCAATTAAACTTTAACAATAAAACATTTATTAACAACATAAATCTTAATTAAATTCAATTACACTATTTAATTATATTACTTCTGCGAAGCGGACATATGTTACCAAAACGAAAACGCCTAAATAATGGTTATGACTAGATATCATTTTCAATGGGCACATACCTTCAAGTCTGTCTTGCACTTTGCCAGCATCTGTATTTAATGTCGTTCATTTACCGCCTTAACTCTTGGTGTAATGCTCCGACACGTAAATTCGTTGACATATTGTACTGCTGTAACTCTGCACTCGCACTTATTTCATTCTCTTAGTATATCAAGCCATCGCTGTAGTATCTGCACAAGTTATAATGTTGAAGTTATCTGTTCCAAGTTATGTTAGTATCTCTTGCACAAATCTGCTCACGTCCTTCTTAAGTCAAATCTTCATAATTATTGTCTTCTCTCGTTCTCGGGTCACAGGCTGTGGTTCCCTCGTTGGGGGGGGGTAACTCCCCCTTTTCTTCCATTTGCCGCATTGAGTTTGACGTAACAATCTTCTTTTTTTATTGGTTACTCCTTTAATCAATGGAACCATTCCTCATCTCGTAAGGCCCAGCTCGGCCCCCTTTGTCGTGGTACCCCGAAATTAGTGGTTTTCTGACCTTTAGGTTCACGGGGTTATAAAACTCTGTGCCAGCCAGACTACAAGTATTGTTGGCCGTTTTGGCCACCATAAATTTGTACATAAAAGTGTCTCATCAAATATGAGATCTATTTCTGGTCTCACACTATGCTCTGTATCAATTAAATTTTTGTTTTATACACAAATTTTGGCGAGGAAAAGAATATAACCTACTTCATTACTTTAGGACTAACCGTTCTTAAGATATTTGAGATTTCTTGCATTTTTGTTACGCCACTTTCGGGAAAATGTCCAATTACCAAATAAAAACATAATTTGAATTAAAAATGCAAATTTAGTATTATTTTGATTAATTAAACTCAGTCTAAGGAATTATTAAAGAAATAAAGAAAAAATGAATTTGAGTCTACAGGAAAAGTTATGTGCAGCCCACATCAGATTTTTACTTTTCTGTGAATTAAAGTAGCCGCATACTTTTTAAATATAAGAAACATTTTAATTATGCTCTCCGTGTTGTCCATTCCTAGAAATTAATTTTTTCTAGCAACCCCAAAACTTTGAAGCTCCTTTTATCTACTTCAATATTCTTGTTTGAGTGATAATGCAAAATTTGTAAGATGAGTTATAATTATCGTAAAGCGATGCAGTTATTTGTTTGAATCAGCTTGAATAGCTGATCCTAAACTCAATTTCGAAAATTTCCGAGGACTGGACGCTTTTCTTGTAAACCATCACATGGAATTAATCTTCTCTTGTTTCTGTAATTTTTGAAAAACTTAAGCTTCTGAGAAATGAAGCTGATGTTTGAACCACGTTTTTATTTATCAAGTGATCTTAACAGAAATTATAGATTATTTAGATTTGTCAAAACCTGACATTTTAACCGAGCTGTAATTTTTAAATGTGTTCGATTGCTTTAAACTATTTGCTAAAGCATTGTCCTCTTCAAAACCATTATCTTCACTAGAATCCACTTTAGTATTGGAACAAGTAAAAGTCCATTACAATATCCGCATATACACGTGCAAAGAAAACCTACTCGGCGACAACTACATGAAGGAGAACAAGCAGCTTCACAATTGCAAGAAATTATTAATAGCAATTCTTGTTGTTATACGGGACAGATTGTTGGAATTTGTTTCAAATTGCCATCTTCATTTGTTCATCCTCAATCAGTAGATACAATTTTATTTCTTAACTAAATTTTGAATTTGGTAATACTCTTAAGCGATGTTGTTCAGAATTTTTGTGGGTGGAAATCTAACCGAATTAAACGTTGGTGAAACTTTGGCAATCAGTTTTTTATAGGAGAAATAGCACGCTTCAATTATATTTTGAAATTGGTTAAATTATTTCAGATTGAGAATGAAAAGTTCTCTACTGTCATAAAGACCACTCTTAACAGCATTAACTGTAGGGAGACTTTTGCCTGCAATCTAGCATATTTTGAAGATTGAATAATATTCACTGCTTTAACTTAAGTGTAATACATTCTGTGTTTAGGGTAAATAAAATATTAGCTGCAGTTCACTTGGCTGCGCTTCATAATTGTTCCTGTTGTTTCGTCAGAATAATTGTCAAAAACTACACTGCTTAAACCATACCTTTTAGATATATATGAAGTGTATTCGTCAATAATGTATGTATAAGTATAACCTCTGGGCCATAAGACTGGATGTAAAAGGTTCATAATAGTTTTTCCACAGTTCCCTCATTAAATATTTTCATTAAAGGTGATTAGTACGTTTTCTTAAACAAGCGCCGTCAAATAATGACAAGAAGAGTGAAGCTAATTCAAATTCAAAATAAGTCTTAAGTTTCATAGGACTGTAACAGGTACATATAATTTTATTAAATATCTGTTGGAAATTTGTTAAAACTTCATTTGATCTTATTCTAACTTTTTTACCGATTACTTGTGTTATAACCATGTTTTTTTTGTGTGCAGTTTTATTTCACTGAAATTCAGTAATTTCATTTTTTTCTTTACTGCAAGACATATTTCAAAAGCAGTGCACGATTAACTGCATTATTGTATACCAGAACTGAAGTCAAAGACAGTAGCTCACCTGACATCTGAGCAAAGAGATTATTCTGGTTTAATCTGATTACAAACTTCGTAAGATCACCGTCATATCTTTATTTACGACTTTTTCGCAGTTCTACAGGCTGTCGGTTAATGGTCAATGAAGATCTCAGGAATTCTGACAATGTTTCATTTATATGTATGTACAGGTGCACCATGTATCAAGACGAGTGAATCCACCTCCACATTTCATCACCCGCATTCGTGGCTGGACGTTACACCTATCAGATATACATATGAAAAAAATGGCTTAGAAGAAGAGGTGGGCCTTGACACCGGACTCACACAACATTTATGCAAACATCATCAAATCAAATAATTTGTGTGGACACACTTTGTTATATCGGAGAATGAATGTATCACCAATATTTTAACTTCAGCAATATTTTAACTGTAACCATTTTGTATTTAATAACTATTTTGTATTTGTTTACTCTTAAAGGTTCCTACTGTGTTATTGTATACACTTATATTGTTTGTGTTTACGTGTGAGAAAATTTTCTCTTTTTTGGGTTGGTGAGACAGAAGCTTTCTCACTCTTTGGTATTGCTTTGTGAGAAAAATTTGAAATTAATTTCAAATTTTTGTCCCCAAGGAGAGGGGGATGTTCTGGCGTAATCAAGCCATTTTCCATTTCTTCACGAATCTGTTCTCTCCGAGACTCCATTTTTATTCCAAGCCATAATTTCGAAGACGTCTGCACTTTTTTTGCAGAAAGCGTGAGAGTTCGGCCGATAGGATGCACCATCATAAACACTTTTGCTTTTATTTTCATGCCCGGGGCTGAAACTTCGCCTTTACGTGCGATGACGTGTGAAATTCCGGACGGAATTTTCTAAACTTCGCACTTGAATCTGGCCGGTGGTTGCGAAATTCGCGTGGCTTATATTATCGAAATTCGGTGTAGTCGCTCTCTTGGCCCTGAGATTTTCGTGGGGAAGGTCCTCACGTCGGTCTCTCTAAAAGCTTTTTCCACAAAGGAATTTGTTCAACGTTCCCTTTGCGTGTCAGATTAAATTTTATTCATTATGAATATAATCTGACGTTGGCCAAGACAATTTCTTTACTACACATTTCTAAATTTATTTTATTCTATTTCAGATGACCAATTTTGAAGAGCCATTTCAATTCTCAAACCGAATAGAAGCGGGAAGTCTTCGAATGCTTAAATCCGGTGGCGCAGACTAATCGTGCTCTGATTTCAAGGCGTAGAGCGTGATAATTTGGAATTACGCGAATTTTCATCCTGAGTTGTGGAAGTGTCTTCCAATGAACAGGCGGTCTAGATCCCGAACACTCGGATGTTTTGGCCGTGCTTGTTATCTCCTTGTGCGTGTTTTAGTTTCATCGTGATCTCCTTGTGAGATATGCAAGGTCTATTTGACACAGAAGAGACCCCAGGTATTGTTACGAAATTATAATATGGTCTCTAGTGAGAACAAGATTATAATCTAGGAGAGTGTTCATCAGGAATATTTTTGATTGCATTGTGTTATATAAAGTAAAACTATCCCTCTATCAAATATTTAAATCCTCTCCAAAATAGTCTCAGGCGAAGTAATTAGAATATAAATAAATAGGCATATCTGTATCATTGCTTAAATGTGACATTATCCGATATTATAATAATGATGGTTCTATTTTAAAAGGCCATATTCTTAAATGTGATATATATAAATATGATACAAGGTCCAATTATCTGCATTCTTTACTTTCTTAACTTCAATATTAAATAAAAAGTTTTATAATTTATTATTGTTATATCTTTTCCATCTTAACACCCCTTTCGCTATTTATATTGTCAGAATACAGCTTGCATTTTGTAAGCCGGAGCATGCGAATTTATGGGTTATTTTCGAAATATCACAACTTTTATAATTTATAATTTATAAGAACACTTTGCTTAGTTTGGTCAGCAGATAAAATAAAAAGGTCTGGGTTAGATTTAAGTTTCCTAATTTCGGCGATTTCAATAATAAAAGTAATATCATAACTGGAATGCTTATTTTTACTTTTAAGTTTATTATCATTTTGAAAGGCAGAAATAGACCGATATAAAACAAAACTGCCATAATATTTATGACCTTGAGCCACATTAAGAAAAGTATCTTCCACAGGGGGAATTAAATTAATAAAACTGGGATTAACACAAAGATAGGCAAATTTTGGGTCTCTCTCAAGGGCCTTTTTCTGAATAGAGGAAATATCAATGGTAGTATAATTTATGAAAGGAAACGGTAAATGCATTTTAAGCTGTGGAAACATTTTAGGTTTTAAAGTAAGAATTTCAAGACGAGAATATTTCAACACAGGGTGTTGAGAAGAAGAAGAGTATCACTCACAAAAACAGCTTGACCGATGGAAGAATCAGAAATGGGTTAGGCCAAGGGTATTTTACTTGGATAGTTAGACAATTTCAACTGGTTTGTCCAACTAGAACAGTTTTTAGCATGCTGAATGTCTAAGTCATTAAGGACATGAATTAGGCGAGTATAAATATAGTCGCAAAAACAATCCACAATGGTAGGATGTGCACTAGCAGCACATTCACTGTACCAAAAATAGCAGAAGCGCTCACAAAAGCTAATATCAATGCGGAGTTTAGGGATAGAGTTACCAAGTAATTTAACTTCAGCGCACTTAATAATATGTGCTTCAGAAGAACTAAAAACAGATTTTTTAATACAGAAAGAAGGGGGAATAATATGAAACTTTTTACAATGCATTAATAATTTAAGTCGACTAACTTAGTCAACTTAGTAAAGTTAGTGATTTTTACTCTTCGATTAATTTTACTGTTGAGCATGAATCCAATTGTTCTTTGCCTTTTCTTGATGTTCTGGTCACCAGTTCAGATTTTGGTATTCATACTTCCGTTTTCCGTAAATCTATTTTTACAAACTCCTGTATCCGCGTTAATTCTTTTCATCCTGTATGCTCTGAAAAAGCCTCCTTTAGCACTTATTTTAATCGTGCATTTAATGTTTGCTCTTGCATTCCTGCTTTGACAGATGAAATTAACTTTACTTTTAATTTTGGCCATGAGGCTGCTTATTCTTTTGAGTTTATTTATAAGATTTTCACCCGTGTTAGCCTTAAATTTACTCAGCTTGATCCAAAACTTGTTGTTATTACAAATCGTTTAGCCCATAAATCTAGTGTTCCTTACCCTAAGATTTTCCGTCCTTTTATTCAATTCTGTCATGAATTTGGTTTCAAACCTGCTCACTCTAATATTACCACTTTATTTAATCATATTTGTTCTAATACAGTTGGGAATATTGATGACTTTAAAAGCTTTGCTGGGGTGTATGTAGTTCTCCTGTTATCTCCTGATGGTGACTATAAATTTTACATCGGTAGTAAGAAACGTACTGTTGGCATCCGTTTAGCCGAACACGCTTGCGACGTTAAATGTGGTAAACTTTCTACGGCTCTTGCTCAATATGTGGTTAATGATAAATTCCTGCCCATTTTTGAAAAGACTTTACTTTTAGTTCGTTATAACATTCCACGTAATATTCTCCTTTTTGAATCCCACTTTATTTAAATTTACCGTGAGTCGATTTCTAATTTTGATCACGTTCAAATTTTAAGTTATGCTTGGCGACTCATTCTCCGCTCTATGCAATTCAAATCTCTTAATAGTTATTTATGACGTCATTTTCATGAAAATTATGCGTGACGGTTTTTCCGAAATTATGCTTTTCCTGTAACTAAATAACGTATTGATAGTACTTTTCTTGTAATATTTTTACAATTTGAAAGCTTTTAAAGTAATTTTTGTATTTTCGGTGTGTATTTCTTGGATTATTTTGTATTAATTAATAGTATGTTCATTTACCATTTTATATTTTTATGCAAATTTGCTGCATAACTGGCCTCTATATCTCTATATATGAACATTCTATGTTTTATCATTCATGTAGCCACTGATGAAGAGCGTATTAACGCCCGAAAGCGCTCTGGTGGTTTTAAAATGCTTTGTATGTCTTTTAGGATGTTTTAATAAAAGACCTTTCGTTTTAAAGACGTTTTGTCCATCATTTTATTTGTTGAATGCAGACGTGATACCAATTTTTTATTATGTGTTACTATAGTTTAATATAACATAAGAATTGGTTCGATCAGCTGATTATTTTGGAAAGTATAAGGAAAAGACTAAAGCATCCATTTAAAATTAGGCGCTCTAGATTTTAACCATTCATAATTAATCATTAGAGTGAGTATAATAAATGAATTTTATATGAATTTAGACGAATTTAATTTAGAAAATCAGAATATATGTAAGCAAAAGTAGGTTCTGCTCTTTGGAAAAACGGTGTTCATATAAATTTTGATATAAAAACAACAACCTTCACGTAACCGACATGCATGTGCATCTATAGTAATTACTAGCTGAGTATTTCGGAGTATATTAGGAAATGACAACGGCACTCATTTAATGAGAGGCGTTTCAAATTCCAACCACTCATAAATCATCTTTGGTTTGAGTACAATAAATAACTTTTATGTGAATTTAGGCTAATTTAATGAAAAGAATCAGAATATGTAATCAAATGTAGGTTCTGCTTCCATTTCGTCCGAGCGGAGTGAGAATGGAAATGGCTAGTACTTAATATTTTATCAATATGAGAAATATAAGAACATTAATTCGATGGTTTGATCCATTCGGGCATTATGAGAAATTTGAAAGAACTCGCGTGCTGATTTCACTTCTGCTTGTGGATACAATAGAGAGATTTTAAAAATATAAGTTGCATTCGAGTAGGCATAAGAAATAACTTTGTTTATAATAATAAAGGAAGAAGTCTGTCTATTTGTGTCGTCTGTAAAGAAAAATCTAAACATCATACATCCATGAAATGTGGTACACAGGTACTTCAGGACACGAAACGATATGCCTCGGCGAGATTTTTAAATATTCGAATTGGTTTTTACGTTACTTTAGGTCGAATTAAAATTCCCGTTCACGTTAGATGTGTGCCTTCATTATTGCATGGTCGCTGGTGGAGCCATTTATTGAACGCTCCTAAACAAAAAACTACGTTGTTAATATTGGATTAAAGTGAGTTTCTTTTAAATATATATATATTTCGTATTTTGAAAATGCAATTGATTATAAAAATCAGATATAGGAACATTAACTCACAATCTTCATGATTAAAGCAAATGTTCCTGAGGTTAGAGATGTCATTAATTAAATAATTTATAAGGCATCAATACAGTGTAAAATTGCTAGAGACCGAAAATATTAACATATATTTTGCATCTAAATACCATTGGAATGATAAAAAAACTCTTTCTAACTAACTTTGAACGGAATCAATAAATTAATGGACGAAGTTTTTTGAATTTTTAACTTTCATATAAATTATTATCTATCTATTAATTCGTTCTTTGATTTAACTATTTTGAGTGTTCTTTCAGAGAGAATTTAAATTTTAGTTAGTTTATCAAAATGCATGGAAATACGCCAATTTATCAAAAACCTTAAAACGATATAATAAACACGACCAAATTGTTTGGTAAAGAAGTGTCTTTAATATTAACATCATCTATGGCGTACATAAAATTACAAATCCAAAGCGCTTTCGGACGTCACTATGTCCTTCATCAGAGGCAACGTAAATTGTTTAAGATTTAATATTTTTTTAATGTATCGAATATTACGAAGACCAATCAATATGCAAATCTTGTCTCACGGTTGCAGGCTGTGTGTGTATAAAAGCTCATGTTGGTCAAAATCTTAAACAATATACATTGTCTCTGATGAAGGACGTGGTGACGTCCGAAAGAGCTCTGGATATGTGATTTTATGTACGTCATAAATGGTACTAATATCAAAGAACCTTTTTATACCAAACAATTTAGTTGTCTTTATTATATGGTTTTAAGGTTTCTAATTAGCTCATTTTAAAATACCACAACTGGATCTGTTAAATGATCATTGGAAGTGATTTTAAGATTTCTTATAACTTATGAATGCTTAGAAAATGTAACCGTCTTTGCCTGGGATTTAAGAGACAAACCTCTAATAAATTGATAAATACTACACTTGAAGTCACAGCGAATTATATGAAACCAAATGACGTTTTAACAATTATTTTTATTTCTGTGTTATATTGTTTTATTGTTTTTCCTTTGTTGTTCTGTTTCATTGTTATTTCAATGTTTTACCCCGCCTTCTATTTTAACTGCTCTATAACCTTTGGGTGGGGTGGACGGCCTAGGCAATAAAAAAGAGTTTTAGCAATACGGTTGATTACAGCAAAAATAAAATATAATTCTGTTGCATGGATGCACATATGGCTACGCCACTGACGTTCAATTTAAATTCCGAGAAACGCCGGGTACATTTTGTAGTAAGAAACAAAGCCAAAGTCTACTTACTCTGTGTTGTGGTAGCAGTGAGCAGCCGAAACGACATGTTTGCTGTCAATGAGAAATCCTGTGCACGATGGTTTATAAATGCCATACCTGTTTTTAATTCTGATGGCTACCTGTTATGGATAAAAATATGAAAATTACTGCTATATTGGGGAATAACCTGACATAGTATACATCTCTGCTTATTTATGCTCTGAGTATTTAAATTATATCATTGATCGATTCATATAACTATAAAGGACTCCATATTTAAGCATCCAGAGCAGTTTCTTATTTATTTCAAGCCGTTATTTATTTAAATTAGGTATATATTGAGTCTGGCGTTTTATGATCAGAGGAAGTTAATACATATACTGCACTATTCTCCAGACAAAGTTAACTTAAACACAATGTAAAAACTGTGAGTGCCGTTTAACTTATCCTATACACAATCTTGCATAAAAAAGAAGATGTCTATGCAGTCTGTAGTGGTGCAATAAATCCAAGCTTTGTAAGGGCTTTAAATTTGCTGCACAGGTACTGGGAAACTCGCACTTTTTTACGAGTTATTTTTTTAGATTTCGAATTAGTTTTTAGTTATTTTAAGTTTTAGCCGGATTTACAACGATTGTCGTCTATATTTACTCCTTGACGATTCTTTGGCGACCTAAAATATTATCACAAAGTTACTATCTTGACACCATCGAAAAGATCTAGAAATTCTCTTTCAAACAAACTGTGAATAACGATTATTAAACGATTTTTCGTGAATTTTTTTGGAAAATATATACTTTCCGAGCATTTTACTTCTCTCTGATTTTGATATTATGATATACAGAAATTGACTTGCCATTTATAGTTTACTTTTTCAGCAACTACTTAAAATATCACAGACAACTCCACATAAAATTTCATAAACCCAACCTTTAATTAATTATAAATTATTTATCCGAGTCATGTCTTTCATTTTTGAATAAATCTCGCAAGCTATCGGACCCCATTCGAAGAACCACTCGTTTTGTCGCATTGAGAGAGAGAAGTATTTTCTGATGGTTAAAGTTCAGGGTCATTTATGTTGCCTGCATATGAGCAGATGTCTGGCTTTGCTCTCTGCATGTTAATATTTGTGCAAGACATGCACTTTTCATACAATGGTTCTGCTGAGAAATATCTGGATATCCATTCGAGACCTCGCGTCGAGGCTAGGACTTAATCGGGACCTCGTTGCAAGGGTAGATCTTTGAAGTTTTCTATTGGATGATATCGGTAAATAGCTCTCCACCAGGACCGCGCTGGATTAGCGGGTCGGATTTGGAAAATCTGGTATAAAAGGAGTGTCTTGGATGATTCTGGGAGCTTTTTCCTGTCTGGTTACTGACATCACTGGGTCAGTCCAGACCGCATTTTATGTGTTGTCCACCACGGAGTGCGAGATCTAACACAAGCGTCGATATCAGCCTTCTGTGGGCATGGGAAGAAGTCGCCATCGCCGACGGACATCGAGAAAGATCCATCAACTGCTGCTCAAGTGAGGAGCATCGTCACCTATGATTTTATGATAACTTCTTCGACGACAAACCAGCGAGATTGACCCGAGGCCTTTCTGCCGGGTCAGAGTGTTGACGATTGATGAAGATAAATGATGCAGAATCCCTGACCGGGCCTATGCATCCCGAATGTCTCTAGGTGTGCCGGCTTTTTCTATGAACGGGTTATCCCGAGGGCTAAGCGGCGGATGTATGAACCAACTTCCTTCTCAACATCGGCGTGTCCGGAGGTAAGAGAATTAAAGAAATGACCTATCGCTGCAACTATACAGATTTCTACGGAAGCTTAAAAAATAAAGTTTCTACATATTTCTAATATAAACTTTGGCTTCCTTATTCAAATTATAGCAGCTCCAATTAAGTAATATCATATTGAATTAATATCTGGCAATCTAAATTCATCTTTAAATAATATTTCTCTGAGTGCGTTTTTCCCTGTGTTACTGTGACCATGCCTTTTTCTTTTAATATCATTTATAATGTAAATATTGCTGTGCCACTTTTATCATGTAATGATGCATAATTTTGGTAGTAAACCTGTGGCAGTTAAGATAATATAGTTGGTCCTGTGTCCAGTTGGATGATGTGGTGCTGATAATTATTCAGCATAATTTGATTATTCTACTCCAAATCTTAATTACGATATTAAAATAAAGTATTTATCCAAACACCTGTGTGGTTATTTAGGAATATCTTCATCTCTTGAAATTGTTCCATAATATGTTTACAGGTGATGTTGCCTTACATAAAGGTTTATTTATTACATTGCATTTGGAATCTGGTGACAGGTCTTTCTGGAATTTATTCCTGGACGAGTCTTTCGAAATTGAACCTGGGTTGAATTAAGATATATCACGGTTTGCATCTTAACTTTGTCGTACATACAATTATCTATTTATCTTATTAATTACGTATTACATAAAATGTATGTATGTTGGCACCGGTCCTATATATTGCAATCACCTTGTCGGTATGACAAGGAAGTTAATTTGTTCTCCTATTATAAAACCTAGAATAATTTTCTTCTGTGTTTTCAATAACGTTAAGAAAATAAGAAGAGTCATAAAATTTCAATCGGCTGGGATTACCTGTTTTAGAGGAATCGTTTCTCAAAGTAGCTATACTGTCAAAATTGCCGCTTCAGTCGTTCTAGTGTTAAGCAGCGGGTGCTTATTTATATATCTATACATAGTGGACTCTTATTTAGAAACAGGGTAAGGCAGGAAAATTCATTATAATTTAACATATAGCGAAAATATAATAACGGGATCTTAAATTCGAAATCGAATTTTTGACGAAAGAGCAATAGTTTGTCTTTTTACTTTCTCTGTAATACATGGTAATGTATAGGGAAAGTATTGGAATCATGTCGAAAATCGCATCTCGAGTTTTCGAAGGATCTACACGCTTTGGGACCTCTAGCACAGAAAAACTATTTTTAGCGTGACTTCTGTGTGTACGTGTTTGTGTGTCTGTGCAATGTATTTATCCACTATAACGCAAAAACTAATTGACTAAATTTCATAAAATTGTTTAGGTAAGTCACTTATGGAAGACTCTATTTCTGATTAGATTTCGGTACGAATCGGGATAAATGATCCTGCCTTTAAAAATTGTATTTTCTGGCCCGTAAAAATTGTATTTTCTGGCCCGTAAAAAATGTATTTTCTGGCCCGTAAAAATTGTATGTATGGCCCGTAAAAATTGCATGTATGGCCCGTAAAAATTTTGCCGGTCATTTGGTTAAGACAAGCAGGCTCTTTTATTCGGAATCGTACCAAAATCTAATCAACACCAGGGTCACACATATGTGATTTACTTATAAATTTTTATGAAATTTGGTCAATTAGTTTATAAGTTAGAGTGGATACATGCATTGCACAGACAGACACACACGCAGACGTCACGCTAAAAGTAGTTTTTTCGTGTTTTAGAGGTCCCAAAACACGTAGATCAATCGAAAACTCGAGCCCTCGATTTTCGAACCGATTCTAATACTTTCTCTATACATTACCATGTACGTATTGTAGGGAAAATAAAAGCAATGCACTAGGGGTTTTATTCATCAAAATTTAGCGGTGAAAGAAATAAAGTCCTTGTGTAAGGATATCTATGCTATGATCATATCATTGTAACATGTTCAAGTTTCTCAAAGGAAAAGAAGTGTAAACTATTCTCTCAGCTTTCTTATAACTAATAGCTAATAACGGTCAACTAATATTGATATACTAAGAAAATCTAAAACATTTGCTGTGGTAAAATAGTAATAAACTAGCCGAATATTCGTTAAAAATCAACGGTCTCGCAATAAGCAACCCATGAATAATGTAAATTTTTGAATACTTCGCATTTCACATTTATTCGTTAAATCGAATATTTTGGCGTGCAGAACCCCCTGAAGAAGAAAATATTGAAAAAGTTAAATTGAACACTTCTTCCTTTTGAAATATCTACCCGTACACCAAATAAAATTCTCTATCTCATCCCGGAATACGCTATTTTATCATTTTTCCTTTCGAACATTTTTCCGTGAAGCGCATTCGTAAATGAACATTTTTGAAAAACTATGTTCGCCTTGGATTTTTTATTAGATGATTGGTCCATATACCAAATACTAAGCCTCTATCACATTTAAAAGGAAGCGTGTCTCATTTATCTGGAAAATCGAACGTATTGGTATGCGGCACCCTCGAAAGTATCAAATATTGGAAATATGAAATTGCATACTTTCTTCCTTTCATACTATCTACCCGTACACCAAATTTGAAGTCGCTATCCTATCGCGAAGCATATTTTTTCTATCACTTCACCTTTCGAACATTTTTCTGTGTATTAAAAGCCTTAATTGGACATTTTTGAAAAACCTTATTCATCTTGGATTTTTTATCAAATGATTAATCCATATACTAATATGTCAAGCCTCTATCACTTTGTAAAGAAAGCATTTTCACTTGTTCGTTCATTTAGTGAGCGGCAGCCCCTACAATGGCAATTGTTGGAAAACTGAAATTACACACTTTCTTCCTTTCTAACTATTTACCCGTACACCGAATTTGAAGACTTTATCTCATCGCGAAGCATGCATTTTTATAATTTCGTCTTTCGAATGTTTTTGTGTGGAGTATCCACCCCTTTAAATATTCATTTTTGAAAAACTCTATTCCTCTTGGGTTTTCTATCAGATGGTTCGCCCATATAGGAAATAGCAAGGCTCTCGTTTTTCCTTTTATTCCAATAATCGAACATTTTGGTATGCGACGCCCACTAAATTAGAAAATATCGGAAAACTGAAATTGTATATGATCTTCCTTTCAAACTATCTACCCGTACACCAAATTTGAAGTTTCTATCGCATCTCAAAATATAGTTTTTCATCATTGCACCTTTCGAACGTTTTTCTCTGGAGTACCCCTTTAAATGTACATTTTTGATAAACTATTTTGTCTTTTTGTAAAACTATTTTGTCTTGAGTGTTTCAACAAATTATTAGCCCATATGTCAAATTTCAATTCAAATTTTAAAATAGTCGTTTCTCATTTATTCGGCAAATCGAACTTTTTGGTATGCGGCACTCCCTTCAGTAGAAAATATTGGAAATCTAAAATTGCACACTTTCTTCCTTTCGAACGATTTATCCATATAACAAATTTGAAGTCTCTATCTCAGCATAAAGCATGCTTTTCCACCATTTCACTTTTTGAACATTTTGGTATGGAGCACACACTTTACAGAACATTTTCGAAAAATTCGATTTTTCCAGGTGGTTTTATAGAACGATCGACTCATGTACCAAATTGCAAGTCTCTATCTATTCGGGAAGTGCCTAAAAATGTGTGACAGACGGAGAGACAGACGGACACTTGGTAATTAGTATATACTAGCCGAATACCGTTGAAAATCAATGGTCTCGAAATAAGAAAGCCCTGAGGAATATAAACTTTTGAATAATTCACGTTTCACATTTATTCAGCAAATCGAATGTTTTGGTATTCAGAACCCCCTAAAGAAGAAAATATTGGAAAACTTAAATTGCTCACTTTTTCTTTCGAACTATATACTCGCACACCAAATTTAAGTCTCTATCTCATCCAGAAGTATACTATTTCATCGTTTCCGAACACTTTTCAATGGAGCATACCCATAAATGAACATTTTAAAAAAACTCTGTTCGTTTTGTGTTTTTTATCAGATGATTGGCCCATAAACCAAATATTAAGCGTTTATCACATTAAAAAAATCGTGTCTCATATATTTGGAAAATCGAACATATTGGTTTGCGGCACCCCTACAGTAGCAAATATTGGAAATCTGAAATTATACATTTTTCCTTTCAAACTATAAACCGTACACCAAATTTGAAGTGTCCATCGCAAAGCATGTTTTTTCTATCACTTCACCTTTCAAACGTTTTCCTGTGTAGCATCCCCTTAAATGAACATTTTTAAAATTCATCTTGGGTTTTTTTAACATATGATTAGCCCTTATAGTAAATATCAAGCTTCTATCACATTGTAAAGGTGGAGTTTTTCATTTTTTCGACAAATCGAATATTTTAGTGAGCGGCTCCCCCTACGACAGCAAATGTTGGAAAACTGAAATTGTATACTTTCTTCCCTTCTAACTATTTACCCGTACACAAAATTTGAAGTCTTTATCTCACTGCAAAGCATGCTTTTCTATCATTTCACCATTCAAAAGTTTTTGTGAGGAGTATCCACCCCCATAAATATACATTTTTAAAAAGCACTATTTTTCTTGAGGTTTCTAACAGATGATTCGTCCATATACCAAATATCAGTCCTCTATCACGTCTTAAAAGGGTCGCTTCCCCTTTATTCCGAAAATCGAACATTTTGGAATGCGGTACACCCTAAAGTAGAAAATATTGAAAAACTGAAATTGTACACTTTCTTCCTTTCAAACTATTTGCCCGTATGGTAAATTTGAAATTGATATCTCATCCCGAATCATTTTTTTTTACCAATTCGCCTTTCGAACGTTTTTCTCTGGAGCACTCTCTTAAACGAACATTTTTGGAAAGCCCTATTCATCTTGGATGTTTTCATCAAATGATTAGCCCATATACCAAATTTTAAACCTCTATCAAATTTTATTGGAGCCGTTTCTCATTTCTTTGGCAAATCGAAGATTTTGGTGTGCGGCACTCCCTTAAGTAAAAAATACTGGAAATCTGAACGTATACACTTTCTTCCTTTCGATCGATTTAGCCATACACCAAATTTGAAGTGTCTATCTTATTGCAAAGTATGATTTTCTATCATTTCACATTTCAAACGTTTTGGTGTGGGACACCCTCTCTTCAGAACATTTTCGGAAAATACGATTTTTTCAGAAGGTTTTATCGAACGATTGACACGTGTACCAAATTGCAAGTCTCTGTCTATTCGGGAAGTGTCTAAACAAACCGTGACAGACGGACACTTGGTAATTAGTTTATATAGATATAGAAAGATTGGAAATCAGGTAAAATTTCAATTCTAGAAGTTCTTTTACCTTCCCTGCTATACATGGTAATGTATAGGGAAAGTATTGGATTCATGCCGAAAATCTCAACTCAAGTTTCCGACGGATCTACAGGTTTTTGGGCATCTAGAATACGAAAAACTATTTTTAGCGTGACGCCTGTGTGTGTGTGTCTTTTTATCTGTGTGTCTGTCTGTCTGTTTTTCTGTGCAATGTATGTATGCACGCAAACTAAAGAACTAATACTACCTATTCCCAAATATACCAATTAAATGCTTGTTCTACACGTAATTTTTAACGATGAAAAGAATACGACCAACCCCAATACACTAGGGCTATTCGTTCTCGAGATAATTTAGATTTCTTACAGTTTTGCTACGCCAACTTAGAAAATAAGACCAGTTACCAAATGAAAACGGAAATTGAATTAAAAGTGCAAATTCAGTGTAATTTCAAATAATTATGGCTGTTATTTTGCGCAATTAAACTCCATGCAATGAATTATTGAAGAAATAAAGAGAAATTTAATGTGAGTCTGCAGGGAAATTCGTGTGCTGCCCACATCAATTTCTTTTTGTCTTACCATCCACGGCCAGGCTCCCTCTTTTGCAACAACACCACCCATTACATACTCGGTCCGAATATTTTCCGGCCTGGACTGCCCGCATTCTGTAGGGGGGGGAAAAGATCACAATCAGAGAGAGCATCAATAGAATGAAACATTAATTAACGTCACATTGTTCCCATACATTTACACATAATTTTAGGATGCATTAACAAAGAAAGGTGAACACTGAAGGGCTTGGTGTGGAAAAACCGTTTAAGTCTATTTTTAATTATTTTTACTTCTTAAAGTTGACCTATAGAGAAAAACAAACCTTCAATTTAGTTCAGGAACGATGCATATCCGTTTGGTCCACATACTGGGATTATATAGAAAACAACTTCGCAAAACTAGGGTCACAATAATGACAATGTTGACAATGACAAAGAGTTTGTGCGACAGACTATACACTATTAAAGGTAAAAAAGTAAAAAGACGTGACCGAAATATGCACACCCTGTACTATGAACAACTATGGAAAAAAAGACCCGCCTCTTGTTATTTAAGCATAGTTCATCCTGGAGCAAATTTTGAGATGTCATCCTGAAGCAAATTTTATGATATTTTCGACATGAAATTCGAAGAATAAAACAATTGTTCTGAACAACAGTCAGCGTTTGAAAAACTTCGATAATTAGTGACAACTCTGACTTCATTGGCATTTGTCACTTTCGGGCTGCAGACATTTGTTCCTTTTGCAAGAAAATAATGGGAAACACCGCATCATTGAATATGCTAGCCGTACTTAAAGTACTTCTGAAGCTCGATGTCCCTCAAACGAACTTGCATGCGTCGCAGTTCATTGGGCTGCAACATTTTTAAGAGCCTTGCTGCCCCAACCGGCAATCGAAACTTGGATCTTCGAAATGGTCAGTGTTTCAACGAAAGTCACATCTCAAAACCCAACCAAATGGGACTCACTTTTTCTCAATACCTACTTGTGATAAATGGTGTACTACAAATTTCAAGCAAATATTCACCATTCTTTATGTTATATGGTTACAACCATCGTGTACCAAAATAACTACATTGGAAAACCATTATGAACGACTGGACTCGATTGAACCAATTAAAAGATCTTATCTTCGTGTAAATGCATTAGTGAATATCGAGGTCATTCCTCGAGAAAACAAATGTCAATTTGGCCGATGACGACTCGACAAGACATTCAATAGCGTCGGTGTAGTACTTTGTGACTGGCCGCAAGCTGAAGACTATAAACGCAGATCGAAGTTTAAAGGACCCTTTTGGATTGTACGTTAACTCGAGGCAGTATGTTACGAGATAGCTAATGTTAAAGGGAAAATACCGTCGAAAATAGTTCACATTCAAACGCTCAAACCGTATGATCAACCTATTTCACCTCGCAAAAACAGATATCCATCAAAAAAATTCTGAAACTGGTGAAAGGGATCTTCATCAGTTAAAGGAGATCGTAATTCACAGTTTAACAAAACAATATATATTATTGAACTTTACAACTGTAAAATTCTGAAATCGTTTGGATTGTGCAAGCCCTCATTACGAATTTATTATATATTTCGTATATAACCGCGCCCTATATCGGGCTTTATGTGTGTGCATATGATTGAATATAAATTAACAAATAAGGAGGTATCACGTCTACTTCAATATTTAAGCATAAATTAAAGACACTAACCATAGATTAAGAGGTTATTTAATCAAATAAAACCATCCTAGAAGACATACAATTATTAAAAAGCCAGAGCGCTTTTGGGCATCACCATACCCTTCATTAGTGGTTATATGAAAAATTACCGTGGAAACAAACTTATATATAGACCAAATCGGCAGACAAAATTTGCATAAATCAGCTACGGAATAAAGACAATTAAATGACAATATAAACAAGCTATTACAGATTAAACAATTACAAAATTACGAAAAAGTGTTATAAACATAAGATTTAAATAAGTATTAAATACAAACACGAAAGAAAAGAAATTGAAACATGCCCAATTTTCAGCCAAGCATAAATTACATTAAAATGAAACGTCACAGATAACTGTGTAGATGTTTTACAAGCATAGAGTTTTGCAAGGATAGTTGTTTTACAAGCATAGAACGAATTGCCAAAAGTAACTTAAAATTTACAAAGGATCAATATTACAAATGGAATCACGGTACAAATAAATAAACAGGGATTCATAAAGAAGAATATTACCAGGGTTATTGCAACGAATTTGAAGGAAAGTTTTTTCAAAAAAGGATTGAAATTTATCATTAACAGCACATTGGGCAAGAGCCGTAGAAAGTTTACCATTCTTGCCGATAAAGGGATACCAACATTACGTTTAGTACTACCAATACAAAACTTGTAGTCATGATGAGGAGTTGAAAGGGGTACAACGAATACCCCAGCATGTCTTCTAAAGTTATCGCTATCCCTAAACTTATCCGTACGAATGCGATTGAATAAGGTCGTGATATTCGAGTGAGCAGGTTTAAATTAAATTCATGGTAAAATTGAATGAGGGAACGGAAAATCTCCGGTTGATACGGACTAGATTTACACGGCATAAGGTCAACAACAGAAACAAGTTTAATACTAGCTTGAATAAATTTATGGCGAATATGAGCTAAAATTTTATAAATAAACTCAAAGGACAAAGAGGCTTCATGGCCGAGACTTGATAAAATTAATTTCATTAGTTAAAGCCCCAATAGAAGAGCAAACGTTAAAAGCACGATTAAAATAAGTATTAAAGGAAGCTTTTTCAGAAGATATAGGATTATATGAATTAGCAGGGTTACAAGAATTAGTAAACGTGGGTTTACGAAAAATAGAAGTATGAAAACTAAGTGAGTTACGGAAAACAAGAACATCCAAAAATGGCAAAGAAAAATTGGACTCATGCTTAATGGTAAAATTAATAGAGGAGTAAAAATCATTAACTTTATCCAAAAGATTTAACGCTTATACCTATTCTTTGGTACCGCTATGTTGACGATGTGTTTATTATTTGGGATCATGATTTAAATGATCTCCTTAATCTGTTGGATAAAGTAATACTTTTACACAGTTATCTGTGACGTTTCATTCTAATGTAATTTATGCTTGGCTGAAATTTGGGCAAGTTTCATTGTCTTTTCTTTTGTGTTTGTACTAAATACTTGTTTAAATTTTAAATCTCTCGTTTGTAACACTTTTTATTGTAATTGTCCAATTGTTTAATCTGTAATAGCTTGTTTATAATACCATTTAATTGTCATTATTCCGTAGCTGATTCATGCAAATTTTGTCTTCCGATATATAAGCTTGTTTCCACGGTAATTTTTTATATAGCCACTGATGAAGGGTATTATGATGCCCGAAAGCGCTCTGGCCTTTTAATATTTGTACGTCTTATTGGATGGTTTCATTTGATTAAACGACCTTTTTATCTATGATTTGTGTCTTTAATTTATGCTTAAGTATATAAATCAGCTTAGATTTTAATCTTACATTAAAAAAATACAATCAGTTTGTGCCAGACGCTCAAAACGATGACTGGCAGACAACAAAAACTGATGACGAGTAACCACTGAACTTATTATTTAATAAAGCCAGATTTATAGTGTTATATAATCAGTTTGCAGAATCCATTTCAACGATAAGAGCTTTCAATTTCAGCGCAGAAGTTCATCTGGAAGAGCGTCAGTTGACCAGTATAAAGATCAGTGTTTCGAGTATCAGCTGGGGCTACACTATTATCTGCAATGAAGGCAAAACAAATTAACCCTTCAAGTTGGAGCAATGATTTGGGGAGTTTAAATATGATCCAGTACGACTAGGATAAATTCAGACTTCTTCCAATGTATCCAGTGTCCCATGTACTGTGTTTCCAGTGTCCCATGTATTGTTATGCATGAGTCTTGCAGAACACATTTAGATGACAAGAGCTACAAATTCAGTTCCAGTAGTTTAGTTGGGACAGCATCACCTGACCAGTATGAAAATCTGCAGCTCGATTCCTAGCTGGAACAGAAAAGGTTCTTTACAATAGCGTCCAAGTAAATTCATTTTGCATGTTAGTGCAATCATAACAGGGATCTGAAAGTGGCTCCAATACGACTAGCATGGATTGAGGGGTCTCTTTGATATAGAACGCCGATCTTAAACGAACGGCTAACGACCAAGTCGGAAGCTAACCTACAGGATAAAAATAGCACCAGGGGGCTAACCCTATGTAAAAATAGCAGAAAATGGTCAGTCAGATTGTCAAGTGACACGATAATATGGCATTATGAGGGATGAGAATGCAAAGTTTACTTTGACGATAAGAGCTTGCAAATTCGTTCCAGTCGCTCAACTCAGAGAACATCGACTGGAAAGTGAACTGAACTGATTCATGGTTCGAATCCAGGCTGTGGCAATAATGTTCTTTACAATTATGTAACATAATACTTAAATGGCTCTTTGTCGCCAAACTGTGTTTTACACTTCAATAAAGCTACATTTTGCTCGAATACATAATTATTAATTCAATTTAGGGCAATAATCAAGTATGTCCACCTTATTCTTTTGTTTTCCTGGATTTAAAGTGAACGAAATTTTTTTTTTATAAACATTAGGTAATTGTTAACTTCTGACTGGTCATGACGGTCTCAAAGCTCATTTCCATAGAATTAGATTTGCTGCTTTCTTGGACTGTATTTTATGTGACCTGGGACAGCTTATGTCTGAAAACATTTGGACGAATGTCCTGCACTAACGACTTTTAATGCAATATTGAGAGATACTTAAGATCTCGCTGTCTTATGGCCTAGCGACCAAGCGACCTGCATTTGTAACCAACACGTTTAATAATTTGAACCCATCCTTTCAATTTTAAACACTGATTTCAGACGACTGGTCAGTTGTTTTTAAAGCACTAGTATTCAAAATAGTAAAACGTTATTTTGCAATAATAATAATAATAATAATAATAATAAGAAGAAGAAGAAGAAGAAGAAGAAGAATAAGAAGAAGAAGAATACTAATAATAACAAAAACAAACAGAGATATGAAGATAACGGTCAGATTTTAAGTTTCACTTCGACCTGAAAATCTAAAGGAAGAAAATATAGGGTTATTTCAATCAGATAAATAATTGTTTTCATCTCAGTAATTCAACAGAGTATTGGCTGATCAAGCGGAGATATAGGATTCGATTCTTAATTAGGGCATAAGTTTATTACAACATTTTTGGGGAGCCACTGCGATACTTATTGATAAATATATCTATGGTGGGTGGAACCTCTGAATTAGAGTTCTGAAAATTTCAATTACTTACCACCCTGATTAAAGTCATACAATTTAGTGTTTCTATTTAATTTCCCTTGTTTCAATGGCCCCTGGGTTGTTGTGGTGATCGTCTGCACAGGTACTATGATGGGACGACTCCTATTGGGACAACACACTCGTCGGTACGTGCCTCCTCCCCGACCGCAGGTGATCCCAAGTTCTCTCCGATTCGGCAAACTTCTGAAAGGACGGCACTGTCGTATCTGTCTACAGGTACTGTCAGCATCGCATAAACTTCGAGACGAAATAGAAGGTCTGTTACGCTGACCATCTACGAACCGTATATCTGCAAATAGTTTTAAGAATTCTTTAAAATGGAATACAGTTCTTTCATTAAATAAATTGATTACAGTGGCCTCCGTGTATTATTGCTTCCCTTACATGCACGGAACAGGGTTTCCGGATGATTGATATAGACAAATATTAAAGTATATCTCGGAAAATATTTATTACATAAACTTCTTATTTGCACCTTCATAGAGAAAATACTTTAAATTATTTCCATGCATCTCTCACTCGCGCCCGCCAACTGGTACCCGCGCAGTCGCTTACGCCAACTAGTATTCGCTCACTCACATATGCCTACTGGTACCCGCTAACTTGCATACGCCAACTGGTACCTGCCTACGCGCATACGCCAATTAGTGACCATACAATAGCTCTGTCACAGATTTAACACCACTGGATTTCTGGTATGTGTGTAAGGGGGGGGGGGATTTTAAAAATACTGCATGCCAAGTCAAGATGAAAGAACTTTAGCACATAAAAGCCCACAGAACGGACCTTAAGGCTACAGTTACACCGAACATACTTCAAGTAATGTGGGACAAAGTTCAACTATCGTCGCGTATTTTAATTATTAATTTATCGTCTAGATATTTGTCATGCCATCAAGGATGCGAGCATTGAAATTCATCAAGGCAATTGTGGTGAGATAAAACTTTGGACATGACGCATTTGGAACTTTGGATATTAAAGACACTCTGTATAATGTATAAAGTATTGGGACGAGATTTAAAATTCGAATTCAAGATTTTGATGTATTTTCACGTTTAAAACATCTCTAAAAGCGAATCGAACGTTTTTGAGATGATGTTTCTAGGTACATTTGTTGGTGTTTGTGTGCGTGTGTATGTGTGTGTGTGTGTCACTTGTGTGAGGCTGTGGGCGCAATATGTCTCGAACGAATGGAACGTTTCGAAAGTAATTTAGTTCGATTATTACAATATGAATAGTGGGACCATACTGGTTTTAAACGCTATTGAAAGATAGAAAAACATTCGATTTTTTGAAATAATTAAATTTTTGAAAAATCGTAAAATATCAGGACAGTCAATAATGTTAAATAATTATGCATTTTATGTGTAGTTGTTTTAAATTAGAAAATGAATTGCATAAAATTTAGAACGTTAGCGTAAATAATTTTCAAGATATTGCGCGTTTTTCAAATAAATTTACCCAGATGTTTGTATCATCACTTATGCCAAATATATTAACTTTCTATATACGATATTTTGCTGCAAATCTATATCATTGCCGTGAATCTAGCTCGTTTCATTCACAAGATTTTAACACCAAACTGTTAGCTAATTGTCATTAATTTCACGGGGTATTAACCAAATGGCAAATTATATTTTGAAGTGAATTTTGTACGTGAGATGAAGAGGATACTTTGTTCTGACAATGAGCTCTCTAAAAGCGCCAAATTCCATTTTACGTGATGTAATTTCAGTACCAATCAAATGATAATTGGTATTCGATTTTTCAAATTAGATGGCGAATAGTTACATACACTGTTTACATATGAAAGATATAATTTGAATTTGGATCTGTAGTTACAGGACTCTATTGATTAGAACTAAAATTATCGGTTTCAACAATACAATGTAAGTTTTTAATGAAGAAAGTAGTTAATTATATGGTCCATCTTGCTTAGTGAGTGATCCGCCCCCTCTGGAGCGCCTGGGGCAACGTCAATGGACGGCTAAATGGTTCACACTCTGGCCGCTGTAATAAAGGCGAATGACGAAGGTCAAAGTGCCTTGAAAAAAAAAATATTGCTTAGCTGACGTCAGCATTTCTTTTTCTTTTTCTTTTTTTTTTTTTTGACAAGTTGGATTTGCGATAAATTAATTAATAAGTTTATTTATACTTCAAAACTGTTTGACATGTTGCAATCTAGAAAAACATCAAATTTTAGTGTACAAATCTTCATTTTAATGTAAAAGTTTTAATGTACAATTTCAAAGTCCACTTCGACGATAAGAGCTCGCAATTCCGTTCTAGTATCTCAACGGTGGATCGTCGGTTGGCCAGTTCGAAGATTCTGGTTTGGATTCCGGTTTGGGCAATAAGGCTCTTTACAATGGAGCCCGAACAAATCAATCCTGTAGGTTAGTGCAAAGATGTCAGAGGTCTGAAAGTGACCCTATTACGACTAGAACAGACTCAGTGGACTCTCGGATATGTAGCGCCAATTTCAAAGCGAGTGGATAACGACCGCGCAGGAAGCTAACCTAGACAATAACAAGAAAGACCAATCATGCTTAAAGCATTGATTATGAAACACTTTCCAACTTCAATGCCATTTTATTTAAACATGTCTTACATTCCTCGGTAGTATTTTAAAACTTCTTACAATTGCTTTATTATATTTGAAAACTTAAACCTTCATCGAAAAAAATGAACTTCATTCAAATGACGGCATTGAAATATAAATTGACTGGTTTAAACATCTCTAAAATACGATATATTACTCGGTAATAATTTTAGAATTATCATAATACCACGATAATTTATTATATTTAAAAACTTTATCGAGAACATATGAAATTCATTCAAATGACGTCATAGAAAAAATAACACGCCTGGCTCTCTCTAAAAAAGCAGCATTTCATTCATAAATAATTTCCCATTCATGTCATTCATCACAATACTATAATAATTTATTTTATTTAAAAATTAAGACCATGGTGCTACAAGTAATTTAACTTTATCCTGAAAACAAAATATCGTCCTTCTCTCGGTAAAGTCAATGAATATTTCTTTCATATCAGCTATACAGACTCCATGAGCTAAATTTTTTTGCGTTAAAAAAATACAGCAATTCCTATACAACTCATCCTACATATTTTGCTGTTTACATTTTACATAAGTGAAAAGTAAGCTTCGTTGTAGAAATAATCAAATTTGGATGAGCATTTAAACTCATATATATTGTAATTGCGTTGTTTTAGTATGTAGATGCACAGAATTTAAACCAAAATAAAGTGGTTTTAGGACGCATACAACACTCAATATGAAATAAAAAGAACTTTAAAAATCACGATTTTGAGACAAGATGGATGCCATATATCATTTTGAAGTGGATCACGTGATACTTTCATATCATGGTCACGTGATCGTTTCATATAAGAGGTGCTATTATTAGTTTAATTTTGTATTTAAAAAACTACTAAATATATTTCGCTGATTTTTTTTTTATATATTTTATGGAACAATTTGAATATTACCTAAAAATTTCGAAGGAATTTGTGAATTTTAAATCCGCTTAAAAAATGTTTGAAAAATTCGGTCCCATAGGATTCAATGTATTTCATTTTTTCAACCCGGGTTCAATCCAAAACTAATTGGGTGATATTATTCATTTATATTCCCATAGGTCCTACAGACCGTCTGAACAACATACTAAAATTTCATTTTGATTAAGTCATTTTTACGGCAGTTATCGTTCTAACGGACAGCCAGACTGACAGACAGACAGACAGAATGAACAAAGTCAAAAACACTTTTCAACTTTGTTGTAAAGTGTTAAAAATAGCATCAAGAAACTAACCTGATTTGAAAATAGCAGAAGGTGGTCAGTCAGATATTCATTTGCACACCGATCTGAAATTAGAGAGTGGAGAATGTAGAGTCCACTTGGAAGATGAGAGCTTATGATTCCGCCTCAGTAGCTCAACGGAAAAGCATCAGCTGGCCAGTTCGAAAGCCCATTGTTCGATTCTCGATTGGGATAGCAAGCCTCTTTGCACTGTTTAATGTCAAATATATTTAGCTGCCTGTCTTATACATTATTAGTTCGATGTAAAAGAAAGGAAATCAATGCATTATGTAGGGAAAAGCACGTGCTGCCACATCTAATTTTTTGGTTTATGAAGTCACGATAAGAATTAAACACGTAAACTGGATTTATATTTGGACAAAACTCAATACTTTAATAAAACAATGAATAATATATACTAAATTTAAATTTTAAAGCATTTTTTTATAAGATTATTGGGGTGTCATTATTATTATTTATTTCTAAGATTATATTGTTGGTGTGTGCTAAGATTGCTTTTATTTAGCAATCTTTGCAGACACTCCCAATAACCTCAATATGTCATTCACCATCGGTAAATGAGCCGCAAAATCTGCAATTTGCACAATCTACTATACTGTTATAGGTAAATTTTGGCTTTTTCTTCTCACAGATAAAATTTTAAAGCAATAAATATCAAAAATAGACAGTAATACTTCTTCATCCCTACAGGATCATTATTGAATTAATTCAACAGCTTTATTTATTCGAAAATACAAAACTGAACAGAAATAGCCAAATTTCATTGGATCTATGAAAAATTGAATCTCTTTGTTACGTATCTCTGAAAAGTATTTCTAATTTTTTAGTTCGAAACTTTTTTTAAATCCAAATAAAACAAATGGTGAATGGTTTTATTCCCCCATAGTGAGCGATATGAATATTTTTTTAGGAATTCTGCAATATACATTAATAAGAACCAAAAAATACTACGTTTGGAGAAACAGGCCACTGTTTTACAATAATTTGCACAGTTTTGAGTGTTTTCATTGAAAAAAATAACGCTATGGTGGTGGTGGTGGTGTGTGTGTGTGTGGGGGGGGGGTATTTTAATTTCATCCTTCTCCCTTAACAACACAAACATATTCTTTTATCCCTGAAATAAGATGTTGCACTATTTTGAATATAGAATAGACTAGGAATTTTGGTTACATTAATCACAAGGATCTAGAATATGCAATTTGAGTTGTTTTCTAACGTTGTAGAGCTACTAACATTATACAATCTTTACACGTTTAAAATTGTTATTTCGATAAAACATAAATGTATCTACAATAGGTTGTGTAAATTAGTAGCCAATAGATGTATCGATTAAGGGACATGTCATTAGGTAATTTAGAAGATTTTTTTTTGTGTGTGTACTACGTCATGCCCTTTTGACATGCATCCTTGGAGATAACTTAATACATAAGCTTGGAAGCGCATATTGAAATCCGTATTACCTGTTATGTCACCCAAGGCTGTTACAGCGCCTGTTTGGATAGGTTCAAATGGCGCGGCCGCATGAACATGCATCTCGTGGAATCGATTATGAATATTATCGAGCAAATTGTGTCTCTTCGTTTTAGTATTGCTCCAGACATTGTCACTATTAATAAGTGAAATTCACCTTGTGCAAAGGATAATGAAAACTAGAGCAATGTAAATAAGCACAAATAACAAAATCATGCTGCATACAGCTGTTTCGAGAATCTTTCGACAGTGCTCTTTGTGTGCATATGTCGGTGAGTCTGTAGCCGAGATATTTCACGAACAACCTTTAGGAATGAACAATAATTCAAATTAACGAACAATAATTTGGTACAATTGTTACGATCGGTAAATACTGGAACTCTACGTATTTTAAACGTTATCGCATGTTCGGAAGACTACCCCATTTTCAAATGAAAGTTTGAAAAAGATCATTAAAAATCTAAGACCTTTAATATTACTAAATAAATAATCATCTCACACATCATTTCTCATTAGCAAAACGAATGACACCAACTTTAGACCGCTATAGCACGGACCGTTAACGAGATATCGCAAGTTTTTCAAATAAATGTATCAACATTACACACATTTAAAACAGTAAGTATTATCAAATATGTTCCTTTTCCAAAGGCGGTAGTTTGCTCCACATCTGTTAGCGCCATTCTCGTGCATCTAGTTCGTTCCATTCACGAGAGAAAGGCAATATTTGTAAGAGTTTTATATTTCAATATCCAGGAATTCGTAAATAGCCATATTTTTCACGGGAAAATAAATGAATGTCTGTTGCATTTTGATGAGGATTTTGAAATTGGTTAATCTGTTTGGGCTGCTTAGCTGCCACAAGCGCCTGACTTAAATCCACGTTGTGCCATGGGTCATGTTCATATCATAATTTAGCTGCGAAGGATGCGTAAGGTCATTCCAGTATGTCGGGGAAGTCATGTACTGTCCACATCATATATTGATATTTAGGTATGTTCTATATATTTCGTATTTTCTTATTACAGAAAGTTTAATCGAAATTTATGAATTATAAATAACAATAGAAACACAAATTTATTCCACTGCAGTAGTTCGAAAGAGCAATGATGAGAACCAAATCAACACCCAGGTCGACAATGTGGTGGACATAGCGATATATATCCTAATGAGCATTATTAGACAATTCAGAATAACAAAGGATTTAGATTATTACTTTCCTTATATACATAGTACTAATAATACCAGCCGAATACCCGTTGAAAATCAACAGTATCACAATAAGCAATCCCGAATAACATAAATTTTGTAACAATTCACATTACATATTTTTCCTTAAAATCGGAAATTCTGGTGTGCGGAACCCCCTAAAGAAGAAAACATTAGAAAACTGAAATTGCTCACTTTCTTCCTTACGAACTGTCTACCAGCACACCAAATTTGAAGTCTCTATCTCATACTGAAGCATGCAAGTTTATCATTTCATTTTTCGAACGTTTTCATGTGGAGCACCCTCTTAAATGAACAATTATGAAAAACTCTATTCGTCTTGGGGGTTTTTATCAAATGATTAGCCTATATACCTAATTTAAAGCTTCTATCAAATTTTAGATTAGGCGTTTCTCATTTATTAAGCAAATCGAACATTTTGGTGTGTGGTACCCCCTAAAGTAGCAAATATTGGAAATCTAAAATTGCACACTTTCTTCCTTTCAAGCAATATCGCCATATACCAAAGTGGAAATCTCTATCTCATCGCAAAGCATGTTTTTCTATCATTTGACTTTTCGAACGTTTTGGTGTGCAGAATCCCTCAAAATTACATATATCGGAAATTTTCTATTGCACACTTTCTTTCTCTTGAACTATCTACCTATATACCAAATGTGATGTTTCTATTCCATTGCGAAACATATTTTTACTATCATTTTACTTTTCGAAAGTTTTTTAATGGAGTAGACACCCCCTAATATGAACAATTTTTAAAAACTCCATTCTTTTGTTTTATATCAGGTGATTTCCCCATATACCAAATATCAAGCCTGTATTACATTTTTAAAGGAGGCGCTTCTCATTTATTCGGAAAATCGAACATTTGGGTTTGCGGCACCCCTTAAAGTAGAAAATATCGGAAAACTGAAATTGTACATTCTCTTTCTTTCGAACTATCTACCCGTACATCAAATGTGAAATCTCTATCCCATCTCGAAACATGGTTTCTCGTCATTTCACCTTTCGAACGTTTTTCTCTGAAGCACCTCCTTAAACGAATATTTTTTAAAAATTCTTTTGTCTTGGGTGCTTTCATTAAATGGTTAGCCAACATACCAAATTTCAAGCCTCTATCAAATTTTAAAGCAGACGTTTCTCATTTGTTCGTCAAATCGAACATTTCAGTTCGTGGCACCCCCTAGAGTAGAAAATATTAAATCTGAAATTGCACATTTTCTTCCTTTCGAACGGTTTACTCCTACACTAAATTTGAAGTTTCTATCTCATCGTAAAGTATGCTTTCATATCATTTCACATTTCGAAGATTTTGGTGTGGTGCACCCCTCTCTAAAGAACGTTTTCGAAAAATTCGATTTTTCCTGGGGGTTTATCAAACGACTGAGCCGTGTACCAAATTTAGTCTCTATATATTCGGGAAGTGCCTGAAGAAAGGGTGACAGACAGGCAGACTGACACTTGGCAATTAGTATATACTATATATAAATAGAAGATGGAAGATAGATACACAACAAAACAAAAAAATCGACGCACCCCGTAAAATAATCCAATTGTAATGAAATTGTACATGCAAACACCTGTCAACCGAATATGCAAATGAGCAGCATATGGGGGGGGGGGCAAGACACCTCATATGCTGCTCTTTAACCCAATTTTACCCTGTTTTCAGGACACTTGCGAGACCAAAACGGTATGAAACCAATAAAAATCATGCATTTTTGAAAATCACCAAAATATTTTACATCAAAAAACCGCTGTTTTTGTTAAAAAAAACATATGTTTTGGGAAATTATGAAGACCAGAATGACATAAAATTCATCAAAATCGAGCATTTTTAAAGTGAGAGACTGACAAAAAAGCCTAAAACATAAAATAAGAAAGATCAATCATGCTTAAAGCATTGATTATGAAACACTTTCCAACTTCAATATTTTGAATAATATTTTGAGTAATATTTTGAAACTTATCACAATACTGCATTAATTTATTATATTTGAAAACTTAAACCTTCATCGAAAAAAATGAACTTCATTCAAATGACGGCATTGAAATATAAATTGCCTGGTTTAAACATCTCTAAAATGTTATACATTCCTCGGTAATAGTTTTAGAATTATCATAATACTACGATAATTTATTATATTTGAAAACTTCATCGAAAACAACTGAAATTAATTCAAATGACGTCATAGAAAAAACAACACGCCTGGATCTCTCTATAAAAACAGGATTTCATTCATAACTTTCTCCCATTCATTTCATTCATCACAATACTATAATAATTTATTTTATTTAAACATTTTATTTAAAACCATGGAGCTACAAATTATTAAACTCTATGCTTAAAGCTTCATCGAAAAAAATCGCCCTTCTCTTCATAAAATCAATTAATATTTCATTCATATCAACCATGCAGACTCCATGGACTAAATTATTTTGTGTTAAAAAAATACAAGAATTCTAATACAACTCATTCTACATATTTTGCTGTTTACATTTTACATAGGTGAAAAATAGGCTTAGTTGTAGAAATAATGAAATTTAGATGAGCATTTAAACTCAAATATATTGTCATTGCGTTATTTCAGTATATAGATGCACAGAATTTAAGCAAAAATAAAGTAGTTTTAGGACGGATACAACACTCAATATGAATTAAAAAGAACTTGAAAAAATTACGATTTTGAAACAAGATGGATGCCATATATCATTTTGAAGTGGGTCATGTGATCGTTTCATATCATGGTCACGTGATCGTTTCATATAAGAGGTGTAAATATTATTTTAATTTTTATTTAAAAAACTACTGAATATATTTCGCTGAATTTTTTCTTATATATTTTATGGAACAATTTAAATATTACCTAAAAATTTCGAAGCAATTTGTGAATTTTAAATCCGCTTAAAAAATGTTTGAAAAATTCGGTCCCATAGGGCTCAATGTATTTCATTTTTTCAACCCGGGTTCAATCCAAAACTAATTGTGTGATATAATTCATTTATATTCCCATAGGTCCTACAGACCGTTTGAGCAACATACTAAAATTTCATTTTGATTAAGTCATTTTTACGGCAGTTATCGTGCTAACGGACAGACAGACAGACAGACAGACAGAATGAACAAAGTCATAAACACTTTTCAACTTTGTTGTAAAGTGTTAAAAACGAGTGTTTTTATGCAAAAACTATACATTTTACATAAATGAAGATCTGAAAAATAAATTGGGCAATTATAAGACACTTGAAAAAAACAAAAGTCATACGTTTTTGAGCATAGATGAGAGCCAAAATGATGTAAAATCAGTCAAAATATCCACATATGATTATAAAACACATGAGAATTCGCCACCCCTCCCCCATAACTGAGGAGGCCATGAATTTGATAAAAATATATATAAAATAGGAAAATATAAACAATAAGAAATCAATACAGAAAATATGAATTAACGCGTCCCCAAATTAGGGACGCGTTTTTAAAGAGCATAAAATGAAATTAAAATTTAAAATCACTAATTCAGGCGTCATTTCCATTTGCACACCTTTCAGTGCCTTTATAAACGAATTTTGGTTTTGTTTTATTAAAATATTCATATCCATTTTAATATTTTTATTGAACCTTGGGGGAAGAAATGCTTGAAATTCTTCTAAAACCACAATGTATGTATCCCCATTTTTGGTTGATATTTGCTTGACTTCAGTTATAGGATGTTCTTCAGAAATATTTAATTCACATAATTTCTTGGTTGGAGTATATCGAAGATTCCCTATATCATTGATTGTTTCAATTTAACCATTTATTAGTAACCATTTTTAAAAATATTTTTACGAGTCTCAAGAATAGCTTTTATTAGAGGAAGAATGAATGCTTTATGCTTTTCATCATTTTCAGTATTATATATTAAACTACATATTTCTTTTATATATTCCAGTATTAGATCATCTAAATCTGATCTTAAATGTTTTAAATTTAATTTCATCAGTTTCTGAGTAAGTTTCATTAGGTTATTAACCTCTACAATAGCATCCGTTTATTTAGAATTATTTTTTGTAAACAATTTTTCAAATGATTCATCTTTATTAACAATTTGTTTTAAAAGATAAACGCATTCTTTTAGGGTATTTCTAACTTCACAAAGCTCTTAAACAATTTTTTCCCTATAAGGTTCTTCTTCATTAAGTCCAAACTTTTTATTTAATTCACTCATTTGTATTGACTGTATTTTTCTTCATTGAACATTGAAAAAATGATCGGGTAATAGATTAAATTTGTATTTAACCAGATAACAAAAATCTAATTTATCCATAAATGATTCTATAAATCCTAAACTAAATGTCTGATATCTAGTTATATACAACCAATTTAAATCGTCTTTCAATTTTCTCATTGAATCTTCTGAAAGTTTTTGAAAGACTGATACTTTATATAAATTCAAATTATCTCTATATTTTATATATATATATATATATATATATATATAATAAAATCATTACTTAAAATCAGATATTGAGATATAGTTACCCAATCCACTTTATGTTTTTCTATAAAATCTACTGATAAATTTTGATATCTAGATATTTAACTCCAATCAATAAGTTGAGCAAATTCTACAATAAAAGGTTTTGAAAGTAATGAATATTGAAAAATTAAATTCCAATTTACGTGATCTGGCAGATTTTTATTAACATCTTCAGATAAATTATTTTTCGAAAATTCATTCCAATTGATATCACCCATTTATGAGGAAGGAAATTTTAATCCGTTCAATTTCTAAATGAATTTTAATAGTATTAGGATCAAAATTACTAAAGGCATAACATATATTGTAACTTCATCTCCTTGTTTACCTTTTATAATAAAAGTTTTACTTATGCTATATGTATAGATAAAAGGTGTATTTTTATTATAAATGTCTTCTTCACCTACCATAAGTGAAATTATAGGACTTATTTCATCTTTAGATTCAAGATGTACTGTAATTTTCGTAATCATATCAATTGGTAATTGAATATCTTTATTTAATAAATTACCACTAAATCTAGAAAATATTACTTTTTGTCTATTATTTGCTTCAATAAAAATCTTCAAACTCCCCCTTCTTTTGTAGCATAAAATAATTTGTTATCTACATAAATTTTAGTAGCTACATCGGTATCAGAAATAGGATCAGATGCATTGGATATTTTTTTATTATTAGCATCATAAACATCATTCTTTAAGTTTAAAGCTTTCTTTTCTAAATATCTTTTATTCACTACATTTTTGCCTTCTACAGAATCTTTTACATTACCTATTCTTCTATCTTTAGCATCAAAAACATGTCCATCAGGTGAATTTAAATATTCATCACTTATCTCTACTCTAAGATTTTTATCTGATTCTTGAATTTTATCAGCTGTTTCTTTAACAAAATTAAAAAAACTATCATCTATATAATTTTTAGTGTTATTCATCTTTTCTTTCAAACTTCGATAATGTCTTTCTAATTCCTTCAAAATCTTTTTGTACTAGCATCATGATCATCTATTGGATTTTCACAATGTTTTAAAATTTTATTTTCCATATCATAATTTCCATCATGTATTAATTTAAATCCTATTGCAGGAAGTCCTATTGAACCTTGTAATTCATCTTTAAAGGGAGGATAATATGCCGTCATTTATTTATATAGCACTAAAATTAAGTCAAAGTGGAAAACATTTTAATTGTTTGTGCCTTCATATTTAGAGAACATCTTCTACGATCTTTTAAAATATAATAGAAATCAAAATCTTTTTGTGTGTTATTTTTCAAAGTATAATAATTTGTAATTCTTAAATTGCGTAGTACATTTGTATAGCTTGCATGTTTAGATAGATCAAAACATATAATAGGATATAATTTACCAAAATTCGTATAATCTATCATACATCCTGCTTCTGAATTGATGTTATTTAAACCAGCCTCTAAAAATTTCTCATAAATAAAATTATAATAATTTAAGAAAATCCATTTTATAATTTTCTTCATGAAGTCTACAACCGTTTATAACCACCATGCATTCTAACATATCTAAATTATCAAATATCATATTATTTTGATTATGATATTATCTTTTTCTATACATTGAGCTAATATATATATAAACTTAAAGGTTCATATGTAGTAGTCACAACTGAATCTGTTCCTTTTGAATTTTTAAGTATAGTATTGGATCTAATTATATTACATTGATTTCAATTTGTTTTTAATTGAGTACTATCATTAATTAACAGATTATACCTAATAAGTGCATCATTTTTAAGTTTAATAATAGGCACTAAAAGATATATATATCCAACGTATACTTTATAGTGATTTTGTTCATCCGTATAAATCATATCACTGCTACCGTTTCTTTGAAAAGTAAATTCAAATGTAAATCTCTTAAAAGCTTTTTTATAACCATTTAAGAAGCGAAATATTTTCTTAAATATTCATAAATATGTACAACTTTACTGTTTTTGTATATTCATATCTTTTTCCATGTACTTTATTATAATCTTTATTTGATTGAATATGTTTCGCTATGTCTTCAACTTTAGCAGGTGTATTTACATCATCACCTTTAAATTCTTGTATGTCTGCTTTATTGGATGTATCAAAATAAGAACAATTTGTAGGTTGAGGTGTTGAATAATCAGATGTACTTTCAATTATATCTAATACTTGTTCCAATATATTAAAATTTTCATATGTGTTTCAATAGTAGTACCTATTTTTGAAGATCAACTATAGATAAAGGCTGTTCCGTTAACTAAAGTAACAATTTTATCTCCAGTATCTGTTCCATCTTCATTTACAATCTTTAATGAATAACAAAGATATCCTCTTGAATATTTTTTAACTTTTTCCGAACTTGAACTAATGAAAGTATAAGTATTATTTTCTTCATATTTATTAAGTGGTTTATCGTGTCTTATTTTAACTAGATCTATTTTCTCAAAATCATCATTATAATAATAATTAACATCTCTCAATTCATGAATTTTATCCATTTATGTACGACGAATTTTTGAATGAATCATTAATCCTGATCCCATTAGTAACTTACTTAAGGCATCAGGGTTATGACTTATTTTGCTTTTTTTTTACATTCGACTCAGAAGACTTTGCCTTCATTTCGGAAGACTTTGTTCATAAAGAATTCTTTACCTTATATTTTCATACTTTTTCAAAATAATCTGTGCTCTTTATTTAAGACGAAAATATTATTATATTTTCCTCTCATATAATAATAGTAAACCATATATTTTCTTTTAATAATGTTCACTATCGTCAAATGTGTTAAATACATATTTTACTTTCTTTTGATATAAATCTAGTAAATCATTATCTTCATTAGTTATACTCATTCTAATACCTTCGATATTATTATGTTTAACATTAAAATATATAGGATTATCAAATATTATAACAATTTTACTACCCAGCATATCAGTATCTATAATTGTATGAATTACTTCTGTATCTTTGTTATTTATTTAAATTCCTTTAATTATATCAAAATGAACATATATATCATCAGCTTTGTATTCCACATTACCTAAATATTCTCCTTCTTGTATATATTTATTATATTCTTGAGGCTTAAATCCTAAAAGTTTATAAAACTTACTTATAAACAAATCAATTTCATAGTTTTCTTTTAATTTGATAGATATTTTTTTCTAGCTTCAATAATACCTAATTGAATAGGAGAAATATATTTCTTACATTTTTCAGATATTTCTTCTATTGAAAGTTTTATATCATCTTCATAATTTTTTTTTAATTTGAAACTTTAAAAATATATTTAAAAATTAGTGATTGAATAAAAACCATTAAGAAAATTTAATTCACTCCATTCACTTCTATCATAGTACTTGAATTTATTGTTTTTATATCTTTTCAGATATATTATCCCATGAGACCTCCATGTGTAATTATTTTAAAGCTACTTTATTAAATTTAAGAGGAGGGCATAGTTCAACAAGGAAATCTTCTGATTTCGGATAATTGCCGGATATTGGTACTAGTCTTTTCATTTATTAAGGACAAAATGTTCATTATAATAACTTGGTTTTTGAATAAATGAAAATATTACATTTGCTGGAGAATTACCTTTGTCTCTTTCGGTTATATATTTCATACAAAATAAACCACATTTAACAAATGTAGGTTGTTGTAAAAAACTGGAATTGTGTAAAATTTCTTTCTCTGATGTTTCTAGATATTTCTCAATATTTTTTGGAATATAATCCTTCTTGATATTTTTACCGAAAGGATCAAAATATTCTACAAATTTATGTTTAGGATCACTATAACATACCCAATGAGTACCTGAACCCGTTGATATATCGAAATTAATGATTCCATTTTCAAATATTCTCATCTTTTTAGATAATAAATCTGAAGTAAATACACTTCTAAATCCTCATTTATTTAAAGAGAAATTTTTCATAAGTTTGCATAATTTCATTTTTTGATATATCACCATTTTTAAATAATAAATCTTCTAAAATAGCTATCTGATTATGTAATTTTACAGGTTTATTTCCCTTTGATCTCATTTGAGCATATTTTTTAATAAATATTGTAAATTATCTCTTGAAATACCTCATCCGTATATTTTAGAAGGTGGTTCTATTAAATCTATAATAGAATTTAATTTATTTATATATAATTTAAATTGAAGAAAAATATGGTTGTTTTCCCGTATGATTTCTTTATTTGTTTTTAGTATTTCTTCATCTTTTGACCTTTTTAAAAGCGATGCAGCATGTATTTTTTACTTCTAGTGATTTTTTTGCAACATCCTTCAATGTTTCCACATTTTCATAGGCAAGTACATTAGGTAATTTAAAACCTTGACTTTTAAAAAGATGAGTATCAAATGGTTTCTTCAAATCATAATTTGGATAAGGTATAGTTTGAATACCTTTTGATTCTCTCTCTCTAAACTATCATCGTATTCTAACCTGGGAATAATTCTAGAAGACTCTAGAGGATATTCCAGCTGAGGATACGATATATTATCAATAGCATCTGTTATTTTATTTTATTCTTCTTTTCCATTTATATCACGTTCTTTCATTTCTTTTACTATAGATTTATGAAACTCATGTACATTTTTTAATACTTAATTTCCTTTCATATTATCTTTCATTATTTACTTGTCTTTCCTTTTCTGATTTTATAACTTTTTTTGCGTTAATTCTTTCTTGTTCTATTTTTCTCTCTCATTCTCTTTCTAATTCATTCATTTATTTAGATGTAAATTTGCTTCCTGTAAAAATAAATTTACACTCTGTAAAAATACCTTCTAAATAAATAAGTACAGTAAAAAATTATTTAAATGGAAGTAGATTTCAAGATCCTAATCAAGATCCTATTTTACCTATTCATCCATTTAGCCTTTTAATTAATGGAAAATTAGGTTCAGGTAAATTCAATCTTACACATAATTTTTCATTTGGCTTTGAAAATGACATAGCTCCTTTAAATTTTGATGCACTCTATATATGCGCAAATAATTTAGATGATTATGAAGATGTTAATGAAAAATTTACAATGTTTGATGGTATAGAAAGAGAAGATATTATTAAAACTAAAAAAATAAGTAAATATGTAAAGACTAAATTATTAAAAGAATTAAAAAAATTTAAGAAAAGATAATTTGCAACTATTACTAATTTAGAAGACTTTATTACTCTAGATGACTTGGATCCAATCCTTATAAATCTAGAACTATATGATGATTGTATAGCTGAGAAAAATCAAAATGAAATAAAAAAAAATTGTTTTATATGGTAAGACATAAAAATGCATCGATAATTTATTCATCCTAATTGTACTATTCTACTCTTAAATATATAAGAATAAACTGTAATTATTTTATATTCATTGGAGAAATTCAACACATTATAAGATAAATAGATAGTTTTATCCCAAAAGAAGAATTTGTAAAAAAATATAGAAAAGCTATTCAAAAAGCATTCGATTTCTTTATGATAGATTTAATGAATCCTGAAATGAAATATAGAGATAATACTTTACGATCTATATAAATGGAAGAATATTTAGAAAAAAGAATTTATATCTACAGAAAGAGTTTCAATTTATATAACGAGATAAGTATATCAATATCTATCAGTACATTCATCTTGCTTGCATCAGGTCTATCAGCTTTTGCATTCATTCCGTTAGCTGCATTATGTTTAAGTGTTGGAGTTGTTGAGGTGATTGCGAAATCATTAAATATTTTAGAACTAAAGAAATAATATAAACAGAGTTATAATTTTTATAAACAACTCGTAAATTTATTCAAAGCTAAATCTATCTCAGAGACAGAAGTTTATATAAGAGAACAAGATTTTATATATATTTTAAAGTATTTTCCTATTGAAAAATATGTAAAACAAATGCAATTAAATGGATATAAATTTCATTCTAAATAAATGGTTTGGTAAAAGAATATTCATATTTTTAAAGGTGGTGCAGGTATTATGGGTTTTATTAGTGGAGGAGATTTAGTAGGATGGTTACAGGATAAATTTAATCCTCCTGAAATGCATTTTCCTGGATATCAATATTGTAGACCCTTTACAAAATTAGAAAAGCGCTTGAAAAGGGGAGATCTCGGAATTAATAGAGTAGATAAAGCTTGTAAAAAGCATGATATCACGTGCAGTAAAACAAAAGATACAACGGAAAGACATGCAGATCAGGAGTTTTTAGAAGATTTGGATGCTATTGAAAATCCTTCTGTACGAGAAAAAGTAGCTAAAACTATTATTAAACCGATTATAAAAACTAAAAAGAAATGTGGTTTAGAAATAATTCAGATCTATTGTTGCAAGTGTTAAAAGAAAACGTCTAAATGTCTTCATAATAAAATAGCTAAAAATGGAAGACCTTATGCAGCCGGTGTTTGTGTAAATTGTGAGAGTACAAAGAGTATCTTTTTACCAAAAACGACTCAAACAAAGAAACAACACACAAAGAGTCGTTCTTTATGAAAAACAACTAAAAATATCCTAAGATAAACATATTATAATCCAGAAACAGGATATTGTGGTATAAATGAATTAAAAGGAAAAACAGGATTACCTTAAAAAGATATTGAAAACTTTTTACACGAACAAGATGTTTATACTAGATATAAACCAGTTACTCGTAAATTTAAGAGAAGAAGAATTTATGTATCTCATATTGATGATCAATGGCAAGCTGATTTATTATTCATAAAACCTTTTAGTAAATTTAATGATGGACCTAATTATTTATTAACAGGTATAGATATATTTAGTAAATATGCTTAGGCTATACCTATTAAAAGAAAAAGGGGGAAAGAAATTAGTAAAGCTTTTAAGGTGATATTTAGTTCAAGAATACCAAAAAATCTTCAAACTGATAAAGGAACCGAATTTATAAAGAAAGAAACCCAAAAGTTATTTAAAGATAATAATATACATTGGTTTACAACAGAAAATGCAGAAATTAAATGTTTGATTGTTGAAAGATTTAACAAAACAATAAATAATAAAATTAGAATATGTTTAGCAGCAAAAGATACAAAAAAACATATTGATGTATTACCTAAATTACTTAAAATTATAATATATCATATCATAGATCTATAAAAATGACGCCTATAGAAGCTAGTCAAGAAGAGAATGAATCTCTTATTTATAGGAATTTATACATTGTAAAGAAGGTTATAAGAAAACCAAAATATAAAATTGAAGATGTTGCTAGAATATCTAAATATAAAATCCCTTTTATGAGAGGATATTAGGCTACTTTTACTGAAGAAATATATATTGATCATATCCGAAATATTGAAAACATATCCAATAACTTATAGATTAAAAGATTAAAATGGTGAGGAAATAAACGGAACTTATTATGATAAAGAATTAGTAAAATATAATAAAAAAGACAAATTATATAAAAGTGAAAATATGATAACACAGAAAGGAAATAAAATGCTTGTAAAATGCTTAGGATATTCTCTTGAATTTAATTATTGGATAGATAAAAAATATATTATTCCATGGGGGTGTAAAGATTTATCCCCCTGAAATATAATAAAATATTATAAATGATGAATAGATTATTTTACGACAATGTAGAAATTGTTGAATCAATTGATTTTACGGAGACTGAAGAGGTGATTAGGACCTTCAGCTTGGAAGATTTTAAGCAAAAAAAATTAGTATATGTTTCATCCGATGAAGAATATTTTTATATAATAGACGATGTGAGTTTAAAACAGAAATATAATAATAGAATAGTTTATTTTAACAAATTTAAGAAAAATATAAACTTACACAGGAAGTCGAAGAAACGTTTTTAAAATTTTTAGATTTTATGTATTTTCAAAAATCTGTAAATTACTTGTATTTCATAAAAAAGATTTGCAATTTTTATTATATTCATAACGATATAAAAATTAAAATTAATAAAAACATGAAAAAATTTGGTGTAATTTCTTACGAGAAAGTAAGCAGACACCGTGAAGCACGGCGTCAATAAAATGATAAAATAAGATATGATACATAGACGTAAAAATATATAAAAAATTGGACATTATTCATTAATAGATAATAAATTCTAAGGTGATAGCCTTTCGGCTAAAAATGACTTGGTAAAAAGAAATTTGAATAAAAAAATTCGGCTAAAAAAGTCCTTCTTTTACATCTAAAAATTTACTTTTTTATTATTTACTGATATGCATATCTTTAATATATTTGATAATAAAGAACTTAAAAAGGTATATAAGATATTGTGCCTAGTATTGATAGATTTTCAAATTATTCTGGTGATGAACCTGCAGTAAAATTGATGTAAAAACTAAATTTATCAAATGAAAATATATTGAGGTGATAACCTTTCAGTTAAAATACAGATTTATGCCCCCGTGATGCGAGGGTTCATAAAAATGATAAAAGTCTTCAAAATCATACTCTATTTGTAAATGAATCTGGTTTCTTTATTTGATGAAAATGATTAATTTTATTCACTTCTGGGAGATACCCTTTAATAAAATAATGTGTAATAAATATGGAGCAAAAAAATGCGCACTCTGTACAGATATTAAACCAAATTGTGAATTTCATCACTGTAAGGTTAATAATCTACAAAAATATTGGAAAACTTGCGATAAAAGAAGAAAATATGAAAAATTGTCTTGTGAAAGTGGAAAAACAGAGACAAAAACAGAGACATTTAAGAAGTAATTATCACATAAAACTTGTTTAATGGAGATTTGAAAAAACCTTTATAAAAACACCTGCCAATAAATGGAGCAACAACTGAGAGCTAAGACAGTTGAAGAAATTAGAGAATGCTTTGAAATATCTAAATATAAAACAACCTTGAGGTTGTAAAAAAGATGATTTAATTAAATTACTAATAAAATATATAAGAGAAACCGGTAAATATAAACCTGGTTTAGTATTATTAAAATTAGATGCAACACCATATTTAAAAAGAAAGAAGAAAATATTTATTAAAAAACCCGAAAAACGTAATAAAATTAAGAAGGTTTTGATTCTTTTAATTTGAAATTTCATAATGCTTGCAAACCAAAAGAAGAATAAAAGACTAGAACCGACGTACATCTTAAAAATTTATTTACTCCTGATCTAACAGAACAGTTGAAATAGTTTATTAATGAGCCCAAAAATAGGTCTAAATTGAAAAAAATATTTGATTACGTCGAAATGAAATACTCGTATGAAAATGAAAGTTTGGTGAAAAAGAAAAAAAAGAAAGTTGAAATTGAAACTAATCTTGGAAATCTATTTAAAACAGATTATGAAATTGTAGAAATATATAAAAAATTTATAAAAAATTTAACACATGTAGAAAAACTTATAAAATTATAGAAATTGATAAACGTAGACATGACAATATCATAATATTTTAAGAGATTTATGTAGAAAATCCAGTGGGAAAATGCAAGGTAAAATAGATATTATTACAAACAATCCTCTATTAAGTCAACCTTTTCATCCTAAAATGATGCCTACTCAAACATATGTTATCTGGATGTTTTAACACATAAAATAGATTGCAAAGAATTAGATATTAAAGATTGCATATTTGATTTTCATGCGACTGAATTACCTAACGAAGAAAAGCTATAATTGTTCTCAAAGAAGAAGCAAACAAAAAGAGTATTTATCAGATTAAAAACCACGATAATATTTGTTTAGCTAGATCTATAGTAACTGCTTTAAGTATTCAAAACCCTAAGCTTTTATGTGAAAAATTGAATCATGAAAATTTAACTAAAAATGACATTATATATATTAAAAAAGGAAGATTATTACAAAACACGTTAGCTGTAAAACTACACGAAATGTGTAATATTCCTCTAGAAATATGTAATTGAGAGCATGTTAAATCATTTGAAATATTTTTAAGTATTCAAATTATTATATTTTGTAGAGAGAATGGTGATGAAAGACTATATAAAGGTATTTACAAACCGATATCTATTTACATATACAAGGATAGAATTATTTTGATGTTATTACATCTGCTACAGGATTTTTAGGAAAAAATAATTAGTGATGCATGCCAGGTGCGTTATAAAATGATACCCTTTAATAAAATGATATGTAATAAATATGGAGCATAAAAATTGCGCACTCTGTAAAGATATTAAACCAAGTTGTGAATTTCATCACTATAAGGTTAATAATCTACAAAGATATTGCAAAACTTGCGATAAAAGAAGAAAATACAGATAATTGACTTGTGAATGTGGAAAAACTTACCCAAAAACTAATTTACAAAAACATTTAAAAAGTAATTATCACATAAAACGCGTTTAATTGAGATTTCAAAAAAACCTTTCTAAAAACACCTGCCAATAAATGGAGCCAGAACTGAGAGCTAAGACAGTTGGAGAAATTAGAAAATGCTTTGAAATATTTAAATATAGAACAACCTAGAAGTTGTAAAAAGATGATTTAATTAAATTACTAATAAAATTAATAAGAGAAAGCGGTAAGTGCAAGCCTGTTTTAGTAGATTTATTAAAACTAGATGCAGCACCTTATTTAAATAAAAAGAAGAAAATATTTATTAAAAAACCCGAAAAACGTAATAAAATTAAGAAGGTTTTGATTCTTTTAATTTGAAATTTCATAATAATGCTTTCAAACCAAAAGAAGAATAAAAGACTAGAACCGACGTACATCTTAAAAAATTATTTACTCCTGATCTAACAGAACAGTTGAAACAGTTTATTAATGAGCCCAAAATTAGGTCTAAATTGAAAAAAATATTTGATTACGTCGGAATGAAATATGAAAATGAAAGTTTGGTAAAAAAGAAAAAAAAGAAAGTTGAAATTGAAACTATTCTTGGAAATCTATTTAAAACAGATTATGAAATTTTAGAAATATATAAAAAATTTATAAAAAATTTAACACATGTAGAAAAACTTATAAAATTATAGAAATTGATAAACGTAGACATGACAATATCATAATATTTTAAGAGATTTATTTAGAAAATCCATTGGGAAAATGCAAGGTAAAATAGATATTATTACAAACAATCCTCTATTAAGTCAACCTTTTCATCCTAAAATGATGCCTTCTCAAGCATATGTTATCTGGATGTTTTAACACTTAAAATAGATTGCAAAGAATTAGATATTAAAGACTGCATATTTGATTTTCATGTGAATGAATTACCTAACGAGGAAAAACTATAATTGTTCTCAAAGAAGAAGCAAACAAAAAGAGTATTTATCAGAATAAAAACCACGATAATATTTGTTTAGCTAGATCTATATTAACTGCTTTAAGTATTCAAAACCCTAAACCTTTATGTGAAAAATTGAATCATGAAAATTTAACTAAAAATGACATTATATATATTAAAAAAGGAGGATTATTGCAAAACACGTTAGCTGTAAAACTACACGAAATGTGTAATATTCCTCTAGAAATATGTAATTGAGAGCATGTTAAATCATTTGAAATATTTTTAAGTATTCAAATTATTATATTTTGTAGAGAGAATGGTGATGAAAGACTATATAAAGGTATTTACAAACCGATATCTATTTACATATAGAAGGATAGAAATCATTTTGATGTTATTACATCTGTTACAGGATTTTTAGGAAAAAATAATTAGTGATGCTTGCCAGGTGAGTTATAAAATGATACCCTTTAATAAAATGATATGTAATAAATAGGGAGCATAAAAATTGCGCACTCTGTAAAGATATTAAACCAAGTTGTGAATTTCATCACTATAAAGTTAATAATCTACAAAGATATTGCAAAACTTGCGATAAAAGAAGAAAATACGGATAATTGACTTGTGAATGTGGAAAAACTTACACAAAAACTAATTTACAAAAACATTTAAGAAGTAATTATCACATAAAACGCTTTTAATTGAGATTTCAAACAAACCTTTCTAAAAATACCTGCCAATAAATGGAGCAAGAACTGAGAGCTAAGACAGTTGGAGAAATTAGAAAATGCTTTGAAATATCTAAATATAGAACAACCTAGAGGTTGTAAAGAGATGATTTAATTAAATTACTGATAAAATATATAAGAGAGAAAGCGGTAAGTGTAAGCCTGTTTTAGGAGATTTATTAAAACTAGATGCAGCACCTTATTTAAATAAAAAGAAGAAAATATTTATTAAAAAACCCGAAGACGGTAATAAAATTAAGAAGGTTTTTGATTCTTTTAATTTGAAATTTCATAATAATGATTTCAAACCAAAAAAAGAATAAAAGATTAAAACCGAAGTCAATCTTAAACAAGAATTCATTTTGATGTTATTACATCTGTTACAGGATTTTTAGGAAAAAATAATTAGTGATTATTGTCAGTTGAGTTATATAAGAAAAAAAGAGCATAAATGTTTATTAAAATGTGCTAGATGCTTTAGAAAAGATAGTAATTGTGAAGGTGATGAAATGATGTGCAACGGATATTTTAGATCTTTCAAAGGTAAAAAATGTTTTGAAAATCACAAAGATAAATCTGAGAAGGATCGAGTCTCTGTTTGTGAACTACTATGGAAATGTTTAAAATGTAACAGAAATATCAACAAAGTAAAACGGAAATCTGAAAATCATAAATGCGGTGGAAAGTTCAGTAAGAACTGTTGGAAGTGGGATTCTAAAGATCACGAGTGTTACATGAAACAGAAAAAATCAAAAGGAGGAACTTGAGAAAAGAATTGTGTTCAAAATGTTAAAGAAGAAAAAAAATATGTGATATATGTAAGAGATATACAGAAAAATACATGTTTTTTGATGTTGAAACTAATCAAGAAACAGGTAACCATGAAGTCAATCTAGGTGTAAATCATGATTTTAAAGGAAATGAAACTATATTTTCTAATGAATATGATTATTGTAAATGGTTATTTGATGCAAAACATTTTGGTTATACAGTATTGGCTCATTATGGAAAAGGATTTGATTTTCAATTTTTTGCAAAATAATGTTTTAAAAATAAAATCAAAGTGTTTACAATCTATCAAGGAAATAGGCTCATATTTTTGCAAGCAAATGCATATAATATAAGATTCGTTGTTTCTATTAATTTTGCTTCCATTCATTTAAGAGATTTTCCCAAAACATTTGGTTTGGATGAATTAACCAAAGGATATTTTCCACATTTATTTAACACTTTTGAAGATCGAAATTATGTCGGTAAATACCCTGAAAAATATTATTATGAATATGATTATATGATTTATAAAAAAAGAAAATTGTTTGATAAATTGTATGATACTGTTAAAAATGAAACGTTTGATTTTCAAAAAGAATTCATTAAATGCTGTAGATCTGCTGTAGATATTTTAAGAAGAGAATGTTTAAAATTGAGGAGATTATTTTTAGGAATAGCTAATATACATCCTTTTAAATACGTTACTTTAGCATGTGTTTGTATGGCTATATTTAGAAGTCGATTCTCAAAAATGGATACAATTGCTATAGATGATAATATCATTCAAAAAGATCAATACAGTAAGGAATCAATTGCTTGGTTAGATTATCTATCTGAAAAACATGATATAAATATACAACATGCTTTAAATGGTGGTGAGAAAAAAAAATCTTCAGATAATAAAACATATAAAGTAGACGGTTTTTACAATAATACAGTATATCACTTTCAAGAATGTCATTGGCATGGATGTCTTAGATGTTATAGAGAATCTACTGTAAATAAACAAAATCAAATATGCATGAAGGATTTATATGAAAAAACTAAAAGGATAAATAATGAGATAAAAGAAGCAGGATATGACTTTATTGAAATTTGGGAATGTGATTTTGACAATGATAAAGAATTAAAAAAATACATGAAAAAAGAATGAAGAAGAAGAGATTTTGTAGAACCTTTATATCCTAGAGAAGCCTTTTCTGGTGGTAGAAATGAACCCACCAGATTGAAATATGATATGAATCAAGATGAAAGAGATAGATATATAGATGTGTGTTCACTCTATCCAACTGTAAATTATTTTGATAATTATCCAATTGGACATCCTGAAAAGGTTTATAATCCTGTGAAATATAATGAAAATTGGCATGGTTTGATACGATGTAAAGTGCTTCTACATAGAAAACCATATCATCCTGTATTACCCTATAGAAGAGAATAATTGATATTTAGTTTATACAAATCATGTTCCAAAACTATTAAATGTAAATATAAAATCTCTGTAGAACAAAAGAAATGTAAAGATTGTTATGAGTTGAGAAATAAAGAGTGTAATCATACTGACGAAGATAGGAGTTTTATAGGTATTTGGACAACGGAAGAAGTCAATTTAGCTATAGAAAAGGATATAAATTTTTGAATATATATAAAGTTTGGTACTTTAAAAGTAAAACAAATAGTTTATTCAAAGAAAATGTTATTCAGAGAAATGTCAAAATGTTTTGAAAAATTAAATTAGAAACAGATGATAAATGGTCGGAAAAATTTAAAACTGAGAAAGAATATAAGAGATGCGTAAAAGAAAAAATGAATATAAATTTAGGAGAAATCGAGAAAAATCCAGGTATGAGATCTTTATCAAAAATATGTTTAAATGCATTATGGGGTAAGTTTGGTCAGAGAAACAATATGAAAGAAACAGAACAAGTTATTGAGTTGCAAGATTTTTATCGAATTATATTGAGTGACACTATTACAGACTTGAATATGTTGTTTTTAAACGATAATTGTGTAGAAATTAATTATAAAATTAAAGCTGAATATGTTGAAAACAACTTTAATACTAATATATATATAGCTGTATTTACTACTAGTTCCGCTAGAATAAGATTATATAAAATGCTTGATAAATTAGGAGATAAGGTTATGTATTATGATACAGGTAGTACTGTTTGTATTAAAAATGGTACAAATAAAATAGAAACTGGATGTATGTTAGGTGAATGGACAAATGAATTAGGAGAAGATAAATACATGAAATCTTGGATATCGGGTGCTAGTAAAGACTATGGGTATATATTAAATGATGGTTCTGTAAAAGGAAAAGGAAAAGGTTTTAAAATGAGTTCTGAGAGTGAAACTAAATTCAATTTTGATGAAAGAATGAAAATAATTATAGGGGAAACTGACTACATTGATGTAAAAATAAATCAGTTTTAGATACAAAAAGACGAAAAGACAGAAAAGATAGTTTCAGATACAAAAAGACAGAAAGTAAATGAAACGAATAAACGATATATGTTTGGATATGATAAAAGACGAATTTTAGATGATGATAATACTGTATCCTTTGGATTCTGAGGCATCAGCCTTTCGTCTAAGTATCTGTCTCTGAACGCTTAATAAAATAACATACTTTAATGGAAGACATAGTATTAATTATAAATATAAAAGGATTTATTTTTCCAGATAGAATAATATTCAGAGAAATAAGTTAGGTTCATTTAAAACTAGGTATAGGTGAAACTATATCTGCTCTTGCACCTGATTGTAAATTAAATAAACAAGAATCAGAAATTATTCATTATTATTAAAAAGTGTATTGAAAAGCCTTTCGACTAAAAAATAATTCTAATATAAATGATAAACATATTAAAAAATTACTTTCAAAATATTTTATTCAAATGTATGATATAATTTAAATTATCAGACAATAAATATTTTTTTGGCATTATGGAGTTCTTTGGACAATAAGTATAAAATATTAATAATTCCAAATACATTAGAATTTATGGGATTTATAGATGATTTAACGCGTTATCAAATTAGGGACGCGTTTTCAAAGAGTAAAAAAGGTAAATTTATAGAGATTTTAGAAAAAATAATATAGAATATGAACAAATATTCTAAAAAATAATTCTAATATAAATGAGTAATTTATTTAAAGACATTAGTTCTCTTTATCGTGGAAGAGAAAAAAAAATCTGTGAATTATCAAAGAAATGCTAAGAATTATTTCATCTTTATGAAAAGTATAATGACAAACATATTAAAAAATTACTTTCAAAATATTTTATTCAAATGTATGAAATAATTGAAAACGAAAAGGATGAAGAAGTTAAAAAAATTGGTTTAGGAATTTTCTATAATCTAGATAAACATTTTGCTTAATGTGTCGAAAATGTTTCATTTTTATGCCCCTCTGTTTCTCGGAGTCGTAAATATTCATATTTTAGCCGAAAAGGTCTTAATGTCATTTTCTTCTTTATTGATTTTTTCTTATTATTTTTCATATTTTTCTATATTGATTTCATTTTGGTTATATTTTCCTATTTTTTATACTTTTTATCAAATGCATGGTACCCCCCCCCCTCCCCAGTTATAGGGAGGCCATAATCTCATGCATTTTATAATCGTGGGTATTTTGACTGGTTTTATAAAATTTTTGTCTCATTTATGTTAAAAAAGTATGATTTCCGTTTTCTGCGAGTGTCTTATAATTGCCCAATTTATTTTTCGCATATTTTTCATTTATGTAGAATGTATAGTTTTTGTATAAAAACACTCGTTTTTTGATGTTCTATCACTTTAAAAATGATTGATTTTGATGAATTTTATAACGTTTTGGTCTCCATAATTTTCAAAAACGTATGTATTTTGAACAAAAACGGCGGTTTTTTTATGTAAAATATTTTGGGGATTTTGAAAAATGCATGATTTTGGTTGGTTTTATATTGTTTTGATCTCGCGAGTGTCCTGAAAACAGGATTAAATTGGGTGAAAGAGCATATGGGGCGTCCTGCAGCCATCCCCCCATATACTACTCAAATGATCAAAATTTAGCAGCCACTGAATGAATAGTCAGAACTACAGCGCATTGAAACTGAGCACCGTGGTGGGGTACATAAGGAGCGAACCTCGCTTTCAGGAACTAAACGTGCAGTGGATTTCGATAACAATACCTCGTCGGCGAATTCGCGGTCACTGCGAGCATATGAAGGAGTTTGAGAGAGGGCGTGCGGTCTGACTGCATGAGGCTGGATGGGCACACCGAAGAATCGCTCGGAAAATGGGTAGGAGTAATGCAGCAAGTAGACGATGTGGGCGGGAACGGGTCCGGAATGACAGATTTCAGCGACAAGCGGGTAGCGGGTGACCTAAAGTGACGACAGAACAGGAAGCTAGAGCGATTGTCAGAGCAACTGTGACAGAACGAGATTCGTCGTTATCAGCCATCCAACGTGTGACAAACACGGAAATGACCACCCGAACCATTGATAAAAGATTACGGGAGCGGAACCTATACTCGCGGCGCTCATTACGTCGCCTACCACCGACCAGTATGCACCGTCAACAGCGATTGCTATCGTGCCGGCCCCATCAACATAGAAATGTTCAGATTGGGAACGAATTGTCTTCAGCCCGTTAATTGCCTTCAGCCCTGTCAACCAGTCCCGTTTCGAACTGAGTCCCGACGACCAGCGCAGAAATGTCTGGAGACAGCCCGGACATCGTCAGGATCCTGCTCTTAATGTCACACGCCACACGGCCCTACAACAAGGAGTTATGGTTTGGGGTGCCATTCCGTTTAATATCTGGACCCCTTTGATAGTCCTCCGTAGCACAATCACAGCACAGTGGTACGTTGCCGACATTCTACGACCCATTGTATTGCCATTCCTTTCGCGACATCTCGGGCTTATATTTCAGCAAGACAATGCCAGGCCACACAGGGCACGTCTCTCTATTGATTGTCTGCGTGCTTACGACACACATCCTTGGACAGCCAGATCCCCAGATCCCTCGCCTATTTCGCACATTTGGACTGAGATGGGGCGTCGCCTGCGACTATCCCTGAATGTAGACGAATTAGCTCATCAATTGGAGGCCATTTAGAACGACATCCCTCACAACACTATCCAGTAACTTTATGCATCAATGTCAAATCGGGTAACAGCTTGTATTAAAGCCAGAGGTGGACCAACCCCATATTGACTTGCTTATTTTGCGTAGATCTTTCAGTGCAATAAATCATCCAATTATTCTGAAATTCTACTCACTTCTTTTTCTGTACATCCACATTAGACGTACCAAATTTTGTCTCATTTGGATAATTCTTTCTTGGTGCGTCGTTTTTTTGTCTTAGAGTGTATAATGAAAGTATTGTGACGGGGTCGAAAATTCGAATTCAAATTTTCGACGGGAGAGCACGTTTCTAATATCCCTGAATATGAATCGGACGTTTATGAGGGGATGTCTGTATGTGTGTATGTGTGTGTGTGTGTGTGTCAGTAGAGTAACGTAAGATTTTTGACAGGCTTAAGATTTTTGAGAGGCTGAGCTCTTGGTGTTCTAAATTAGAAAGGATTTTTGCTATTATTATAAGTGAGATTTATAATTCAACTCTCTCTTATTCTTTTGATGAGTAAAATAGTATAATTTAGCATAAAAGTGCAAAAAGCGCATGAAATTCACATTTTAAAATGTTACCGATGTAAAATGAATACATACAAGATATACATTTTAAATGTTCTCATATTTCTAAAGTGGATCAACCTTTGCAACTATGACATTAAATACGTACATATAAATCAGAATATTGTAAGAAAGTGACAAAAAATATATGTCAGTTTTATAAATATAAACAGCTAGAACTAGAAAATTGGATCAATTCAAAAGTGTACTAAAAATGGGTGAAAAATAAATTTGGAATGTAACAAGCTTAATTGGAACTCTCAGTAATCAACAATGTTCTTTAAACAATTTTGTATATTAATTATTGACAAATACTATACTATGAAAAGTTATATTTTATAGTTAGAATATGCTAAAAGTTTATTAAACATATTATCAATCGGTTTTGTAAGACTTTCATGTAACAGGTGATTACCAAAGCGAAATCCGATTTATTCCTTCTAAAAATAAAATAAATAAAAATGGTTAAATAATTCCATAAACTAGATATCAAACAGGGGAGGCTGAGCTTTTTACCCTCTATAGACGCTATACCACTGGTGTGTGTGTGCCAGTGAGTCTGTGGAGACGATATTTCAGGAATGTATGGAGCGATTCGAACGAAATTTGGAACAAAAATTAGAATCCGTGAATACCAGAAACCTATTGTTTTTAAACGCAATCGAATGTTCAGAACCCCCCAAAATTTTCACGTGAAATTTTGAAAAAATCATCAAAAAATCAAAACCTTTAAGAGAGTTTCACATATAGTCATTTCTTATGTAATGTTTCATTAGAAAACGATTGTGTGTGACATAAACTTTTGAACACCAGCATAAACCGTTTTTGAGATATTGGACATTTTTCAAATACATTTATCAGATAATCACATAAAATGAAAAAAATATAAACTTTTGTGAAATATGTTCCCTTTTTATGTGTAATATCATGCGATACATTTGGTGACATCATTCTCGTGGATCTAGCTCGTTCCATTCGTGACAAAACATACTTTGAGTAATACTTTTTTATTTGAACGCCAACAGTCATTTATTTGCTATAAGAATAACTTATTTCTTCGTCCAAAATGCTTGGCGAGATTTTGGCGACAAATTTAGCGGAATGTGGCTAATTTGGCGACTTTTTTAAATGTTGCCAGATTAACGAAAATGTCGCCAAATTGATAAAAATAACGCTGAATCAATGAAAATGACGAATAATTGACGAAAATTCAATATCTTGGAAAGAATATAAGAATCTACGAGTACTATAAGAATAACTTATTTTTCCATTCGTAACGTTAGGATCACATATTGGTAACGAATTTTTCGAAATATCTCCAACTTGGTGGCTTTTTAAATGTTGCCAAATTGACAAAAATCTTACCCAATTGATAGAAATTCGCCAAATTGATGAAACTGACACTGAATCAATGAAATGACGACAATTTAATGAAACTTCAATTTATTGGAAAGAACATAAAAATAGACTATAAAAATAACACATTTCTCCGTCCGTAACGCTTGGCGAAAAATTTAGGTAGACTTCGCCAACTTGGTGACTTTTTAAATGTTGCCAAATGGACAAAAATGTCGCCAAATTCATAAAAATGTCGCACAATTGATAAAAATAACGCCAACTAAGGAGTAATGTTTTGCAAATTTAGATTTCTGTCATATGACAGGCATACATTCTAGTATATAAGAAATACTCTTCTCTCCGTTTGTCTGTAACACTTGGTGATATATTTGGCAAACTTGGATATAATCTACTAAGTGTCGCCAACTTACAGCTATTAGCAACTTACAGCTAATTAGCGATATTTCAAACCAGATTAACGAAAATTTCGTCAAAATTCTAGAAATGACGCTAATTTAATAAATATGATGCCTAATTGATGAATTAATTATTTAAATATATTAATATATAGACTATATCGCTTATCGGTGCTATCAATATTGATAATTGTTCATTTACAGTTGTGTGAAATATATGTTTTTGGGGTACTTTGAAATAGTATTAAATGTTGGCATCCGGAAAAACGCCAAATGTACAATTCAACGTTCAATACACAGTACCGTGGATCTAATACATTGTTACTTTCCTTATATACATAATGTATAATGAAAGTATTGTGACGGGGGCAAAAATTCGAATTCGAGTTTTCGACGGGAGAGCACGTTTAAAGCATTCCTGATCACGAATCGAACATTTTTGAGATGATATCTGTGTCTGTGTGTGTACGTGTCTGCGCGTGTGTGTGTGTATGTGTGTGTGTGTCAGTGAGCCTTTGGAGACGATATCTCACGAACGAATGGAGCAATTCGAATAAAATTTGGTACAAAAATCACTATCAGTAAATACTGGAAGCCTATTGCTTTTAAACGCAATCGAATGTACAGAACCTCCTAAATTTTCGAGTGAAGCTTTGAAAAAATCATCAAAAAATCAAAACCTTTAATAAAGTTACGCAAATTGACATGTTTTATGTAATTTTTCCTTAAAAAACGATTCACGTAGACTTTAGAACGCTAGCATAAACTGTTCTCGAGATATTGCACATTTTTCAAATAAATGTATCAAAAAATTCCATAAATTAAAAAAAATGTATTTACCTTTGAGAAACATGTTCACTTTTCATAAGTAATATCATGAAATAAATTTGGTGACATTATTGTCGTGGATCTAACTCGTGCCATTCATGAGAAATACTTATATCTGAACGCCAATAGTCATTTACTTATCTGTTATAAGAATAACTTATTTTTCCATCCATAACGAGTGACGAGATTTTGGCGACGAATTCGGCGGAATGTCGCCAACGTGGCGACTTTTTAAAACTTTACCAGATTGAGGAAAATCTCGCCAAATGGATAAAAAAGACGCTAAACCAATGAAAATGACGAATAATTGACGAAAATTCAGTGCCTTGGAAGAATATAAGTATCTACTATAAGAATAGCCCATTTTTTTACTGTAAAAGTAGTAAATTTATTACATTATATAAGGAAAGGCATGTGCTGCTCACATCAGATTTTTTAAGACTGCAGATTTCGCAAATATATTTCATGTTTCTATAGTATAACAAAGCTATTTCATCAGTTTTAGCATTCAATCTCTAAATTTCAACAGTATCAAATAAAATAATATTCAGCATTAAATTTTTTTTGATCATTTAATTAGTCAGACTAAACAGTTAGTAAGTGAAATACTAAATAAAATTTTAAAATATATTACTTTCCTTATATACATAGTATAATATATACGAAAAATATTGTGACGGGTTTGAAAATTCGAATTCGAGTTTTCGAAGGGAGAGCGCGTTTCAAGAATCCCTGAACACGAATTAAACGTTTTTGAGGTGATCTGTGTGTGTGTATGCGTGTGTGTGTGTGTGTGTGTGTGTGTGTGTGTGTGTGTGTGTGTGTGTGTGTGTGTGTGTGTGTGTGTGTGCCAATGAGTCTCTGCAGACGATATCTTTCAAACGAACGGAGCGATTAGAATGAAATTTAGTACAAAAATTACAATCCGTGAATACTGGAAGACTATTGTTTTTAAACACAGTCAAATGTTCAGAACCCCCAAATTTTCGAGTGAAATTTTGAAAAAATCAAAACCTTTAATAAAGTGTAATACAAATAGTTATTTCTTATGTAGTTTTTTTTTATTAGAAAAGTATTAACACAAACTTTAGAACGCTATCATGAACCGTTCTCGAGATATTGCACATTTTTCAAATAAATTTACCAAAAAATCACAAAAAAATTATTAACTATTGTGAAATATGTTCACTTTTCTTAATAATGTCATGTTATAAATTTGGTGACATCATTCTCGTGGATCTAGCTCTTTCCATTCATGAGAAAAGATACTTTGGGTAATACTTTTTAATTTGAAAGCCAATAATCATTTATTTGCTATAAGAATAACTTATTTTTCCGCCCATAATGCTTAGCGAGATTTTGGCGACGAAGTTAGCGGAATATCGCCAGTTTGGCGACTTTTCTAAATATTAACAAATTAACGGAAATGTTGCCAAATTGATTAAAATGACACTAAATTAATGAAAATGACCACAAATTGACTAAAATTCAATATCTTGAAAAGAATATAAGAATCTACTATAAGAAAAACCAAATTATCCGTCCGTAGCATATGGCAAAATTTTGGTTAAGTATTTGTTGGAATATCTTCAACTTGCTGAATTTTTAAATGTTGCCAAATTGACGAAAATATCGTCAAAATTGCAAAAATGACGCTAAATTAATAAAAATGACTCTTACTTGATGTATTAATTAATAAAATATTTTAATATATGGACTCTATTGCTTATGGAGGATGCTATCAATATTGACAATTGTTTATACAGGGTTGCCTGAAATATAAGTTTATTGGTTATTTTGAAATTGTCTTGCATGTTATCATTTCGTAAAATCGCCAAATGTACAATTCAGCGTTAAAATCAGAGCACCCTGGAACTTATACATTATTTTTTACTGTAAAAGGAGTAAATTTATTGCATTATATAAGGGAAGCCATGTGTTGTCGACATCAGATTTTTGTAAGCAATTTTGTTTTATTTGCAACAGATAATATGGGCCTAAGGTAATTAAAATAAAATATTTATTTAAAACTACTCAATTACAAGTTACGAGTGAAAAAAGTCTACAAAAGTATGGACACTATATTTGAAAACCAAGAAAACGATCAAAAATCCAATAATACATAATCCAATAAAGGATTTTTATATAGCCTACAAACTTCTAGCAGCCAACCAGCACTTGTAGCTCAGCAGTTATAAGCATTACAAACTTTAAACACGAAAATTTCTCAATCTTCTATAAATTGACAAGACGGTTGTTTAAAAAGTATAAGAATTCTATGAAAACAAATTATTGATCTAGAAACGGTATTTATTTTCTACTGAATATTTATGTATAATATAATGAAATACCTCGAGAACGGTTAATCCTACAATTATGGGGTCGGTCTTATTCTTTTCATCGTCACAAATAACTTAAAAAACACGCAATTTATTGATACATTTGAGCACACGTAGACCTTTATTTTGGATTTTTACAAATTTTGCGGGCCATTTCGCAACACATACTTTCTTTTCGAATCATAATAAAATCTAATCGTCACCAAAGTATTCCACAGATGATTTTTCTACCAAATTTTGCAAAATTTGCTCATTAGTTTTCAGCTAGATTACATACATACTTTTTACGGGCCATTCCGCAAAAGAACATTGGCAGATTGTTTTTCTGAATCATACTAAAATCTTATCAGCACCAGGGTATCCGACAAGTGACGTATCTATCAAATATTGTAAAATTTGGTCAATTATTGAGTTAGAGTGGATGCATACATTGCACAGACACACATACATCAGTATCAGTTTTTCAGCTTGAATGGATACACACATTGCACAGACACACATACATTAGTGTCAGTTTTTCAGCTTGAGTGGATACATACATCGCACAGACACACAGACATCAGTTTTAGTTTTTTCTGCTTGAGTGGATACACACATTGCACAGACACACATACATTAGTGTTAGTTTTTCAGCTTGAGTGGATACATACACTGCACAGACACACATACATCAGTGCCAGTTTTTCAGCTTGAGTGGATACATACATTGCACAGACCCACAGACATCAGTGTCAGTTTTTCAGCTTGAGTGGATACATATATTGCACAGACACACAGACATCAGCTTGAGTGGATACATACATTTCACAGACACACAGACATCAGTATCAGTTTTTCAGCTTGAGTGGATACATACATCGCACAGACACACAGACATCAGTGTTAGTTTTTTCTGCTTGAGTGGATACACACATTGCACAGACACACATACATTAGTGTCAGTTTTTCAGCTTGAGTGGATACATACACTGCACAGACACACATACATCAGTGCCAGTTTTTCAGCTTGAGTGGATACATACATTGCACTGACCCACAGACATCAGTGTCAGTTTGTCAGCTTGAGTGGATACATATATTGCACAGACACACAGACATCAGCTTGAGTGGATACATACATTGCACAGACACACAGACATCAGTGCTAGTCTTTCAACTGGAGTCGAAACATAAATTGCACAGACTGACATACAGGCGCACAAGCACACAGACATCAGGCTAAAAATATTTTTTTTCGATTCTACAGTGCTCGAAACGTGTAGATCCGTCGAAAACTCGAGCTCCGACTTTCAACACGATTCCAAAACTTTTCTTATGCATTACCATGCATGGTAGGGAAAGAGAAAATTTTAAAATGTTTGAATTATTTTTTGTATATTCATAAATGCTACATATTTCCAGAAAATGAGTATAAATTGTTTACATTTTTATTTAGTCAGTTTGGCTATATAAGCGGCCATTACTGTTTACAATTTCAGTAACTCTTCAATTTATGTCAGATACCCCGACTGTAGATTTTATATATCTCAAAATAGAGCATAGGCACGACCGTATATAAACAGCCTGAGTAGAGGAATGTGCAGAAACGCAAGGACAACAGGGCATTATTTTTACCATACCGGGTAATGGTAAACTGGAGATGACGGAAATAAAAATTTAAACTAATCCCATTAAACATCGAAATTTACTTTTGCGCTGAAAATAAATTATTTGAAATACGTAACAATATATATGTCAAAGATTTGATTTGCAAAGTGCACTTTAAATGATTTTAAATGAATGTACACCACTACTCATTTTTACCATAGTCACTAGTTAGCGATCTAAAGTATACATATACAAGAAGTATACATATACTGGATAGTATACATATACAAAATATACTAGATAGTATACATATACTAGAAAATTCTGCAGTGTATATGTGAGTGAGGAGGGCCAGATGCATAAAGAATTTTCTTGAAAGGTACTCGTGTATATATTTTACTGAAAGTGAATATTTTATTTTCCGATAAATTAAAAATATCTATCAAAGAAAATAAATTTAGATATATCCTATATATCCTACTACAATTAGAGGGTAAACGAATGCAAATTTCTAAAATAGCTGTTTTGAACTCTGAAATAATGAACATTTCCATACTGCTAAGCATACGAATATATATATTTTTCTTTTTTGCAAAATTCTCCGTGCGAAGTCACATGCTCATTCTCTATACCTTTTCTGAAAAGAAAATACTTTTCTTTGAATGAACAAATGGCATTACTTACTTTGGGAGCAAACTTCCAAGATGAGAAACATGAGTGCCAAAACGGGCACAAATTCAGAAAAGCGGGATGACAACATGACTACGTGTTTCAAGAAGCCACACTTTACTTTAAGATACGAACAAGGAACTTCGGTAGGGTTCTTAGAAGAAGTAGCGGTAATCCCCGGGATTTCAAAGTTTTGCTGAACTTCCTGCACAGTTTTGCTGGGAAAATGGTTAACATAAATCATATATTTGTAAACGAAAAGACACTTCACTTTCATGCATCAGATATCTTTTAGGGCTTGACCATGAGTCACAAGCCGATTGTACTGTATTTCTCCATTAAAAATTCGAGGTGCGTGTAACACGTGATTAGATTGCGAAATGACCCGTAATACATTAAGTCCAACTTATTTAACATACATTTATATATTCAAGAGGGATGGATACTTAATAGCGCTCTTCATATTAGGGTGAAAGTCAGAGCCGATAAAAAAAAATTCGGGCCTCTCGTACCATCAATTGGACCTGCGTAATTATTACTTTCCTTATATACATAGTATAATGTATAAAGAAAGTATTGTGACGGGGTCGAAAATTCGAATTCGATTTTTCGACGGAGAGCACGTTTTAAGTATCCCTGATCGCGAATCGAACATTTTTGAGGTGATGTCTGCGTGTGTGTGTCAGTAAACTACATGAACTACAGCCTACGCGTAAAGGCGTTACACTATCACCTGCTACTTGGAGTGAATTTTCTCAAAAATCGTCGTCGTTCAATATTCTATATGCGGATACCTCTTTCGTCAGTCGCAATGAGTTGTTCAGTTTCACTGACAATGGAAAACTGCATTTATAGAAGGTAATTCAATTATATGATTCAAAATTTTGTCTAACACAGTGCCATATAATCTTAGACAAAAATCAAATAGCATGTTTACAGAATTGTGTTAACAACATTAGTATGAAATTTCGAGAAAGTATATTTATAGAATGGCTTCCTACTCAAATATTAAAAATAAGGGACATTATAACCTTTCTACCATCACTTATTTGTGATAAAATTTTGCATTCGAACAATTGATCTCTTGTATTCATGACAGTATGATGTGTCATGTAAGGAAACTTTTTAAATGCATTGGCTGTGTTTCTCAAATTGAAGATCAAAGTTACCATGAATGTCTTTACAGCGCTCCATTAGAAATGTATGACAGAGTGGCTGAACAAGTACTTCTAAATCTTGACATTAATAACATAGCAAAGAAATATTTTTTGCGTAGTGAAGAAGTCTTTTACTTGTATGATTGAAATTTTTTCAAGTCATTTAAATCAGAGGACTATGAATGTGCGATAAGGAAATTATTTTAACTTATTTGTTTAAATGTACAACAAATAATGTTTAATGTGCATACTTTGAAGAATAGATTCATTAAATGGTTTTTTATCTTTCAAATTGAACTCCTTATTTACGTTCATCAGCTCATTTTTTTAAAAATTAAAATTAGTTATTAATTTTTATTATATAATTATCTCATGTAAATTACTTCAGGCTGGTGGAGAACACTGCCTGAAAGAGTGTAACGAGTGGGCGTGAGACTTGTCGGGTAAGTCGGAACTCACGGGCTCTTTTTCTTGCACTAACCATTTTCCTTATTTTATCTAATCCTTCTTTTCTAATATGCAACATATCATTTTAATATATAATACACACTTGCTATTTCATATGGAAACTTTTATCATATGTGATTGTTTAAAATATTCAGTAAATATCGAGCACTTTGCTAAGAACAGATTAGGATGAACAAAGCAGTGGTTAGCGGAAGGGGGTTTCAGAACTTTGCAGTTTCCTTTTTTTTAAATAATAGCTCTGTTTTACATTCTCTGGTATGAATAGATTATCTGGGATGAGGCAAGGGTTAATTCAGGGAGCTTTAAAACATTAATAAGTAATTAAAAATAAGTGATTAAGAAAGAATCGTTATATTGCGACATCATCATGCTAACCTAGAAATGATGATGTCATCATTGTTAAGATTTTATTTTTAATAGTGTAATGAGTGCGCATATCATTGGAAGTTGAAGGTGAAGACGTCGCTCAGTGGGTTATAATTTTTGGTAACTGTTTTCCACGCTATGTGTGACACATATCTCCTAAGTTACAAAATGTTTCTAAGCCATTCAAACTTAGAAACATTAGCTAAGTTCGGTATCATCGAAATATTGTGCCATGCAAATATTTGCAACCTGTGAAAACATCTTTGTTAGTTAAAACCAGTTTAATATTATTTATAAAATTCTAGAACCCTAGTGTGAAGCCGTAAAATCTATTTTAAAAGTTTGCAAAGCATAGTCATGCAGGCTAGTGTTAAAATTCATCACTCTTAAAATGGACGAATTGGATTACCATGATAAATTCCATTTAACACAATTTTGAAAATACCTGAGTAAAATTTGCTAATAGCTTCATTTTAAACACACACATAAAATCATTTCGTTGTTAGAAAATACTAGATCGAACTCAAAATGGTTGAATTATATACAGAAAATTATAGAACCCTATTTCCCGTAGTGTGCAACCTTAAAATCCATTTTAAAACTGTCAAAACATATTCTGTGGATGTAAAAATTCACAATACTCAAAATGGTCGAATCATATTCGCGAGATAGAATCCACTTAACACATTTTTTGTATTCACTGAAAATTCTTAAGCATAAGATACTATTAGATTTATAAAATTAAGTTATTAAGAAAGAATACGCATCTTGTGGCAATAGCTCACTAGCCTTGAAGTAATGACATCGGCACCGATAGGATCACATTTTTAATATAGTAATGAGAGTGTATCGCTCATTTCTGGTTTGGACAGCAACACATCAACATATCGCTCGTCAATTCCAATTTTTGTAAACTGTTTTCAGTGCGAATACAAAAAAAAAATATATATAATGTTTCTAAATATTCAAACTTAGAAGCTTTAACTAAGCTCGGTTTCATCGAAATATTTGCATTGCACATATTTGCAAGCCGTGAAAACATATTTTGTTAGTTCAAAGCAGTCGAAAATTATTAAGAAACTTCTAGAACAGTAAAATCTCTTTTAATGCTTGTCAAACGTATTCTATACATGTTAAAAAATTGCAATGTTAAAATCCACAACACTTAAAATGGTCGAATCCTGTTCACAAGATAAAATCCGCTTAACACAATTTTTAAGAAAGAGCAGATAATCATGACCGGATAAGGATCGCCTTTTATACCCTTTTCAGAGGTGACCTTTGTTTTTGTGCTAAATAAACAATGAGATATTCCTCCGCAAACAAAGTTAGAGGCAAATGATTTTGCGATAAACTGGAACATTCGATGACATGCATTTTCCTTGAAAATGGTTAGAATTCGAATGGTTTTATTTTAATTACATTTTTAAATTCATATCTGCTTTTGCTGCAATTTATTCAAATACATGTTATAAAGTTCACGAACTATTGGTCAGAATTTTACACTTTAAAACTAGCGAGTATCAAGTTCTTTAATGAGAATCGATTGAGTACATGAAAACAATGGTTATTAGAAAAATATGTCATTAGGAAAGAATAAGTGGCAATAGGTCAAATTGGTGACATCATAGATGTAAGCTCCTTTTTACTTTCCCTGCAATACATGGTAATGTATAGGGAAAGTATTGGAATCGTGCCGAAAATCGCAACTCGAGTTTTCGACGGATCTACACGTTTCGAGACCTCTAGAATACGAAAAAACTATTTTTAGTGTGACGTCTGTGTGTGTGTCTGTGTGTTAGTGTGTCTGTCTGTGTGTCTGTCTGTGCAGATATTGTATCCACTCTAACTAAAAAACTAATGGACCAAATTTTATAAAATTTGGTAGGTAAGTCACTTGTGGGCGAATCCGGTGCTGATTAGTTTTGGATATGATCCGGAATAAAAGAACCCGCCTTTTTTTTTAGAAATGGCCCGCAAAAGCTTGTATCCACTCTAACTTAAAAACTAATGGTCTGAATTTCACAAAATTCGATGGATGAGTCACTTGTGGGTTATCCAGGTGCTGATTAGATTTTGGTACGATTCGGAAAAAACTAAACTGCCTTTTTTGAAAAAATGGCCCTCAAAAATCGTCAAAATCTAAACTAAAGAACTAGGTATACTCAAATATGTCTATTAATTGCTCGTTTAATGCGTAATTTTTTACGACGAAAAGAATAAGACCAACCCCATTACACTAGGACTAGCCGTTCTTGAGATATTTTGATTTTCGTATTTTCTCTACGCCACCTTTGAAAATAAGTCCGGTTACCGAATGAGAACGAAAATTGAATTAAAAGTGAAATAAATTTAATTAAAATAAAGAGAACGTGGATATAAAATCTGCAGGGAAAGTCATGTGCTGCCCACATCAGATTTTTAATACTGTGATAAGTTCTCACATCGCTCATTTGTAGTGTGGACAGCAAGTTGTTGTTGTTGAGACCCAGACCGTCCGACCTACCAGAAAGGTGTAAGGTAACTGTTTGGACGGCCGGGAAGTGCCACCCAATTTAGACCGGAACCCAGTGGGGGAGGCATCCACAGGGACCGTACCCTCCTTCCCCTACCACCAACCTCTCGGAAGGACTTACGGACCCACATGTTTAACGTGATCGTACTCCGCATGAACACGGCGGACAGCAAGTTGTGAAGATGTCGCTCGTAAGTTCTATTTTTTGTTAACTATTTTCCATGTATCTCCTAAAAATATATAAAATGTGTCTAAATATTCAAACTTTAACTAAGCTCACCAAAATATTTGTCATGCATATATTTGCAATCCTTGAAAATGTTAGCACATAAAACACTCCACTCGTATTTAGAACCGTAAAATCTATTTTAAAAGCTTGCGAAACATGCATATTAAAAATTGCAGTGTTAAAATCTACATCACTTAAAAAGGTTAAATCCGCTTAAAATAATTTTTGAAAATAGTTAAGTATAATGCACTATGAGTTTCATTTTGTTTTTAAATACACATACACACACTCATAAAATGGTCGAATCCTGTTCACGCACTATTTTATATTCAATGGAAATTCATAATTTACTATTAGATTTTGTTTTTAAATACACAAAACTTAAAATGGTTGAATCCTATCCACTATATAAAATCCGCATAACACAAATTTTAAAAATATCTAAGGCAATTGCACTATTACATTTTGTTTTTAAATACACACACACACACAAACACACTTAAAATTGTGGAATCTTGTTCACGACCCCACATAATACAATTTTTTAAAATAGCTAAGTATAATGCAGTATTACATTTTTGTTTTTTTTAAATACACGGCACTTAAAATGGTTGAATCTTATTCACTATATAAAATCCGCTTACCACAATGTTGTATACACTGAACATTCCTAACCATGATTTAATATTAATTGTGTGTTTTTTTCTAAACACACAACATTTAAAATGGTCGAATCTTGTTCACCTAGCGCAATTTTTGAAAATAGCTAAGTATAATGTACTATGCGTTTCATTTTTTAAATCCACAACACTTAAAATAGTTGAATCCTATTCGCGAACCTACTAAACACAATTTTTGTGTACACTTGAAGTCCGTAATTTAGTATTAAATGTGTTTTTGAAACACGCTTGAAATCATTTCGGTTGAATTCTATTCTGTACGTGTTAAAAAATCATAGTGTTCACATTCGCAACACTTAAAATGATTGAATCCGCTTAACACAATTTTGTGTTCACTTGAAGTCCGTAATTTGCTATTACATTCTGTTTTTAAACACTCCGAAAAAATTGGTAACATACCAAACACACACACTTAAAATTTGATAAGTTCCGCATCTCTTTTATAAAATACATTCCCTGTTATAAAATATAGCTTCCCCTAATAATTTCCAATGTTCATAAAACAGCCTTGAAACAATGTTCTAATACAGCCCAACTCTTCGACGATAAGAATCTGCGAGGCATGAGCGCTGTGGCATAACGGATAAGGTGCGCGTCTTCTAATCGAACAGCTCCGGGATCAAACCCCATTCCTGACAAGTGGAAAATTAAATTCCTTTGAAAATTAAAAAAAAATGTCGACCAACCTCACCAAGTTTCGCCACCCATCCAGCCTCTCGCCAACATCACCTCACCAACTTTCGCCAAAGGGCGCTTTACCTACGTCACCACTGATAACAACGATCAGTTCGTCGTCAACCAGCACAGAGGAAGGTCGTCTGCTAAGAAGCTCCGCGATGCACTCGGGTCAAAGGTCAGTCAGCGATTGGGACATCCATTGAAACTTCTCTCAAAGTACCTCCCCTCTCAACGCGCGATTGTGCAATACACTCCGGTAAAAGATCATCCCTAGGAGGTCTGTTTCGCAATTGTGCCTGCTCCCCTCTCAACGCGATTGTGCAATGCACTCCGGTCAAAAGTCATCCTTCGGAGGGCTCTTACGAAATAGTGCCTCTTTCATAGTTCCTCCGTTGGACCTCCCCTCTCTATGAGTCATCCTTCGGATGCCTCTTTTGAAGTTCCTCCCCTCTCAACGTGATTGTGCAATGCAATTCGGTCAAAGGTCATCCCTCCGAGGCCTCTTTCGGAATACTACGAAATAGGTAGAATTGCGAAACTGCCTCCGCAGTTGGTGTAAAAACCCTCTGTGAGACATCCTCCACCCTCCCAAGCGAGACAACCTTCCACCCAAATGAGGAAACCCTCCTTCCAAATGAGGGACCCCCCCCCCTCCATGAGTCATCGGCACCACACGGCACCACCTCCGCAATCTGCAGGAGAACCCCCAATTTATAACCACTATAATGGCTCGTCCTAGGGCCCTCCGTAGGAATGTACTTATGTATTTATACTGTGATTCATTGTAGGCCTTTTGCGATACATTTTAATTCTTTGGGAATTTTTTGAAGATAATTGGGCTAGCCAGTCTTGAGCCCACCTTAGGAATATTCTCTTTTTAGAGGAAAATGACAAACTTGATGCATGGACGTCAATAGAGATGGGCAAGGGAGGCACTTGCTCCCCCCCCCCCGGACATCCAAGGTCACAGAGGTGGGCTTCAATCTAGTCGATGGTGTACGTCTTATTATTGAATTTACCCCACTGTCGTCAGTTTTTTGCCCTCCTATAAACAGTTCTATGGGTGCTCATAAGCGGAGCCTTATGAATGTGTTCAACTGTAATGGACGAACAGAGTTCATTGTTCGCTACGCGGATGGGGTGAAAAAGCTTGCATGTAAAGTTAGCTAAGGGGATGGGTAAGCGTCAGTAAATAAGGCGCGAAGCAGATCACAAGCTCCAGCTGTTAGTGTGCTGCAGTGAACAAGGGGCGTCGGCCTCTAGTACCGAAAGGAACAGCATCTGCTATTTTTTGAAGTTTGGTGGAATCGGTGTTAGAAGTTAGCAACTGCTACTTGTTATTCGCAGTCCTTTGGCGGAATGAGAATGTAAACCCTCAAGGTCGCTCCCGTCAAAGAAGATCCTACAATTAGCAGCTAAGCTAATAGCAACCCATCTCTAGTATCCTACCGAATATATAAGAAATCGATGAATAAACCATTTTATGCCTAATTGTGTCAAATTTTGTCCTACGCTATCATGTTAAAAAAATATATAATTTGTAATAAATATTGACCTCGAATTCGAAAATTTTCATGAAATAATACTTTCTGTATACTATATTACATAGTATGAGAAATTAAAAATATAGTAAACGTTAGAATCCGTTACAACGCCTTTACATAAGTTAAATAAAATTACATCTTATCTCGTCCAATAAATATGTTACATAATCAATAACCTCGATTCGTAATAATATTCGTTAATGAAAAGTAAAAAAAAAAAAATCAATAAATAAATGTTAGAATTCATGGTAATGTAATTTATAGTCAGACTCATTGGCGCGCGCATTATTATTTATACACTCTACGTTTCACTACTCGTTAATTGACACCACATGCAAACGAGCACCATTTGGCGTAGGTTGCTTCAAAAAAGTACTTTTGACCTATTAAAGTTGGTTATTCTACGAGAATTATAAGGAGCCCCAAATTAATGGTTCATGAGCGACAATGGGACGAAACATTTCAAAGTGACCTGAAAATGGCCTCCAACGATTTTATATTTTAAACAGGTGTTACACGGCCATACAATTTTTAATTCTGTTTACGGGAATGTGCAGGAATTTATTTAGATTACGATTCGATAAATTTTAGTCTCAATGCTTTTGTCTTTATATATTGACTAGCAGTGAATGCCCTTTTTTCACGCAGATTAATTGAAATTAGGTAATTATAAGTCTCAGTTATTTTACAGGCATTAACTGTTGAAAGAAACATGCTGCCTATAATTTTTTTAATCATTTTGTTCCTAAATAAATGCCTAAGCATGCCTTCAACCTCTGCGTAGGCGAACACACGTCTGCACAACGTTCGATGCATGGGCGTTACATGCATGACCCAACCAACGCAGGGGGTATGCGGGGCAGTTACCCTAGTCCCTCGTGTCAGAGGTGGCCTTAAATCAAATAAATCTATGAAAATTCAACGACTATTTCCTGAAAAAAATATTATGCTATCAGAATAGATTTTCTTGGCGGAAAGATTCATTTTGGAGATAGGGATTTTAAGATCTAGAGGGAGCATGTTGGCTCCTTGAGTATGATGAGAAATTTGCCAATAAGTGAAATGCCAGTACGAGCGTCATTTTGATTAGACATTTGCCAATAATTAAAATTTCAATAAAGTATGTAAGAACGTCATTTTGATGACAAATTTTTTAATAATTAAAATGTCATTAAAATATGTAAGAGCTTCATTTTGATGGGAAGTTTGCCAGTTAGTAAATTTTCCTAAAAATATGCAAAAATTTCATTTTGTATACCATTTTATGGAATACAATTTTATCTTTAAAAATATGTTTCCGTTCATTTCATATATGTCGAGAGGTGAAGGAGACCCCGTAGAAATATCTGCCCCGGGCCGCAGTTAGGCCGACGGAATTAAAATAACGTGGTTAGGCCCTGGTTATATGCCCTAAATAATTGAGCAAGAATGCAAATAATTGAGTAAAGAATGCAATTTGGACACGCATCTTTTGTTAGTTAAAGCTACGAAGTTTAGTCCTTAAAGTTAAACTCTAGCATAAATAGAAGCTGAGATGTAATAAAATTAAGAAATGCCTGAAATTGAGTGAGGACGATAGTAGTTGTATATAGGCTTAGTCGGTCTGTAACCCCTATCCTATGAAGTAATTTATGGGTTTCCCATTTTATATTCAGTTTCAATTTCTGAGCTATATGTGTTCCAATTTTCAGCAATCTAACTTGGTCATATCGAAAAAGATTCCTAAAATTCACTTTTTGAAGGGGTACTAAGGGTTTTGGATGTATCTCTGTGGTATTAGTACGTGAGCTATATGCGTAGCACTTTTCAGAATTCTAGCTTCTTTGGAAGTTACTTATAATTTGCAGACAAACACCCCTAAACAACGAACTCTAAAATCCTCCCTATGAAGAGGGGATCTTCGATTTTTCGCCGTAGTTTCTGTAACTGATCTATATATGTAGCAACTGATGAAATGCCGAATATTAGCCCTGGGAGAGGACAATTGTACCTCTCCGCATGATTAAATCAAAGATTTAAAACTCAAGAAATATATGTAAAAAAATAGTGGGTGAAAAGAATATCAGTTTACCCTAACTGTCGTAGAATTCAAATCTAATTTTCTGAACTTAACTCTTACCTTGAGTAGGATTTTTGAGCTTCTTGTGATCCAGTAATCTGGGTGAAAACAATGAGCACAACACATTTTAACGTCACGAACAGTTTAATATAACGTACACATACACATATTTGTATATAGAGTTTGTTCACGTTTCCTTTACTTCAATTAATACATTTAAAATTCAGAGCGCAGTACTTTATTATTAGGTTCTATGAACCTTCCATTTCAAAATCATTCCTAAAACTAATTATTAGGCCGTGAATTTTGGCCTTCTAAAAGGAATCGTAAAACCCCATTCTTTTTTCTGCGCTAACGCCCCGGCAAAACTTCTTCCATACTTTTTATTTCATCAATAACCACAAACAACAAAATTATCTATACAAAGCTGCTCGCCGCAGCCAGAGCCATCTATTGAGCTCTACAATAATTAGTGAAATGTCAACATCCTCCCCCCTGATGAACTCTTGGAGTTCATCAAGAAGTTGGATCAAAATCACTAACCAAAATCCATACTCTGGATTAAGTTTTCAGTAAAGAAATCGTGTAACAAACAAAAACACAAAACAAAGAAAACATGAAATAATTGGTACATTCTTAAACAATTTTGAGATTTAAATTCAAAGATTTCTTCTTAGAAAAAGTAAAGTCTTATTTAGAGTTCTAATGAAAGTTCAGATACTTATCACTTTATTTCTAAGGTATACAACATCTGCACAGGTCGTCTTATCAGAGTTCCGTTGGGCAGTTTTATTGTACAGGCTCTAGTCTTTCCATCACGGCCAGGATGGGTCGTCTGAATTACTCCGGTCTTCCACATTAAACGGGGTATTTTGTCCTCATGAATGAGAACAACTGAGTCTTTCACAATAAGTGATGAGTCTCTGCCTTTCTGGACCTGGTGTGCTGTTTTCAACTCTAAAAGGTATTTTCTTTTCCAACGCTTCCAAAACATCTCCACAAGTGCAAGATGATAGAGGTGTTTCTTGGTCAACTCATCTTTCGTTGATGCGGAAGGCCTAATTTTTCCAGTGGGCAATGATGTTAATCTGCGTCCAACGAGAAAATGTCCAGGAGTCAATGGCTCTGGCTCCCCAATTTCACTGTAGACATAGGTTAGAGGTCTCGTGTTCAGAATTGCCTCTACCTCAATCAAAGTGGTCTCCAGCTCTTCATATTTAAAGATGTTCTCAAGAGAATTTTCTTCAAGCATGACTTTATTGATCTGATAAGTCGCTCCCAAAAACCACCCCACCAAGCGACTCGCTCAACAATGAACTTCCATTCAATTCCTTGATTTCCGAAAAAGTCCAAAACTTCGTTGTTTCTAACTGTGGTTCACAAACTTTTGAGCTCCTTATTTGTCTTTTTAAAAGCTTTTGCGTTATCTGACATTATAACTCGGCATATTCCTCTCCTTGAGATAAATCGTCTGAAAGCTAGCAAGAAATGTTGTGCGGTCATGTTAGAAACAAGTTCTAGATGTACGGATCTTGTCACAGCACAGGTAAGGAGTGCAATGTACGCTTTCTCATTATTCTTTTGATACAATGGTCCTGCGTAGTCAATTCCGGTTACTTCGAATGGATACGTTTCTCGCACTCTATCTGGAGGTAGTGGTGCAACATCTTGAGTCATGGGTTTTGCTCTAAACTTCCGACAAATCATGCATCTGTTTATGATGCTTTTCACTCTCTGTCTTCCTTTCAATACCCAAAATGTTTCTCGGACTTGGGCTAAAGTTTCAGCAGTTCCAGCATATCCAATCTTTTCGTGACTTCTTTTGATTTCAAGATTTGAAAAATAACAAAGATCAGGTAGTATAATTGGGTGAATTTCACAGAAGTTTAACTCAGCATTTTGCAATCTTCCCCCAAGACGCAAAACATTATTTTTGTCCAAAAATGGATTGCACGGATAAATTTTGGAGTCTGGTGATACAGGTTTTCCATTTTTCAATGCTTTCAATTCCTCAGGAAAATGTTCTAATTGTGTAGTTTTTATCCAATAATTTTTTGATTCAGCTATTTCATTTGCCGTCAAAGGTCCTGATAATTTAGTATCTTTGTTTCGGGTGTTAGAGATAAATCTTTTAATCCATGAAGTAATTCTAAGAATTCTAATAAGTCTGCTAAATCTTTTTAAGTCAAAAATAGCATTTTCTCTCTTTTCTGCTATGCAACTGGCCTGAAATATTTTCCCTTTTACTAATTTTCTCTTTTCTTCTTTAACCACCTGAGATTTGAGGCTCACTGGTAGTTGGGGCCAAGAGTCCTCTTCTTCGGCCAACCATTTTGGTCCATGCCACCAATTTTCACTATTTCTTAGAACTTCTACTCTTATACCTCATGTGACCAAGTCACTTGGATTTTCCATTCCAGGATAAAACGACCATGATGACGGTTCCGTTTTCTCATGTATTTCTTGAAGCCTGTGTTAGACGAAGGGTTTCCATTTTTCCGAATTTCCTTTTATCGAGTGAAGTACAATTGCTGAATCTGTCCAGAAATAAGGAATTATTTCCAGTTTTTCCCCCAAACATGTTTGAACTGTCTTGGAAATTCTTGCCCCAATAAATGCTGCCATAAGTTCAAGTCTAGGAAGAGCAATTGTTTTCAGTGGCGCTATTCTAGCTTTAGAGACGACAAATTCGGTCTTCACGGTATCTTCCTTCGTGTATCTTAAATATAGTACCGCTCCATAAGCTTCTTGGCTTGAATCTGTGAAACAATGCAACTGCACAGTTTTCGTCAACTTTCTCTTTATAGCACCTTCGAAATAATGTCTTGGAACACTTCAATATCCTTTATATCTTCAAGTTCAATACACCAACTCCTCCAATTCTGGTTATACTCTAATGGCAGAAGATCATCCCATTCTAATCCACACTTCCAAATATTTTGAAGAAGTATTTTTGCTCTAATAGTAAAGGGATTTAAAAATCCTAATGGGTCATATACAGACTTCCAATAATTTTCAAGACTCCTCTTTTAGTTTCAGTACCACCATCCCTAATTTTGGAAACTAAATCTTTGATCTCAATTTTAAAGGAATCTTCTTGTCTATTCCAAATGTATCCCAGAACTTTACTCTCACTTGCATCTTGACTACAATTTTCGTTTTCGAACCAAATTTCCTGAACCTCTTCATCGTTAGTCTTCCACTTTCTCATATTGAAACTTGCTTGTTTCATGACATATTTCATATATTTATACATTTCTAATGCTTCTTCTTCTTCTTCTGCTCCAGCAATCAGATCATCTACATACAAATTATTTTCTAGCAACTGAAAAATCTTCGGAAACTTCAATTTAAATTTCTCAGCATGGTGTTTTACTGTAGCTGCTAGTAGAAATGGACTTGACGTTGCTCCAAATATGATTCGAGTCATTCTTAGAATCTTCAACTGACCTTCTTCATAATTCTCACGCCATAAAAATCGAACTGCATCTCGGTCTTCAGGTGGCAGCAGAATCTGTAGAAACGCTTGTTCGATATCTGCTGTAATTCCAATTCTGTGTTTTCTGAAGCAAATCAGAAATCCTAGCAGATCTGAATTGAGGTTCGGCCCTGAGTCTAAACAGTCATTTAATGAATGGCAATTATTTGCATGAGACGATGCATCGAAAACAATTCTTAATTTTGTGGTAGCATGATCCTCTCTTAGCACTGGCTGGTGTGGTATGCATACCTGCCAACTTTTACGCATTATGCGTAAAATTTTATGCATTATGCGTAAATTTTACGCATTATGCGTAAAATTTACGCATTTTAACTGCTCTTTACGCTTTTACGCATATATTGCTATATTTTACGCATTTCCGCATTTATTTGAATTTTTTAACATTACTAGGAAATGAATCTTCGGCGAAATTCTCCAGCTTTTTTTGTTTGAAATTTATCAATTAACCAGACGTGGTATAATTCCTCGGAAACACCATTTTTCGCTTTTTCAGCACGGATTTCTACCATTCCCGGGATCGTAGCAAATCCATAACAAAATGCAGGGTAATACCAATCAAATTAACGGAGATTTACGGTCGCGTGTAATGTAAATGAAGATCTCTAACGCTTATTTTATGAAAGTAATAAATATAATTCAAAGGTTGTCTAATTCAGCATAAATCGCTAAAATGTTATTATGTTCATTAATTTCGCATAAACACTGCGATTGCGCAATTCACTTTGTTATGAATCGCCGAGAGAACACAAGTATCTTTCTCCATCCATTTCAATCTTCTAAATATTGCATTTTTGATTGATTGAACTAGCTTATTTTCATATTCTAATTAATTTTTATGGTTAATTTCTTAATTATTTTCGCATAAACAGTGCGATTGCGCAATTCAGTTACTTCGCGTGAATTGCCGAGAGTACGTTAATATATTTTTCCATCCATCTCCATCATTTAAATGTTGCATATTAGATCGATTGAACTAACTTATTTTCATATTATGGCTAATTATTAAGGTTAATTTTTTAATTATATTTGCATAATACAAATTTTTCTATTTTGAAAAATGGGTATGAACTCTGTGAAGGAATAGTTTACAATGAGTGGTATTAAAGCAATAATTTAAGCAAATAAAAAGGAAAACATTTTGGCAGGAACATAATTCAGTGCTATTTTCTGTTTTTTAATTATTATTATTAAAGATCAATATTTGTTGCTCTTAGTGAAAACCTGTGTTTTACCAAACATAAATATTTGTTTTCATTATAAAGTAATTTTCACCGGGTAAAACCTTTATATATTTTTTATTTTATAATTTATTGTCCTGAAATTTTATAAAATTGGTGTCCTGAATTTTCATATTCTACCAGTACTATGCCTGATTTTTATTGCAGGTATTTGTACATAGTTGAATTCATTAGAAATGTCGCTTGCGCGTGTAGTTTAAAAAAAATCATTATAAATGTCATTCACGCAAAATTTTACACATTCCAATTTTCCCAGGTTGGCAGGTATGGGTATGTAGTACAACTTTCGACAAGGATCCTCCAGCACTTCCTCAGCAATACCCCTTTTAAGATGGTCTTCGATGATTTTCTTGTAACGTTCATAGATGTCAGGATTCTTTCTAAATTCCTTGATAAACTTTTCAGTCTGTTGAAAGCCACTTCATAATTGTTTTTCATCTCTATGACTTCCTCCTTCCACGGTAATCGAACTTCATAACGGTTGTCTCGATATTTGATTAATTTGTCAAAGTTTTTGAGAATTTCTGTTTCAGGTTCTTTTGATCCATTGTCAATATCGACGATTCCGAAACTTTCTAATTGCCAGAAATTTCGAAGTATTGAATTAGTTTCGGAATTTAGATCCGTGTGTGTGGATTTTATGCGATGTTCATTACGTTAACTGTAGATTGAACAATCATATTTGTTGCAGCGGTCGAACCGTTGACCGTCCATCCTCATATAGTTTCTGAAGCTACTAATGATCCCGACAGTCTTCTTATTTTTCCGGTTACAAATTTCCAATAATAGTCCGAACCAATTAAAATGGCTAATTGCAAGCTATTTCCATTTTTACTTCTGTCTGCTAACTGTATTTTATTTTCCTTGCAATAATTTCTTATATCTTCGCCTGGAACAGAAATTAAAGCATTGCTTATATTAGGAGCTTCAAGTGCTTCAATTGTTACTGTGTCGCGTCCCTCCGGACTTCGCAAGTCAAGTTGAACCCTTTTTCTTCTCTCTATCATGGGTTCAGTCCTTCCGAAGGTATAAATATGAATATCTTCTTCACCTAACACCTTTAAGTTTAGCTGTCTAGATACCTGCTCAAGTCTAAATGATCTATGGCTCCCCCCATCAAACAAAACGCGAAGATTCATATTTCTATTTTTTCCAAAAATAGTTACAGTGGCAGTTTGTAAATAAATCTCTCCATTTAATTTATTTTTTTTGCGAAACAGAAGTAACAGCAGTATCTGATTTCGTTTCGCTTTTATTTTGATTATTTTCGTGCAATACTATATTATGGCGTCCCTTACATAGCTCACAACGGATTTTTGATGAACACTTAAATAACGTGTGAAATCGCTTTAAACATGGAAAATATCTACCCATTTGCTTTAATTTAATTCTTTTCTCATCAACAGATTTCCTACACTCCCATGTATCATGTCTAGGGCCATCAATAAGATCACAAAATAAACACTCGGGAAATTTCGATTTATTTATGTTCAATGTCGCCGCAGTTGGGATTGTTTTGCTTTTATAATGAGATTTGAAAGAATGTTTATGTCTTTGACTCAGCATTCGAGGCGACAATTTAGAATAATTCTTAGTGCTTTCGTTTCTTCCACTTGAGTCATCCGCATTACTAAACAAAAATGTTTTCTCGCGGTTTTCAATCTCGATCTTTAAGAATTCTAAGAGGTCTGAGCAATCCCACGATTTATCCTTTTTATTTGATCTGTTATAGTCCAACACTATTTCTTGTGGAATTAATTTTAATAGCATTGGATAAAGCAAACTACCATAATTATTCAAATTTACTCCTGCTGCCTCTAGACTCCGAATATGAACAGTACACATCGGCTCCGTGAAGTTTGCCCCCCCCCCCCCGTGGAAAGCACGAACGACAAAAACTAGTGGAATCGTTTGTACTTCGTTTGTGCTGGTTTGTGCTGCAAAAATTTTCGTTTGTGCTTCTTTCGTTTTCGATTTATAGCATTTTCTTTTCCGGGGGGGCTAACTTCACGCTCAGCCATTGTTTACATAAGAGAAATTACATCAATATCCAAAAAACGTTTATGTCTTTCGTTTGTGCTTCGTTTGTGCTGGTTTGTGCAGCAAAAAGTTTTCTTCGGATCCTTTTCAAATTTGAACTATAAAGATTTCATGTGTTTGGCGCCAAAACGGGCTTTGTTGACATACAAGAAATTAAACGAATTTCGAAAAAACGTTTATGCCATTCGTTTGTGCTTCGTTTGTGCTGGTTTGTGCCGCAAAAATTTTCGTTTGTGCTCTTTTCGTTTTCGATTTATAGACGTTTCTTTTCCCGGGGGGGCTAACTTCACGATCAGCTGTTGTTTACATAAGAGAAATTACATCAATATCCAAAAAATGTTTATGCCATTCGTTTGTGCTTCGTTTGGGCTGGTTTGTGCAGCAAAAAGTTTTCTTCGGACCCTTTTCAAATTTGAATTATAAAGCTTTCATTTGTTTGGCGGGAAAACCGGGTTTGTTGACATACAAGAAATTAAAGGAATTTCGAAAAAACGTTTATGCCATTCGTTTGTGCTTCGTTTGTGCTGGTTTGTGCCGCAAAAATTTTCGTTTGTGCTCTTTTCGTTTTCGATTTATAGACGTTTCTTTTCCCGGGGGGGCCAACTTCACGATCAGCTGTTGTTTACATAAGAGAAATTACATCAATATCCAAAAAACGTTTATGCCATTCGTTTGTGCTGGGTTGTGCAGCAAAAAGTTTTCTTCGGACCCTTTTCAAATTTGAATTATAAAGCTTTCATTTGTTTGGCGGGAAAACCGGGTTTGTTGACATACAAGAAATTAAAGGAATTTCGAAAAAACGTTTATGCCATTCGTTTGTGCTTCGTTTGTGCTGGTTTGTGCCGCAAAAATTTTCGTTTGTGCTCTTTTCGTTTTCGATTTATAGACGTTTCTTTTCCCGGGGAGGCTAACTTCACGATCAGCTGTTGTTTACATAAGAGAAATTACATCAATATCCAAAAAACGTTTATGCCATTCGTTTGTGCTTCGTTTGTGCAGCAGAAAGTTTTCTTCGGACCCTTTTCAAATTTGAATTATAAAGCTTTCATTTGTTTGGCGGGAAAACCGGGTTTGTTGACATACAAGAAATTAAAGGAATTTCGAAAAAACATTTATGCCATTCGTTTGTGCTTCGTTTGTGCTGGTTTGTGCCGCAAAAATTTTCGTTTGTGCTCTTTTCGTTTTCGATTTATAGACGTTTCTTTTCCCGGGGGGGCCAACTTCACGATCAGCTGTTGTTTTCATAAGAGAAATTACATCAATATCCAAAAAACGCTTATGCCATTCGTTTGTGCTTCGTTTGTGCTGGTTTGTGCAGCAAAAAGTTTTCTTCGGACCCTTTTCAAATTTGAATTATAAAGCTTTCATTTGTTTGGCGGGAAAACCGGGTTTGTTGACATACAAGAAATTAAAGGAATTTCGAAAAAACGTTTATGCCATTCGTTTGTGCTTCGTTTGTGCTGGTTTGTGCCGCAAAAATTTTCGTTTGTGCTCTTTTCGTTTTCGATTTATAGACGTTTCTTTTCCCGGGGGGGCCAACTTCACGATCAGCTGTTGTTTACATAAGAGAAATTACATCAATATCCAAAAAACGTTTATGCCATTCGTTTGTGCTGGGTTGTGCAGCAAAAAGTTTTCTTCGGACCCTTTTCAAATTTGAATTATAAAGCTTTCATTTGTTTGGCGGGAAAACCGGGTTTGTTGACATACAAGAAATTAATGGAATTTCGAAAAAACGTTTATGCCATTCGTTTGTGCTGGTTTGTGCCGCAAAAATTTTCGTTTGTGCTCTTTTCGTTTTCGATTTATAGACGTTTCTTTTCCCGGGGGGGCTAACTTCACGATCAGCTGTTGTTTACATAAGAGAAATTACATCAATATCCAAAAAACGTTTATGCCATTCGTTTGTGCTTCGTTTGTGCTGGTTTGTGCAGCGAAAAGTTTTCTTCGGACCCTTTTCAAATTTGATTTATAAAGCTTTCATTTGTTTGGCGGGAAAACCGGGTTTGTTGACATACAAGAAATTAAAGGAATTTCGAAAAAACATTTATGCCATTCGTTTGTGCTTCGTTTGTGCTGGTTTGTGCCGCAAAAATTTTCGTTTGTGCTCTTTTCGTTTTCGATTTATAGACGTTTCTTTTCCCGGGGGGGCCAACTTCACGATCAGCTGTTGTTTACATAAGAGAAATTACATCAATATCCAAAAAACGTTTATGCCATTCGTTTGTGCTTCGTTTGTGCTGGTTTGTGCAGCAAAAAGTTTTCTTCGGACCCTTTTCAAATTTGAATTATAAAGCTTTCATTTGTTTGTCGGGAAAACCGGGTTTGTTGACATACAAGAAATTAAAGGAGAATTTCGAAAAAACGTTTATGCCATTCGTTTGTGCTTCGTTTGTGCTGGTTTGTGCCGCAAAAATTTTCGTTTGTGCTCTTTTCGTTTTCGATTTATAGACGTTTCTTTTCCCGGGGGGGCCAACTTCACGATCAGCTGTTGTTTACATAAGAGAAATTACATCAATATCCAAAAAACGTTTATGCCATTCGTTTGTGCTTCGTTTGTGCTGGTTTGTGCAGCAAAAAGTTTTCTTAGGACCCTTTTCAAATTTGAATTATAAAGCTTTCATTTGTTTGGCGGGAAAACCGGGTTTGTTGACATACAAGAAATTAAAGGAATTTCGAAAAAACGTTTATGCCATTCGTTTGTGCTTCGTTTGTGCTGGTTTGTGCCGCAAAAATTTTCGTTTGTGCTCTTTTCGTTTTCGATTTATAGACGTTTCTTTTCCCGGGGGGGCTAACTTCACGATCAGCTGTTGTTTACATAAGAGAAATTACATCAATATCCAAAAAACGTTTATGCCATTCGTTTGTGCTTCGTTTGTGCAGCAGAAAGTTTTCTTCGGACCCTTTTCAAATTTGAATTATAAAGCTTTCATTTGTTTGGTGGGAAAACCGGGTTTGTTGACATACAAGAAATTAAAGGAATTTCGATAAAACGTTTATGCCATTCGTTTGTGCTTCGTTTGTGCTGGTTTGTGCCGCAAAAATTTTCGTTTGTGCTCTTTTCGTTTTCGATTTATAGACGTTTCTTTTCCCGGGGGGGCCAACTTCACGATCAGCTGTTGTTTACATAAGAGAAATTACATCAATATCCAAAAAACGTTTATGCCATTCGTTTGTGCTTCGTTTGTACTGGTTTGTGCAGCAAAAAGTTTTCTTCGGACCCTTTTCAAATTTGAATTATAAAGCTTTCATTTGTTTGGCGGGAAAACCGGGTTTGTTGACATACAAGAAATTAATGGAATTTCGAAAAAACGTTTATGCCATTCGTTTGTGCTTCGTTTGTGCTGGTTTGTGCCGCAAAAATTTTCGTTTGTGCTCTTTTCGTTTTCGATTTATAGACGTTTCTTTTCCCGGGGGGGCTAACTTCACGATCAGCTGTTGTTTACATAAGAGAAATTACATCAATATCCAAAAAACGTTTATGCCATTCGTTTGTGCTTCGTTTGTGCTGGTTTGTGCAGCAAAAAGTTTTCTTCGGACCCTTTTCAAATTTGAATTATAAAGCTTTCATTTGTTTGGCGGAAAAACCGGGTTTGTTGACATACAAGAAATTAAAGGAATTTCGGAAAAACGTTTATGCCATTCGTTTGTGCTTCGTTTGTGCTGGTTTGTGCCGCAAAAATTTTCGTTTGTGCTTCTTTCGTTTTCGATTTATAGCATTTCCTTTCATTTGCTTCGTGTGAAGTTGGCCCCCCGTGGAAAGCACAAACGACAAAAACTAGTGGAATCGTTTGTACTTCGTTTGTGCTGGTTTGTGCCGCAAAAATTTTCGTTTGTGCTTCTTTCGTTTTCGATTTATAGCATTTCCTTTCATTTACTTCGTGTGAAGTTGCCCCCCCCCCCGTGGAAAGCACAAACGACAAAAGCTAGTGGAATCGTTTGTACTTCGTTTGTGCTGGTTTGTTCCGCAAAAATTTTCTTCAGACCCTTTTCAAATTTGAACTATAAATCTTTTATTTGTTTGGCGCGAAAACAGGGTTTGTTTACATACAAGAAATTAAATGAATTTCGAAAAACCGTTAATGCCATTCGTTTGTATTTCATTTGTACTTGTTTGTTCCGGGAAAAAAAATTTCAGACCCTTTGCATATGCAAAGTATAAAGCTTTCATTTGTCTCCGGGACAAGTGTTTTTTTTTTTTTTACATAACAGAAATTAAATGAATTTTAAAAAACTGTTTATGCCATTCGTTTGTGCTTCGTTTGTACTAGTTTGTTCCGGAAAAAATTTCTTCGGATCTTTTTCATATCCAAAGTATAAAGCTTACATTTGTCTGGTGGATAAGTGAGTTTTGTTTACAGAACAGGAAATAAATCAATTTCGAAAAACCATTTATGCCATTCGTTTGTACATCGTTTGTACTAGTTTGTTCCGGAAAAGATTTCTTCGGATCCTTTTCATATCCAAAGTATAAAGCTTTCATTTGTCTCGGGGACAAGTTGGTTTTGTTTCAGAACAGAAATTAAATGAATTTCGAAAAACCGTTTATGCCATTCGTTTGTACTTCGTTTGTACTAGTTTGTTTCGGAAAAAAATTTCTTCGGACCCTTTGCATATCCAAAGTATAAAGCTTTCATTTGTCTGGGGGACAAGTGGGTTTTATTTACATAGCAGAAATTAATTGAATTTCAAAAATCCGTTTATGTCATTCGTTTGTACTTCGTTTGTACTAGTTTGTTCCGGAAAAAAATTTCTTCGGACCCTTTTCATATCCAAAATATAAAGCTTTCATTTTTCTGGGGGACAAATTGGTTTTGTTCACATAATAGGAATTAAATGAATTTCGAAAAAACGTTTGAAATAACCAGATCTAAATCTGTCGTTACTATTCCTAACATTATTCAATTGATTCAATTCACAGAAGTTTAAAAAATTTAGAAGTAACATTTCAGTATTAGTCTAATTAACCTCATTTGACATGACAAAAGGCAAAACAATACCATGTAAATTAAAGTCACCCATAGTAACAATGTCGTAATTGAAAAAATTAAAATTAGCTTCGAACAAATTGATGAATTCATCATACGTATCAAAACTGGAAGAAGGGCTTATATATACCACACAGAGAAACAAATATTTACCAAAAGCACGATCAATTTTTAACCATACCGATTCCGTTTGATTTTCACCCATGGATAACTCATTGAACACAATGTTAGAATTGAGTACAATAAACAAGCCCCCGGCACGAAGGTCTCGAATATCCATATTAGTCCAATCTCCACGTATATCTGTCATCAAAACATTCCGCACTACTAATATTTTCACAGAGCCATGTCTCAGTTAAACATATTACATCATAGTTTTGAGTTAATACCGATAAGAATAGTTTGTTTGTTTTTGTCCGTAGACCCCTAACATTCTGATAATAAATTTTCATGTCACGATTTACAACACATCCACCAGTGATCAAAGACTCATCAGGTAGTCACTTCCCTGCTTCATTCTCATGGCCACGCATTTCACCCTCTTGAAGAATCTGCTTATCATTAAGTTTACCAACTAATTTGGTAATGAAACATCCATCGGGCCAAACATCACTTTCAGCAACTTTGCCATGTCCTGTTCCTGGACCTCAACATGAAAAGGAAAGTAGGTATTACATTTAGTAACTAATGGCGTACAAATGAAATTATCAATAAGACCGTTCTTTAAATCAATTTCAATATCATCGGCTCTCGCATTTGAACTCAGTCTCAAGAGAAATATTACTCCCATTCTGGGACGTTTCTCAACCGCCACTAATGTGGAAACTTTACATGAACCGTTTGCAACTGTCTTTGATTTCGGTGTAGCAATATATCCCTTATCGCCTTTTTAAAACCAGATCCCATAGTATTTATAAACATATCCCTGTGTATGTGCAGTTAAGCAATACTAGCTCCATCTTGTAAATTTGGCCACTGTTCAGCATTTCTATTGCTCTATTCAGCAACATCATTGACAGTTTCCCTCATGTTTTCCCTGATACTATTTCTTCGATTTAATTCCGAACGTAGTTTAATCACATTCAAATCCATCCAACAGTGTTCCCGATCAACGAAGTGAACATTTACCTCTGTCTTTATGATACCATTTATACCATTACTGCCTGAATATACTTTTTATTCGATGCTGACCACTCTCCTAAGGAGGTCAGTGTCATTATCTTGCACTTTTCTATTCAAAAGTTCCACTAAAGCTAATTAATTTTATCCGAAAAGTGTGTGTTGTCATCAGAACTTACTTTCGCTCTGTAGGTTTATTCCTATCATTCAATGCTTGTTCAAAAATCTTCAGCGCGTTTTCTCTATTGAGATCGAAACTGACCCTATGTTTAAAGGCCGATTTTCTATCAGAAACAGAAATGAACAAGTTATTCAAGTTGCACACTCCAAAAATGCTTTGCGTAACACTGGCTCAACTTCTTCTGAACTCGAACCACTATAGTCCGCCATGACAAAATTAAGAACAATTCGTTAAATTCTTCTTAACTACTTGTCAGTATCTAAAAAATAGTTTACTCACAGTATAAGCCACATTAAAAACACAATATTAAGAATAAAAACTCTTTAAAATTTTAAAACTGTAAAAAATTTATCTCTTTCTAGCCTTCCTCCTCCCTTTCGTGTTTTAAATTTTTCTTCCTCAAACCCTTCCTCGTTTTCTAGGTTTAATGTATTCACAGATGGTCAAAACTGGATAATAATGTAGGTTTATCAATATGCATTTTCGAAAATGATCGACTGATCGAATCATTATCCTTTAAACTTAGAGCTGGAAGCACAGTTTTTCAAGCCGAACTTGAGGCCATCAACCAGGCCATCCTCTGGGCCGGTAAAAACAATTTAAAAATCAACATCTTTTCGGACAGTCAGTCATCTATTTCGGCTTTTAAATCTATCAAGAATAAAACGAAATTTCTATCTAAAATTAAAACTAATGCTCACCCCTACAAATCATTAATTAACTTATCCTGGATCAAGGCCCATTCTAACATTCAGGGCAACGAATTCGCCGATGAACTGGCCAAACAAGCTACGATCTCCGGCACCCCACTCCTTATACCTTTTCCCTACTCCTTTTTGATTAATAATTATAAATCTTTCCTTCTTAAAAATTGGCAATCTCTTCTTAATGATTATATTTCCCCCCGGACTCCTGACCCTGCCAGAATTCTAAGCTATTTACCCAAAGTCAACCTCAATTTTCAAATTTATAACAAATTCTTAATCTATTTTTTAACGGGTCATGGTCCTTTTCTTGACTATCTTCATTTTTTCAAACATAAACGTTCTTCCAATTGGCTTTGTAATTCATATGGTGACGTAGATCATTATGTCTTTAATTGCCCCCATACCTCAAAATTTCACTTAACCCGTCCTCCAGATAATCTTCGTGCGACATGGTTCTCTGGTGTCAGAACCAATAAAATTATTTTAAATAGGTTGAAAAACTGTGTTTTAATTGCGAGAGAACTCTCCCATCAGGTTCCTTAGAAAGCTTGGTGCCAACTGCTTTCAATTTTCTTCCGTCAATGTTGTCTACCCCCTGTTCCAGGCGTTTGTCTCTTATTGTTCCTGTACTTACACTTTTTGGTGTCCATCTTTTGTATATTTTGTTTCCTGTTTATATTCCTCTGTTGTATATATCTGTTTTCCCTGTGTTCCTCGGCTGTTCATATATTTGAAAGTCTTACCATGTGCATGTATTGCATTTAACTTTGTCTTATCCGATTACCTCAACTGATTGCATGTAACCTTTGTTCAGCCATGTTCTTTTTGCTTTCTTTTTGTTGGTTTTTACTGTATTGTCCCTTTTCCCGAGGTTGCTCGGATTCTTTTGGCCATACGTTTTTACATAAATTTAATTTCATTTTAAGAAAATAACTTAATTTTTACCTCAAAATTCAAAATTTGTTAAAATCTACGTTTCTTTGCCCCCCCCCCCTTCCCACTGTATTTTATGTAAAACATGTAAAACTGTATTACTGTCTGTATATATATATATATAAATATTTACCATGTAACCACTTTATTGAATTTTAAATAAATGCAGACTAAAACTTGGTGGCTGGGTCTGGGCCTTCCACATAACCAACCGATCTTCACATTGTCACAATTTTGAGTAACCTTTCAGAAGCTTTGGGATAGTTTGTGTTTCGTTTTCATTCCAACATCTTTGACCTTCTTAGATTCAAAATTAAAAGTTGCTTGCTGCTGTTTAAAATTTTTTACATTGCCAGGCCATTATACTAGCTTTTCAAAAGTTATAGTTTCTATCTTAACACCAGCCTCTATCTCAACACCAGCAACAATTAGATACCGAATAATATATTGCTCCAAAAGTTCATGGAGTGAAGTCAAGAATTTGTAAACATTTAATCCAACAAGCTGAACGCGGATGATGAATTTGGACCCACTCGTGAATAACATTACATTTGCGATAAAATAATATTAATAACTTTTCAACACTTTTTAATACTTTTTCTAATTTCAGCATTCAATATTAGAGCATGTGGAATCAGTTCAGCTTTCGTCACCCCTAGTGCAAACGAATCGACTTGTTCTGAGCCAGGTTTGCTCTACATAAAAATTAACAGAAGGAAGAAATATTTCCTAACTCACAGATAAGATGTCAATATCGACTAGCTTGACACCTAGATTTGTGACCTTGACCGTTTAAAGGCGGAAAAGTCCTCCTCCTTACCTCCTTTATGAGCGCCCATTGCAAGGGCTTATTGTGCAGCTTGTTTTTACGAAAGTTGGTTCAGACTGCTTTCGCTGGCTACATGAAAGGTGGTGGAAAATGTGAAGCTCAATAAATCTGAAACGAATATGTCTGAAATGAATAAAAGGAAAATCGTTGAGGTGCAAGCCGGTACAAACCGGTAGAAACGAAATACAAAAGAATGGCATAAAGACCTTTCTAAAACTCGTGAAATTTATTTTATGTCAACAAAGCCCGTTTTCGCGCCACACAAATGAAAGTTTTATAGTTCAAATTTGAAAAGGGTCCGAAGAAAACTTTTTGCTGCACAAACCAGCACAAACGAAGCACAAACGAATGGCATAAACGTTTTTTCGAAATTCCTTTATTTCTTGTATGTCAACAAACCCGGTTTTCCCGCCAAACAAATGAAAGCTTTATAATTCAAATTTGAAAAGGGTCCGAAGAAAACTCTTTGCTGCACAAACCAGCACAAACGAAGCACAAACGAATGGCATAAACGTTTTTTGGATATTGATGTAATTTCTCTTATGTAAACAACAGCTGATCGTGAAGTTAGCCCCCCCCCCCCCCCGGGAAAAGAAACGTCTATAAATTGAAAAGAGCACAAACGAAAATTTTTGCGGCACAAACCAGCACAAACGAAGCACAAACGAATGGCATAAACGTTTTTTCGAAATTCCATTAATTTCTTGTATGTCAACAAACCCGGTTTTCCCGCCAAACAAATGAAAGCTTTATAATTCAAATTTGAAAAGGGTCCGAAGAAAACTTTTTGCTGCACAAACCAGCACAAACGAATGGCATAAACGGTTTTTGGATATTGATGTAATTTCTCTTATGTAAACAACAGCTGATCGTGAAGTTGCCCCCCCCGGGAAAAGAAACGTCTATAAATCGAAAACGAAAAGAGCACAAACGAAAATTTTTGCGGCACAAACCAGCACAAACGAAGCACAAACGAATGGCATAAACGTTTTTTCGAAATTCCTTTAATTTCTTGTATGTCAACAAACCCGGTTTTCCCGCCAAACAAATGAAAGCTTTATAATTCAAATTTGAAAAGGGTCCGAAGAAAACTTTTTGCTGCACAAACCAGCACAAACGAAGCACAAACGAATGGCATAAACGTTTTTTGGATATTGATGTAATTTCTCTTATGTAAACAACAGCTGATCGTGAAGTTAGCCCCCCCGGGAAAAGAAACGTCTCTAAATCGAAAACGAAAAGAGCACAAACGAAAATTTTTGCGGCATAAACCAGCACAAACGAAGCACAAACGAATGGCATAAACGTTTTTTCGAAATTCGTTTAATTTCTTGTATGTCAACAAAGCCCGTTTTGCCGCCAGACAAATGAAAGCTTTATAGTTCAAATTTGAAAAGGGTCCGAAGAAAACTTTTTGCTGCACAAACCAGCACAAACGAAGCACAAACGAAAGGCATAAACGTTTTTTGGATATTGATGTAATTTCTCTTATGTAAACAATGGCTGAGCGTGAAGTTAGCCCCCCCGGAAAAGAAAATGCTATAAATTGAAAACGAAAGAAGCACAAAAGAAAATTTTTGCAGCACAAACCAGCACAAACGAAGTACAAACGATTCCACTAGTTTCTGTCGTTTGTGCTTTCCAAGGGGGGGGGGGGCAACTTCACGGAGCTGTACACATCATACAATCGTCGCAATTCTTTCAAGTGGAAACACGATTTTACTGGGCTCATACATAACAATTTATTTACACGAGAACGAACTATCGTTTCGGTTTTCCCAAATCTATCTTTTAATATTTCAATTGCGGTGTCATAATTACTATCCGTAATAGATAATCCCTGAATCGAAACCAAAGCCTGTCCCTTCAAAAATGACCTTAAATAGCTATGCTTTTCTATTTTTGACAGATTTTTATTTTTGTGTATTGCACACTCAAATTGATCCCAAAGTTCTTGCCAATTTTCATGTTTACCATCGTAAACTTCTATGGTTAATTTTGGCAAACGAACGTTATTCCCCTATCAACCCTTCCTCCCACCTCTTCACTATTGTTCATTTCACTGTTTGCTTCTGATGTGGAACTACCGTTCGTCAACAACACCGACATGCCACTATTATTTATCGGAAGATTACCATCCGTCTTTAATTCAGATATATTACTGTTATTTAAAGCTATTTTACTTAGAGATTTGAGTTCCGGTATCATTTTCAGAATTTTTTTTATTTTGACTTTGAACTTAAAACCCTATCTCTGTATTCCTGACTAGAAATAATATCCGATTCCAGTTCATCCAAGTCATCTATACAATTTTCTATTTCTGAATCTAACTCAAATACCTTTTCCGCTTTATCGTTTAATTGCTGTAAAAGCTCTTCTAATGTATTTTTATCAATGGTAATGGTATTTTTATCAATGGTAATGTATTTTTATCAATTCAACTTCAAAATGCTCCGATATCTTATTTTGAACTTTAGTCAAAAGTTTGCCGTTTTCTCTTCAATTTATCGAGCATTTTTTTAGTTTTTAACTCATCACCGGCAGCATTTGTTTCGTTATTTTCTGTACCCGTACCTTGCATACTTAGTTTCGCTTTTAACAAACTTTAACCAACTAAAATAACATTCTAAATTTTCGTCGTTCGAAATCGAAACTACTGCCAATTCTGTTTCTTAATTTTCAAAAATATCTAAATGTCCCGTTTCCCGGGTTTCGGCACCATGAAAATAATATCAGTTTACCATAACTGTCGTAGAATTCAAATCTAATTTTCTGAACTTAACTCTTACCTTGAGCAGGATTTTTGAGCTTCTTGTGATTCAGTAATCTGGGTGAAAACAATGAGCACAGCACATTTTAACGTCACAAACAGTTTAATATAACGTACACATACACATATTTGTATATAGGGTTTGTTCACGTTTCCTTTACTACAATTAATACATTTAAAATTCAGAGCGCAGTACTTTATTATTAGGTTCTATGAACCTTCCATTTCATAACCATTCCTAAAACTAATTATTAGGCCGTGAATTTTGGCCTTCTAAAAGGAATCGTAAAACCCCATTCTTTTTTCTGCGCTAACGCCCCGGCAAAACTTCTTCCATACTTTTTATTTCATCAATAACCAAAAACAACAAAATTATCTATGCAAAGCTGCTCGCCGCAGCCAGAGCCATCTATTGAGCTCTACAATAATTAGTGAAATGTCAACATCCTCTCCCCCGATGAACTCTTGGAGTTCATCAAGAAGTTGGATCAAAATCACTAACCAGTATCCATACTCTGGATTAAGTTTTCAGTAAAGAAATCGTGTAACAAACAAAAACACAAAACAAAGAAAACATGAAATAATTGGTACATTCTTAAACAATTTTGAGATTTAAATTCAAACATTTCTTCTTAGAAAAAGTAAAGTCAATCAATAACCAAAAACAACAAAATTATCTATACAAAGCTGCTCCCAGCAGCCAGAGCCATCTATTGAGCTCTACAACAATTAGTGAAACGTCAACAGTGGGATAGTGAAGCTTAACATTGGACTGTATTTTAAATTTCGTACAACAATGGTTATTTACAACAATGTTTATTCATATCCGATTCTATAGTGAGACATTTCAAATATGAACCAGATATGAAGAATAAAATCCTCTCTCCCAACCCATCTATGGAGAAATTTCGAGTTTTGGAGAATTTACAGTCGCGTTTACAGAGTTTTACAGCACTCGAGACATCCGTGCATGAAATTGCAACTTTCTACTGCTTCTAGAAGTGTTGAAGGCCCAGACCACACGACCAACCCAGGGGTTTATGGTAACAAATTGTGTGGCCGGTGCTTCTAGAAGTGTGTAAATATTTCACGGACATACATACATGCATGCACATTTTCTCTATGTATACTACCTATATAGCAGATACCCTCAAAATAGTTTTTATTAACACATATAATCATAAGTGTTCATAAACTGTTGTCAACATAAGAAAATAAATTATTAAAGAATTTCATGAACATCATGTTTCGTAATAATACTTTAAAATCCGGAAAATCACTTAACAGCCATTGTTGGGCCACAGTGTTTCGAAAGTCGGTAGTTTCCAACGCCTGCCACAGATTCAACACACCGTGTTTCATTAAAAAGAGATTGATAGACGAATATGAGGCAGATCAAGCAGTTTTCAATATTTCTAATGTTTTTAGATGTTTCTAAGCAGTTTCCTCTCTTTCTTTAGTCTCTTGTGTTCCCCCAGATCCATTTCATGTATTCAGTTATCCTTGTGAAGCTACCAGGTACTCCAGGTTGCCCACAGGAGTATCCGAAGGACACGACTCCGACCGCAAACCACGTGTTTCTGTCCTGCCACATGAGAGGTCCTCCGGAATCACCCTACAAAATACAAAGGCCACTGCCAGTTAAATTCATGTTTTGTTTAACTCGGACGCTTTCTTGAATTATAAACGTAATGAAATTTTTATTATTTTACACTAGTACTTAAGTCTGTCAAACACAGGGAAACTAACATTCTTAAAATATTTTAGTTTCAACTTTTTTTCAATAAATTTTATTTTGTTTAACAATGTGTGGCACGTAGCATCCAAAATTATCGTCTTAATCAAAAATTGATACAGTTAGGTTTTGTCCCTTGGTCGATATAAGTGTGTAAAGTTTCAGGCTTATAGATCACCGGGAGGCTTCTGAAAAGTCTGGAAAAAATTTTCCAACCCTCCTCAATTTTGTCTGCCCCCTGAGGAAGAAATCGAAAATACGGTTCTGTCAGAATCTATTTCGTCGATGATACTATGCTGGCAAAGTTTCAACTTTCTAAGCTACTGGAGACTTTTGAATGGTTTAGAAAGACTTTTTGATCCCCCCCCATCCCCCACCCCATTTTCTCTACCTCCCGAGGAGACATAGAAAATTCGGTTCTGTGATTCTCTCTCGTCGACGATACTATGTGTGCAAAGTTTTCAACCTAAGCTACCGGCTACCAAGGTATTCAGAAAGTCCTAGGGGGCGAGGCTTCTGGAAGGTCTGAAAAGACCTAAAACAACATTTTCTACATCTCCGGGGGCATCAACAATCAGACTCCGTTAGTTTCTATCTCATGGTCGATACTATAAGTATGCAAAACTTAAGCCTTCTAGATCACAAGAGGTGAAACATCTGGAATCTAGATTGTTTGTACAGGATTTTTCGAGAAACCCCATTTTCTCCATCCCTGAGGGAGTGGGGAATAAAAAACCCGAATCATGGTCAGGTGTACAAAAATTCAACCTTCTAGGGCACCGGGAGGCTTCTTAAGATAATTATTATTAAAACTAAATCCTGCCATATGACCAGTGAGTAGAGACGCGTGAAGTGGCATAAACGGTTTCCTCCTATTTGTCCTCGTTCAGTTAGTTTTTGAGCAATTAAAATCTCCAGATTGACATGGATCCCATCTAACATTTGTTTGAATTTTACAACCCCTTTTACTCGAGAACTACAATAGGTAGGAAAATGAAATTTTGCATACGGGAATTCCATGCAGATGCGCAGAATCACAATTTTAATTATCAAAACGAACTATAACAACGCGAAAAGTCCATTTTTAAACTGCGCATGCTCATTACGCTCCTACAAATAACAAGTAATCAAAAACTTTTAAACAGCTAATCAAAACTTTTAAACAGCTAATCAAATATATCTAAATGCTGTCACATAAAAAGGAACTAGGTTAATACAAATCTCTCCAGGGGGGGGGGGGGGGTAAATCATCTGCTCCAGGAGGCTTCGCTCCCCTTCGATCCCCGTATGTATGCCTGAAAGAAACATTGCTTGCATGCATTGCGATTTAAACTTGCTCCTGCATATTAAATACGTGTTTAACACTTTACAACATGGTTGAAAATTGTTTATGACTTTGTTCATTCTGTCTGTCTGTCTGTTTGTCCGTTAGCACGATAACTGTCGTAAAAATGACTTCATCAAAATGAAACTTTACTTTGTTTTTCAGACGGTCTGTGGGACCTATGGGAATATAAATAAATAATATCACCCAATTAGTATTTTATTGAACCCGTGTTGAAAAATTGAAATACATTGAACCCTATGGGACTTAATTTTTCAAACATTTTTTAAGCAAATTTAAAATTTACAATTTGCTTCGAAATTTTTAGGAAATATTTACATTGTCCCATAAAATATATAAAAAAAAATTCAGTAAAATATGTTTGGTAGTTTTTTAATTAAAAATTATTTAATATAGGAAGAAATACAAATTCAATTAATTTCTGACTTTTGGGATATCCTCCAGAAAGAAAAAAGAGATATATTATATAATAAATAACTTTCCAAGAGTTTAATTATTTTGTATATGAGAGAGGCTTCACATTTTAAAATGAATTTGGTAGATAAAAATTTTTCAAATTTTTTTTAATTTTATATAACTCTTCATGATATACTTATTTGATGGCATTTTTAATGCACTTTCCTACATAGCAGAAAGTTAAAATTTGGTTCACAGCTTAAATTTGTAGAACATTTTATTCTACAACAATTTGATGGATCTTTAAATACAGATCCTACATTTTTTTCAAAATAGCCTGCAAATAATCCCCATTCATTTCTATAAATCATTGTTGTAATGTTGTTAAAAATTCTGATGTGGAAGCACATGTCTTTCCCTGCAGACTCATATTCACGTTCTCTTTATTAACACTTTACAACAAAGTTGAAAAGAGTTTATGACTTTGTTCGTTCTATCTGTCTGTCCGTTAGCACGATAACTGCCGTAAAAATGACTTTATCAAAATGATATTTTAGTATGTTTTTCAGACGGTCTGTGGGACCTATGGGAATATAAATAAATAATATCACCCAATTAGTTTTTTATTGAACCCGGGTTGAAAAAATTAAATACATTGAACACTATGGGACCTAATTTTTCAAACATTTTTTAAGTAAATTTAAAATTCACGAATTGCTTCGAAATTTTTAGGAAATATTCACATTATCCCATAGAATACATATAAAAAATTCAGTAAAATATATTAATTAACTAATTAAAAATTATTTAATATAGGGGAAAAAACAAATTCAATTAAATTCTGACTTTTGGGATATCCTCCAGAAAGAAGAGAGATATATTATATAATAAATATCTTTCCAAGTGTTTAATCATTTTGCACATGAGAGAGACTTCACATTTTAAAATAAATTAGGTAGATAAAATTTTTCATTTTTTTTTAATTTTATATAACTCTTTATGATATACTTATTTGATGGCATTTTTAATGCACTAGAGACCTACGTCCAGAGACCTATTAATGCACCTACGTCCTATAGAGTTAAAATTTGGTACAGAGCTTAAATTTGTTGAACATTTTATTCGACAAAAATTTGATGGATCTTTAAATATAGATCATACATTTTTTTCGAAATGATCTGAAAATAATCCCCGTTTACTTCTATATATCATTGGTGTAATATTGTTAAAAATTCTGATGTGGGCAGCACATTTTCCCTGCAGACTCATATTCGTTCTCTTTATTTCTTCAATAATAATTTGAGTTTATCTGCACAAAATAACAACCATCAGTATTTTAAATGACATTGAATTTGCACGTTTAATTGAATTTACACAGATACATCCTTACACACACAGACATCTTCCTAAAAATAGTTTTTCGTGTTTTAGAAGTTCCAAAACGTGTAGATCCTTTGAAAATTCGAGTTCCGATCTTCGGCACGATTCCAATACTTTGAGTACATACACATACACACATATATTATCTGTGTATCTGTGTATTATCTGTGTATCTAAATTCCGTGCCTATGCAATTACAATAGTTGTGATTTTAAATGATCTCTAAACTTTTATTTCTTCAACGTAGCCTAATTTTAACATATGCAGAATGCAAATATCTCAAGCGATTGTAAGATGAATTACATAAGAATTGCTGAATTTTTTTCACACAAAATTATTCAGCTCTGGAGTCTGGAATACAAGTTATATGAATGAAATATTCATTGATTTTGCACAAAGAATCAGATGATTTATATTTCGATACAGTTTTAAATATTTAAGTATAATAAATTACTGTAGTCCTGTGATAATGTAAAAGATATCACCACTGAATGTATCACATTTTAGAGATTTTTAAATGAAATTGCATTTCAGTTGGAAAGTGTTTCATAATGAATGCTTATGCATGATTGATCTTTCTTGTTGCAATTTACACGTGTTACTTTGATATCATGGTTTGTCTGTAGTCTACTTTGTTCAATTTAACATTCAAATTTTAAAAACTCTTTCAACTTTAAAATTTTAAGCTCTTTTGTATTAATATTCTGAAATATTTAAATTAATTATTTGATAGCTATTTATTTTTGATATCGTTCGTAGGTCGCATACTCCATAAGCGCGGGTGCATTCAAAGCCGGGATTTTTGCTAGTTAATTGCTATACGACAGGGATTATTAAAGAAATCAAAAGTAATTTTCAGAGGTATCGATTTATTGTAAAACTTGCGACATTTTCCCACAGTTGCCAGCTGGACGAAATTGCGACAAATTTATTACCCATTTTTTTACGTCGAGAATGATTTACATACAGACAAAGATAACTCGAAATGTGTAGACGGAAATGCAATGAAAATTTGTGAAGATATAAATATATCATTAAAGAAGATGGTATGCTCAGGTCAGCCTTATGCGGTTAGGAATTTGATAAAAATGTCTAATTAATAAGAAAAAACATTTGTCTCTTTCATCTGTTTTAGTTAACCTAACGCATGCTTCACTGGCAAGCTAAATTCATTATTTATGTCACAGCGACGAATGATTTTTTTTTCTGATTCAAAGAAATTTGCATATTTCTTTGCATCAGAATTTGGTTTATTCCTTTGCATTGACCTGGGGTCAACTCCATAGGTTTACTGCAGGTCAATTAAGTTATCTTGAGCATTAAATCATATAATGTTTTTTTATGATCCCGGAGTTAATAAATAAATATATTAATCGTTGCACAGAATATGTTGTTGAACATGATATTCATTGCTGTACCTTGGACTTAACTGCTTCCGATTGCCAGAATAATAATAATAACAATTATTATTAGTAGTAGTCTCATTACTAATACTGCGATTTACTAGTATCGATTATTAAAGTATTATCATTAAAGTATTGTGTTTCTCTTACCCCGCAGGCGTCTTTATTTTCTTCTATGAAACCGGCACAGATAAACCCCTTGCTTATTCCCTGTGGAAAGCGCCTCCTGAATGACATGGTATCCTGTGTGTTTCGCAGTATGTTGGTGCAGTCCTTGTTGGATAGCACGGGCATCCGGCGAATTTCTCTCAGCATAATCCTCATCTTGTCATCTGTAAAAGAAACGGAAATAAACCGCATTGCTACATGAGTTAGGACGATATATTTGTGTCTATACCATATATACTATTATTACATACGGGAGCACTTTACAAAATTTAAATGTTTTCTTCCCATTCCTATACCATTCCTTGAATAATTTAATATATTTTTGTTTATAAAATTTGCATCACATTAAGGAATGAAACTTTATTGAAATACATTGCAAAGATTTGAATGAAATATAAGGCTTGAATGAAATATATTCCACAAATAACCCGTATTGATAAAAATAAACGATTAAATTTACAATGCTAAAAAGCAAAATACATGTCGAAAATTAGTATTTGGTGAAACAAACCACCACGCGCTGGAATAAGTGCTCATATACGGCATGACATCGAATGGAACAGATTTTGAATTTGTACCTGAGGAAGCAATTGCTTCTATCGGAACTGAAAGACCAGCTGTATTAGGTACGGGACGAGCGTCACGAGCAAGATGCCGACCGACGAAATACCAGACATGTTCAATAGGCGACATATCCGGTGAGTAGACAGTCCAAGGAAGAAGATGTATCTGTTGTGCTGAAAAGAAGTTTTAAACATTCCTAGCAACATGTGGACGTGCATTGTCTTGTTGAAATACTGATCCAGGAATGCGTTGAAGGAAGGGTACGACTCCAAAATCTCCCTGATCTATCGGTTTCTGTTGAGATTATCCACGATTCTTAGCAGCTTATATCATCCAAGATACCCAATGGCGCCGCAGACCATTACGCTTGGCGTTCTTCCAGTATGACATTGGATAACGCACTACGGAAGGTGGCGTGCACCAGAAATGTTCAATAGGCGACTTATCCCGTGAATAGGCAGGTCAAGGAAGATGTATCTGTTGTGCTGAAAAGAAGTCTTGAACATTCCTAGCACCATGTGGACAGACATTGTCTTAATGAAATACAGATCGATGAATGCGTTGAAGGAAGAATACGACTCCAGAATTTCTCTGATCTACCGGTTTCTGTTGAGATTACCCACGATTCTTAGCAGCTTATATCATCCAAGATACCCAATGGCGCCCCAGACTACTACGCTTGGCGTTCTTCCAGTATGACATTGAATAACGCACTACGGAAGGTGGCGTGCACCGGTGTAGCATCTGATATGGATACGGCCATTACTTTACCCCCAAATTACAGTAAAAATTCATCGGAAAAGAGGACATGTTGTCCATGGGCACGCCAGTGTCTATGTTGATAAGCCCATTGTAGCCGCAGGCGTCGATGGTTTTGCTTAATGGGAATCCTATACAAATGAATTCTTGCCCGCAGTCCGAGGTAGTTGTCCGCACACTGTAGCAGTGCCCCAACGTTCTGCCAACTGTCAAGTTGAAGTTATGCGGTCCATCACTGAATGCGGATGAGGTATCTATCATTCCGTGATGACGTAACACTCGTTCACAGCCGGATTTTCAACTAATTCGGTTCTCTCCAGGTCACTGCTTCCACACGCGTATCACTATCGTGGCATTGCGCTCCATACGAGCTGCTTTTGCACGATAAGAGAAACCCTTTCACGAAGGCCAATCATTCTTCCCCGTTCAAACTCCGTAACATACTCATGTAGCACTCCCTGTCGTCGTAGAGACATAGTGACTTCTCATGAAACGTTTAACTCTGGCTGACAACCATAGACTATTTTCAATGTCCCGCTACAGCTCTTTATTTATACAGCTCAAACACCAGTTCAGAGGGCGCTGCTCAGCCAACGTATGCGCGGTGACTCTGAAATTCTAATAAAAGTTAAACTAATATCATTAAGGGTTGCTCAGTGTTGGTGCCAATGAATAAAATGTGCGTTTTTAGTAAGTGTTTAATATTGTCCAAAGTACGAATATTCTAAAAGAAATTTGAGAACTAATAAGTTCTATAATTTTCCTGTAAAAGTGTTTAACTGAATAAGGATGTAAGTTTAAGGGAAATTTTATGCAAGATGTTCTACACCTTTGCTAAAGACACCATCTTTCAACGAAATCGTTTCTAGAAATTCTAATCATTTGCATAGCACACCCTAATTTGCATTTTCTGTAAGTTTTAGTATATTCGCGTGATTCCTTCATGGTTTTGCAAATTTTACAAACATGAGTTTATGTCATTTTTCTCACACTTGTTAGAAAATATCTGATAATTAATACTGCTTCATGGTATCCATTAACTCGAAATCTTTGCAGCATCATTAGATTTATCTACTATAGAAGGAAATGCCGTCAGTCCCACATTGCACATTTTACGCTGAGTCAATCCCACGCGGTCGTATGATCTCAATGGCGTGTGATTTCCCAGTCTCCTGAAAACTGTAAGGCAAACACAAGAAGAGACAAAACTGTCAGCGATGAATCTTCTCGAGACAAAAACGTCAGAGGCGAAATATTGTGCTTCCGACGTGCCAATTTTCTTTGTAATGATTTGATTTATTCTGAGTGAATATGTTGAGAGATGAAGAAGTGGTTCTATTATCTGCTATTTTTGGAGAAGAAAAGGTGAGTTTGCATGTTTGGGACACATCTCATTAACCAACAAGAAATATCAATCATGCATAAATCACTGGTTATGAAACACTTCCCAACTGAAATGCAATTTTACTTAAACATCTCTAAAATACGATACATTTATCGTTGATATATTTTAAATTATCACAGTACTACAATAATGTATTATATTTGAAATCTTAAAACTTCATCGAAAAAAATGAACTTTTTCAAATGACATCTTCGAAATGTAAATCGTCTGACTATCTATGTAAAAGTGAATATTTCATTCATATCACTTTTATTCCAGACTCCAGATCTAAATAATTTTGCGTGAAAACAATTCAGGAATTTTTTATACAACTCATCTTACAATCAGTTGTTTACATTCTGCATCCATTAAAATTAGGCTTCGTTGTAGAAATAATAAGTTTGATGATCATTTAAATGAAAAAATATTGTAATTATGTTTGCACATAATTGATGCATAGAAAACATGCAAAAATAAAGCGGTTTTGGGAAGGATGCAACACTAAATATAAATTTGAAATAACTTAAAACACTGGGGAAAAGATATGAATGCAATATTTCATTTTGAAATGGGTCACGTGGTCTCTTCATATAATAGGGGTGTAATTATTATTTTAATTTTTATTTTAAAATTGTCGAATATATTTTGCTGAAATTTTTTTTGCATATTTTATGGGATAATTTGAATATTTTCCAAAATTTTCGAAGCAATTTGTGAATTTTAACTTTAATTAAAAAATGTTTGAAACATTAGGTCCCATAGGGTTCAATGTATTTCACTTTTCATCCCGGATTCAAAGCAAAACTAATTGGGCGATATTATTAAATTTCATTCCAATATGTCCCACAGATCTTCTGAACAACTTACTAAAATTTCATTCTGATAAAGTCATTTTTCCTGCCATTATCGTACGAATGGACAGACAGACAAACACAATGAATGAATAAAGTCATTAGCACTTTTCCACTATATTAGAAAGGATTAAAAATGGAGCCTTCATTCCATAAGTGGCTAATAGCATTCTTTTAGGAATAGTCCTCAAGCTAAAAAAAGGATGATACAGGCCTTACTTGAACCAAAGCAATAAGTTTCTTTGCAGGTAGTTTAATTTCAAATAAACAATATTTTGTCTCACACGACTAGACTAGTGAACGGTGATGAAAGCACACGCACTTCCCGACTATTGGTTCCACAAGTGTTGGGTTATACTTTTGGATATTTAACAATTTTAGGAGTTTTGCTATTTGTTTAAACGTGTTCAGGGGTCTTATTTACATAGTCATTCTCATTTAGTTATCCATTTTCCAATTGTTTAGGTTTTTGATATTCTTTGTTCAAATATATTCTATTCCATAGGTTTTGTGTTAAAAACGGCAAAAGTTCGTTCTTTTTAGGTTTTAGCAATTTAAATTTATTTAAATTGGCTAATCTGTGACTCCATTTATTGCCCTTTTAATTCCCTTTAATTTGATTCCAAATTTATTGCTCTCGGTTAAAAATTGGTTAATTCATCGCAATTTTACAGTTTTATTCTATTTTCAGCTTTTTAAATATTTCAGAATCGTCCATATTTAAATTATTGCCGAATTCGTATTTTCCAAATCGTTTCACTTCATTTCTTTTTAATTTTCGTCTGCTCTAAAATTCCATTTCTCTTCTTTAAAGTTTCGAGTTTTTAATTGGTTGATCGTAATATTAAAATCGTCTGTCATTAATTATTTTATCGTTCATCGATAATTTTGTTTACAATCTGTGGCAGCGATGTTTCGCAGTATATAAGCAAATCGCGCGTTTTTTCGCCCTCTTTGCTCTTTTCTCTTTTGCTCTTTTGATTGGAACTAAAATGTAGTCTTATAGAGTTGTTGTTTTCAGCGCCTCGGCGCGAAATGCGCTCCGAGGAACGAACGTCTTATTTCCCGGCCTGCCTGTAAATGTGTGTGGAATCCTGATAGCAGAGTGTTTTTTTTACTTGAAATGACGTTGCGAGCGAAGTGATTGATGTCTACTGAAGTATCGTCGGCGCCTTTGGAATAGTTGTTTACTTCCGGAGGTCAGATTTGTTCTTTCATAGTGAACTGAGTAGTTTAAATTTTCCGAGTCTTAGGACCGGACCTCCAATTGTTTACTTCACGGTTTTGATGATGGAGCTGTCTGTTCTTTTGTTCCGAGCGATGTCCACTGGCGCTCTGCTACTCTCGGCTGAGAATTTTATGATGTGAAGGAGCTGCCCGTTTTTGTGCAGATCAGGCCTTGGGAGTGTTCTTTTCGCGGAGTTTTGGAACACCATATTCCACTTGAATGGTTGGACTCACTTGATGTACCGACGCCCTACGGGAGGTACTTCTCCGTTTGGCCTCTTCTGGAGCAGGAAGGGACTGCACCCAAGCTGATGATGACTGACATCAATTTCGTCCTCGGGACTTTATTACTGCCGTTCAGCGTTTTCCCGTTTATGGGTGATATCTTTTCAGTAATTTTATTCTTTTGCAAAATTTAAAGTTAAGTTAAATTAGCATGACTAAGACCCCTTTCACTTATATATTTTAAGTTGCGAATCCTGTGGTTATCTTTTTTAAATTTTGTTCTAAATTCCCTTTTGGCTAACTGATGTTCTTTTATCCCAAATTTTAGTTTAGATAAATAATTGTATAAGTTTAATATTGTTAACTTTAAAATTTAATATTCTAACGTGTTTTTTTTACCACTATACGACCGGCCATTCCTTTTATTTATTTATTTAAGTTGTTTATTTGATTTGTTTAGTTAATGAGATGTTGTAAAATGTTTTGAAAATTATTTTAAAAGTGAAGTTTAAAATTTTAATAAACGTTAGATTTTGAAAACCTAAAATCTGTGTTCTTTCTTTTACTTTTAATGTTTTTATTTTTAGGTAAAGTGCCATTTTTAATATTTTACAAGAGTACATATTTGTACACGTAGGGAAACTGGTCAATAGGTCCACTTTCTGTTTATTTAACACTTTCTGTTTATTTAAGAATTCAGTTATATTTTTGGAATGTTTTCAGGTTTGAGGAACTTTAGAACATTTTTCAGATATATTTGAGTGTTTTCAGAAGAATGATTTTTGGGTTCTAAGAACTTGGAAAACTTAGAATATTTTGAATGATAGAATGTATGTTTTTAGTATATCATAAAATGCACTTATCCCCCCCAACACAAGCAAGGTGACGCGCATGCAAGCTTGTAGCAAGATGTACTTGTAGTCACATTCACCGTTTTGTCTAAAGTTGTCTCTCACAGCTCGCTGTGCGGTTGATAAAAAACCATATTAACCTCACCCTTGAATTGGTCTCTGACAAAAATAACTCACCTCTCGTCGCTTCCTATGTTCGGCAAACCTAACTAGCGATATTTGTGCATAAAGATAACACTTCCTGCAAGAGAATGTTAACCTACCTCCTACACTGTTGACATAGACTATTTTGCCCACTCTAACTTTCTCATAGTTAGGTGTAGAAGGCATTCGTAGGTGGCATTCATGATAAAAAGGTGTCAGAACGACTACAATTAGAAAGCGAATTAACACTTGAAAATCTGAAACACCGCCATACAAGTTGAAATTATTAAAAAGCAACTACTAGCATTTAGAGAATCCAAACACACCCGAATTACGTATGCCAATGCAAATAGAGTTAGTTCTCCGAAACCAAATTTCCAAAGAGGGGAGAGGGGGATAGCAAATCAACGTAACAAACCGGTAAAAACTCAACCAATCATAAACTTTGCTGAATCATGCTACTGATGTCGAAAACCACAAAAATTTACCAAACAAGACTGTCCAGCACGAAAATCAGTGTGCAACAAATGCAAGGACACAGGGCATTATGCCAAGGTGTGCAAATCAAGCAGACATGTTGATGAGCTGGGAGAAAGAAATTCAGAAGGGGTTTTACGATCCGTAAAAATTCCGAACAGTCAACATAGTGTGAGAAATATCACAGATTAAAGGTGGCATGCAAATGTATTAGTTGGAAGAACATCTCTAGACTTTAAACTTGATACTGGTGCTGACGTCACAGTAGTACCTTATCAAATGCACAAAACTTAAACACATAGAATTGCAGGCAACAAACAAAGCAATCTATGGTCCAAATAGGGAAAAACTAAAAAAAATCTGATGTGGGCAGCACATGACTTTTCTTATATAATGCAATGAATTCACTGCTTTTACAGTAAAGAAAGAATAGGTTATTCTTATAGTAGATACTTATATTCTTTCCAAGATATTGAATTTTCGTCAATTAGTCGTCATTTTCATTGATTTGACGTCATTTATATCCATTTGGCGATATTTTCATTAATTTGGCAACATTTAAAAAGTCGCCAAGTTGGCGACATTCCGCCAAATTCGTCGTCAAAATCACCAAGCATTATGGACGGAGAAATAATTTATTCTTACAGCAGATAAATAAATGATTATTGGCGTTCAAATAAAAAAGTATTGCTCAAAGTATATTTTCTCATGAATGGAACTAGCTAGATCCACGAGAATGATATCACCAAATTTATCGCATGATATTACATATGAAAAGTGAACACGTTTCTCAACAGTTAATATATTTTTTTTAATTTATGGGACATTTTGATAAATTTATTTGAAAAATGTGCAATATCTCGAGAACGGTTTGTGCTAGCTTTCTAAAGTTCATGTTAATCGCTTTCTAAGGAAATATTACATAAGAAATGTCTATTTACGTAACATAATTAGCGGTTTGGATTTTTTGATGATTTTTTCAAAATTTCACTCACAAATTTAGGGGGTTCTGAACATTCGATTGCGTATAAAAACAACAGGATTCCAGTGTTTATGGATTGTAATTTTTGTACCAAATTTCATTCGAATCGGTCCATTCGTTCGTCAGTTATTGTCTCCACAGACTCACAGACACACACATATTTTCACACACACACACAGATATCACCTCAAAAACGTATGATTCGTGTTCAGGGATGCTTGAAACGTGCTCTTCCGTCGAAAACTCGAATTCGAATTTTCGACCTCATCACAATACTTTCCTTATACATTATATGTATATAAGGAAAGTAATAGCTGGTGTGTTTCAGAAATAACTGAAAGCTAAAAATACGGGTTTCGACAAACTGCTTTATGTGCTTCGTAAGTTAAAGTATCCTTTATTAAGTTGTACAACAAGCGAAGGGCTAAACCTGATTCAAAGGCTCTGTGAAGTTGATGACAAATTAGATGCATTGAAAGAATTTCCTGTGCTATTTAAAGGTATAGGGATGGTACAGAAACCATACAGGATAAAATTGAAAGAAAATGCTAGACTTTATGCTATTTCAGTACCAAGAAGAGTTCCACTTCCTTTGAATGACAAACTTAAGAAGTTGGAGGAAATGGTGAATACAGATATTATTGAGTCAGTCGACGGACTAGTGTGCGCCTATGGTAATAGTTCGTAAGAAAACAAGAGATATTCGTATATGTGTAGACCTGAACGAAAATTTTGAAAGCGAATATTTTCCTATGGCATCTGCTGACTATACTTTAAGCCAATTTCAAAATGCAAAGTATTTCAGTATTATATATGCTAATGCTTGGTTTTGGCAGATAGCTTTAGAGCCAGAATCATCCAGTTTGACAATCACGCCATTTGGTAGATGCCGTTTGAAACGCTTGCCCTTTGGAATCAAAACTGCTTCGGAAGTACTTCAGAAAAGAATTCGTGAAACAGTTAAAGAAAGACCCGGAGTCGTCGGGCTGATGGACGAATTTGTCATTTTTTGAGAAACCGAAGATAAACACGAAAAGCGGCTTCGCGAGGTTCTTAGCCAACTCCATGCTGCTGGATGGACACTAAACTCAGAAAAATGCAAGTTCAAACAAAAATCAGTTACCTTTCTGGGACATGTCATATCCGGTGATGGTATTAAAGCAGACCTAAAGAACACAGAAGCAATTTCGATTATACCAAGACCTAAAAATGTCAGTGTAGTTAAACAGTATTTAGGTATTGTAGGATTTCTAAACAAATTTATACCAAACATGGAAGACGAAGACTGTACAATTTGCTGCGTCAGGATATTGATTGGATATGGGGTTCGTCACAGGAAAAATCTTTTCAATGTATTAAAGATAGTTTGTGTCAAACACCAGGGTTAGCCATGTATGATAGTCAGAAAGAGACATTTATATCATCTTATACATCATCATGGTCTTGGAGCTGTACTGTATCAGTCGCAAGAGGGAACATTGCGTCCCGTATGCTATGCTTCAAGGACTTTGTCAGACATAGGGTAAAAGTATGCACAAATCGAAAAAGAGGTCGTAACAATAGTCTGGGCGTGCTACAGATTTCACGACTACATTGTTGGATTGAAAGTCAATATCGATCTAACCACAAGCCTCTAGTGTCTATCCTATTATAAAAGCCTTTGGATAGTCTAACACCACGTCTGCAAAGAATGAAGTTACGCAGGATGAGATATGACTATCGTCAAATACGTACCATGTAAAGACTTGATACCTACAGATACTTTATCTCGTAGTCCTTTACCAGTTAAGGGTGAAGAAGATCTGACAGAAGGGATAACTGCCTATGTCCAAATGCTCGTAAAATCATTTCCAGCTTCAGAAAAGCGGCTAACTCAAATATGGTCATGTCAGCAAGAAGATCAAACATGTAAATTATCGGAGAAATTCTACGCAGAAGGTTAGACAGAAAAATACAAGCTTATTTGTGAATATCAGAGGTACTGGAAGCAAAGAAACTCAATTGTTCTATAGGATGGATTGTTGCTGGAAGACGCACGAATCTTCGAGCAGCAGAGTTCTCGCAATTTCAGAGAAATTGGGAGAAGATATTTTGAACTGCATACATGAGGGTCATCAAGGCATTACAAAATGCCGTGTTGGAGCTAAAAAAGCAGTTTGGTGGCCTGGTCTATCAATAGAGATTGAAAAGTTAATCTCAAATTGCCCAAAGTGCATACAGCAGCAGAAGTATCGTAAGGAACTACTTATCCCATCAGAATTCCCAGAGCGGCCATGACAGATAGTAGGAGCTGATCTTTTAAAGCTTTAAAATGGACGGTATCTCATAGTGGGAAACTACTTCTCCAGGTATTTTGAAGTTGTAAAACTAGAAAATCAGACTTCGCCAACTGTGACCAACGATATGAAATCCATATTTGCAAAACACGGAATACCAGAGACTGTTCGTAGTGACAACGACTCTGAATTCTCACAAAAAGTTGCTGACGTAAAATATAAGAACTTCTCCAAACAGTATGGATTTGCGATTGTAACATCGAATCCAATATATGCTCAAAACAACGGATTCGTTGGGTTCATAGTAAAATAATTTAAAATGCAATATACAAAATTTGAATCGGGGTATCAATAACTAATGCTGTTAGCTTTGCAAACGACACCATTAGAGAATGGCTGCAGTCCAACTGAACTGTTAATGGGACGTAAATTAAGGATCAGAATCCCTGCGTCAAGTCATTTACTAAGACCTTAGTAACCAAATTCAAAGGTGCTTAGAAAGAAAGAGGAAAACCAAATCGAGAAGCAAAAGTACTATTCTGATCGTCGTCATGGTGTTAGAAAACTATCTGACTTGAAATTAGGACAGTCAGCATTTGTTTCTGATATGAAAAACCATGGCAAGTTAAAAAATACCCATCGAAGCCCAAGATCGTACTTAGCGGAAACACTTGGAGGTCTTCTGATATGAAATAGAATCTTCCTGCATTCTTCGCCGCATGTAGAAATATCTACAAAGTAAGAGACAAGTATTCCTAGACTAGATATCCCAAGTAGGAAAGAAGATGTTGGAAATGGCAACACAGAAGATCAGAAGTCTTTTGATGATGCAACTGAGCTAGAGAAAGAGTCAAAGCCAACACCTTTGTATAAAACTCGAAGTGGGAGACCATTCGAGTGCCCCTTAAACTAAATCTGTAAGACCGAACACTGGAACTTTGACGTGGGAGATTTGATGTCATGCATTGCCAAACAACTAAACATGACTGTAAGATTTAGCAAATGCGGAATGGCAATGGGAGCGACATTGTTAACACGGGGGTTACGTATGTGTGCTGTGAATGTTTGGCGCATCATAAGTGATTTTGAAAAGCATAATTCCGTAATTAATAATCAGTAAGAAATACCACATAGACAACTAGTAGTTTGTGTCACGCTCACTTCCTATCACAGGATAGCCAGATTGATGTATTTATGAATGTCGCAATTGGATTTCAAATCAATAGGTTCATATGCCTTTAAACAATCGATTCAAATTTCCTCATTGATGAGAAAATGACTGAATAGAGAGTGACTTAAGGTAAACTTTGAGTATACCTTGAATATTTAATCTGAAATCATAGAAATACAGCTACTAGTTTTAAGAATATTAAAACCAATGTTTATAATATTTCGGAGTCTTATTCCAATTAGTTAACCTGCTGGAAGTGAATGGAACATAAACATTTGGTATTCTGACAGTAAAATAGCCTTCATGTACAGTCTGGGCATTGTGATTTGAAATGCGTGACGTCTTCTGAGTATAGTCAGGTCAAGAGAGCTAGATGCTTTCCTGTTTAGGTTCTATGGCGCTTTGCATTTAGGACATTGATTTATGACCTATTTGAAAATTTGTTCTAGAAGCATTTTGGTATGTTCGAAAGTAATCACACACACGTCCCGATTTAGACCTTGGGGGGCTGGGGCAATTAAGGTTCGGGGGCCCCCAAACCCCGCCTCAAAAATACCAAAAGAATCCAAGCCCCCCAAAAAAAGGATAATCATTGGCGTAACTATAGGAGTTAGGCCCATGTCCCAAAACAAATTTTGACCCACTAGATTATGTGCGAAAGCTTTAGGGTAGGAATTATAACGTCTTCCCCCTATTTATACTTCAGGCCTGAAACTCTTCCCTTTTTCATGTAATTTCCTCCTTTTTTTGTGTTTTTTAATTGCCAAATCTACTGAAAATTTCTACAAAAATTGCCAAATCTACTAATATTTTCAAATTTACTGAAATTTCGGAATTTTCTTTATTTTTCTCTTTTTTGAAATTTTGCATTTTTATCCCCGATACTTCGGAGCTACTTAAGTCAATGAAAACAATTTATCAAATTTACATATCATAGTCAATTTATTGCATGTAAATGAAGCTGATATGTTATACACACATAGAAACAACAGCTACATAAAGTCCTTTTTTCTGCAGTTGGCATCTGAAAAATCCTTAATAAATTCGTCAAACTGTATCATCTTTAAAACATTGCTTTCTACATCGACTAGACACAGAGAACTCAGTCTTTCATGGGTCAACGTAGTTCTGAAATAATTTTTTATCAGTGTCAATTTGCTGGATATTCTCTCTCCGGAACAACTAGTGATCATCATGTTCACATAGTATATTCTGAGAGCTACATTGACACTTGGAAAGGTGTAACCAAGCCCTTAATCATCGAGTAAAATTGCCTGCTGAGATGGGGTGAAACATGACCTGAGCTTGGTAAATTCTGAAAAATGGACAATTTCCTCTTTGAACAGGTTACTGAAATCACAGGGGTAAGCAATGATTAGTTTTTCAACTTCAGTTCTGATCTCTGCATCAGATAGATTGCATAAAACAACTATGAGTTTGAACCTGTCATACACTAATTAATATGTTACCATGCGTTCTTTTAAGGAAACAGGCAATTGATCTAATATGATATTAACGGTACCACATCTGAATTTATAACGTGAAGAATGGACAACCTCCTCTCAACCTGATTCTGAATTCGCATAACCTTCGTTTCTTTGTTTTGGCCTACCTGTAGTTGCTTTGTATTCTGTGTTGCCACAAAAGTTCCTGTCATGCAGTTCAAACTCTTCATACCTATCCCGAAGTGACTCCAAAAACTTTTTAGAGAATCAATCAGATCCACTACTTTTTTCAGGTCAACTTCAACACCTTGTAAAACTTTATTTATACTGTTGGTTCTCATAAGGATTAACTTCCAGATCTTAGCCATCAGAGCAGTTTCAAGACAGTCCATTTTATCTTCCAATATCTGAGCTTCATGTCCTGCTTCAGGTGTTTGCTCCAAGTCACTTGCAATATCTCTGAGGGCATTTTGAAAAGAGTTGTATCCATCTACGAGGGTTTCAGTAGCATCAGCATGTGCTGACCAACGAATGCCTGACAGGGACCAGGGACTCAACCACCAGTGCACTTTTATTTCCTTTCAAAGAATTCGTTAAAATTGCCCATCTTTGCTCTGGTGAAGAAAAAAGGTGCATAATTTTTGCCAAAAATAACTGACTGCTTCAACACAGTATGAGGCAGCAGCTTGTCCAACAAGCTTCAATGAGTGAACACAGGGAATGAAAACTGCTGCTGCATTCTTCTCTTTAAGACTGGCTTGCATTCCTGTGTAGCGACCAGACATATTGCTGGCATTATCATATGACTGTCCTCTGCAGTCTTCAAAAGTAATACCTTCTTTTTTTAGAAATTCTAACAGAGCTGTAGCTAGTTCTTTAGCCTTTTGAGAACCAGTTTGCAGAAAAGTTAAAAAATTTTCTACCGTCTTGCCAGAAATAACATATCGCCCAATGACTGTCAACTGGTCAACATGAGCCAGGTCTGTTGTTGAATCTACCGAAACTGAGAAGTACTTGGCTGTTATAAATTCTGCCATAATATAATTATTAACACATTTTGCCATAAGCAGAACAATTTCTTCATAGATAGTTGCGGTAAGTATGACTGCTTGCCACACACACACACACACTTCCATGATAACCAAATTCTTTAAGGTCACCCAACAGAAATGTATTAAATTGTGCAATAAGTTCCATAATTCCTAAAAAATTGCCGTTATGCTTGGATCCAATAATCTCTTCACTACCCCTAAATGCCAGACATCTCTCAGCTATGAAAATTGTCATGGCCACAACACGGCATAATACTTCCGTCCAATATTTCTTTTTTTCCTACACTTGTTTTTTTAACTCTCTGTCAACATCAGAAGATTCCCTGCATCGAAAATTGTACTAAGGCCTTGGCTTTGTTCATGACTTTTCATTTTTTCCTCTGCTTTTTTCCAGTCATTATAGCCATCCTTTATGGAAAATTTGCCACGTTGGCTGGTTAATAACGTACAACAAAAACAGTAAACTGCGCCTTTCAACGGGCTGCACATGAGCCACTTTCTCAAATGCTGTCCCTCGTTGTCATGCCTAGTGTAAAACATGGAATTCTTAAAATAACGACAATTCCCTTTCAGTTTTCCTTAACCTTTACCCGTTTAATAATGGCGTCGAGATTCTGTGTCGGAATCGGAGTCATTTTTGTTTTGACATATCATAGCAGATTTTGACCAAAGGGGCACATGTTTCTCTCTAACAGGAAACCACCTGGCTGGCTGGATCTGGGTCACATGGGGGCATTTCACTGTCCATATTTGAAATACCTCTAGCATGTGATGATCCATCACCTTCAATGTCTTGATACGATATGTTATTCTCATTTTCAGGAGATATGACTGGAAGTGCGGGTGATTCCTTCAAAGGGACATCTAATATTGATTCTTCAACGTTGGATTCCATGTTTTCGATTTTTGAATTCGAGAACAATTCTGTAAGGCGTTATGTCTTTGCCAAGACATCAACAGTCTTTTCACTTCATTCTTTGTTAGCTTTTCCCCAGCTTTTAGCTGAGCCCCACATAACTGAATTTTTTGTGGCATACTGGGTCTTCTAAGTAAAACTACAAATTTTCAAGAAATATATTACATGCAGTGGCGGATTTCAGGAGGGGCGATCGAGGCGATCGCCCTCCCCCCAAACACCTGGCGAATGTCGACGTTTTATAAAATACATTATAAAATTAAAAATATATATATATCATTAGGGAGATACTTTGGCCTTGCTCTCCCTCCCTCAGTTTATCCACGAAATCTCGCTCCCATAATAAAAGTAAAAAGGAAGCTCGAGATGCTGTCTCTGATGCAATTACGATAATAAGTGAATTTAAGAAAAATGTGGAATCCGATTTCGGGAATATATGCAGAGAGGTTGAGGGAATGTGTAATGATCTTGGAATTGAAATAAAAATACCATGTACTGCTGGACGCCAAGTTCATAGATCAAATGCTCCTAACATAACTCCTGAAGATTATTACAGAATAAATGTTTATTTGCCTTTGTTAAACTCCGTCCAAGAAGACTTAAAAGACAGATTCGCACAGGACAATCTGGATATCTTATAGTTACAAGATTTAGTACCATTGACTCTTTTAGCGAAAATCAATACGGACGAAGAGTCAGTCACTCCTCACATCTTGGACAGAGCTAAGCAAGAAGTATCACAGAATAGCCGAACTGGGAGTGGAGGAGATGAACAGTACACTTCAAGTTGAGGTGATTAGCTGGAGAACCAAATGGATGTGAGAAAATACCGATACCGGCAGAGTACACAAGTCTGCTTTTGAAGCACTACAAAACTGTAATCCAGCAGTGTACCATGTGATCCACGTGTTACTGAAAGTTCTTGTAACATTACCAATTACTGTAGCAACCGCCTAGGGTAGCTTCTCAGCACTAAACCGATTGAAGACATGGCTTCGAAACACAATGAGATAAAATCTGCTAGTGGGATTGACTTTGTTGCATGTGCATTATGATATCGCAATTTCACCAATAACAATTTTAGATCGATTTGCTAAAGAAAAAAAGAAAAGCAAGAAGACTTGAGTTGATATTATAATGATGATCCTTCCTGGGAGGTTAACGGCGCCAGGGTTTTTGCGATGGACTCCGTAAGGCTGTTAGGGATAATGATCGACAATAAGCTGAATTGGCAATTACATTTGAATAGTGTTATAGGTACTACCCCTGGCAAAAATTATGGAATCACTTCCATGTTATTTCAATGGGATACGAAGTTCAATACCCTACAACTTTTGATGCACGGATACCCAGAAAAACCCTTTGTGAGCGAAATTGAAGAATTTTAAAAGCTTAACAAAACAAAAAATATTTGAAAAATTTTGCACTTTTCATTACTTAATAATTCACGATCAAAAAATGGAAAAAAAGCTAGAGGTTGAAAGAAAAAACTCGTAAAAACTAATTTGGAATAATAAGTTTGATCATGGAAAATCATTAAGATATAGCTCCTTATGTTTATATGATCAAATTTATTATTCTAAATTAGTTTTTACGAGTTTTTTCTTTCAGCCTACAGCTCTTTTCCCATTTTTTGGTTGTGAATTATTAAATAATGAAAAGTGCAAAATTTTTCAAACGTTTTTTATTTTGTTATGTTTTTAAAGTTCTTCAATTTCGCTCAAAAAGGGTTTTTAGGGTCTCCGTGCATCAAAAGTTGTAGGGTAGACTCGATCAAACCATCGGTCTTTTCTTTTGATGTTTTTGCGTAATGTTTTTGCGTGATGTTTATACGTGATGTTTTTCGCGTAAAAATTATTTGATTCCTTAAAATGTAAAAAAATGGAAAATGTAAATCAATGTTCAGTGCTTATTAATACCTATATTAACTGTATCTACTCATATTCATCCTCCTTTTCTTCCACAGTCTAAGAAAAATAAAATTTATTTGTATTGTATTGTATGATAACCATATTTAGTGAATAGAATATAAATGTGTGTTTATTTAATTAATATTCAGTATTAATCTTCTCACATGGAAATCTCTTACTTGTGTATACACTTTTGTGTATGCTTAATACAGAATATAATTTCGGTTACCTTACATCTTTCTGGTAGGTCGGACGGTCTGGGTCTCAACAACAACAACAACAGAATATAATTTAGTTTCCTGTTTCGACTTCAACAATAAGTTTGTTTCCTTATATAGTCACGTAATTTTTTTTTTCTTCCAATCTTCATTGTTTTGCTTTGGTCTTAAAAAAATGATAGGCCGTATTTTATAAGCTGCAAAGAACTTACTATAAACTTCCGAATTTGTTCTAGTTATTTCAAAAATGTCAAATATCCGTATATAGGAAGCCGTTAAGAAAATCCTAAGTGAACAAACCTCCGAGAACATTTCGATCTACAGATCGCCACCCTCCCCAAACAAGAGGCCAAAATCCGCCACTGATTACATGTATATATAAATAAATTGCCTGAACAGAATTTTGATATTTTAATTTTAAGTTAAATTTTAATGCTGATTTATTTTGATCACCATTATATTTTATCGAAAATTCAGTTGCGAATTTTTTTTCTTCAGTTCTATGTAAAAAAGACAAATTTCTTTCTGACACATTTTTTCCCGCCTTTGCTTTTTATAAGATAAATTATTAAAAAATGCAAAAACTAAAGAATTGAATGGCAAGTATCAAAAATGGTCAACACCACTTTTTAGCACATTGTACATGTTTTCTTTAAAAAAATACGATAGCTATAACATATATTTTTAAATGAATATGAGATGATCTACAAATACATACATAAAATATCAAATTTTAATTTTGAAAAATAAAAAAAAATTTCAAGGGGGACGAACCCACTTAAGAAATCTAAACTTCATCAATAATGATCTAATAATGAATGAAACAATCATGAGCTAATAAATGAAACAATAATGATCTAATATGTAGAGGGTGAGCCCAATCTTTCATTCCAAGGGCTCCCAAACTTGACTGTGCTTAGGGGTCCCGGAAAATCTTACTATATATAAAAGGTATATACAATACGAAATATTTTTTAAATATTAGACTACTTACCTTTATTTCAACCTTTGTTAGACTGTTCAGACTTGCCGCCTGGTGAAAATTCATTAAAAAAATACTCTGGATGAGAAAAACACTTCAGATTCTTCAGAAGTTCGCCCAATGCACGCACGTTAATGTTGATCAGGAAAATAAAGTTTGCACAAATCAAAACCTGTCCTTTTCTTTCTTTGGCATCCATTCCCCGATCAACTTGTAACTTACAGCATTGTCTAACCAAACAATTTGGCAGAAACACACATTTGCAAGCTGAAACATACGCCACTTACATACCAAATTTGGCAACCTGTGTGCCTTTGGCGGTGAGGTTAGTTATATATTTTTATTGTTATTAAAGTAATTAATTATTATATTTTTGTATAAAAAGCCCCCTTTTATTTAGAAAATTGATTTTCTAATTTTTGTTTATATTTTTGCATAAAGGGAGGCGGGGGGTTCCCTCCGTGAGGGGGGTTCGGGGAAATTGCCGCTTTTGCCCCATTATAAATCCGGCCCTGATCGCACAGACTCTTTGTAACGCTGCGATTAAGTTTAGCTATCGAACAACTTCAGAACTGGCTTTGTCGTGCTTTGAATCCGTCGCAATTCTTCACACAAATGTCAAAATATTAGCCAAAGGTCCGCTATCTTCGATTTTGTACAATTAGACTTTCACAATAAATACGTAGCAGAAAAGTATGCTTATTTTATATAAAGAGCCTTCTTTTTTTCAATGTGGGACTACGTTTGGTGCACTTTTTTTTTCCTAAATCTGAAATCAGCGTAATTTTTATGTGCAGCCGTCAAAATAAAACAAGAAAGATCAATCATGCTTAAAGCATTGATTATGAAACACTTTCCAACTTCAATGCAATTTTATTTAAAACAGTCGAAAATGCAATATATTCCTCGGTAATATTTTAAAACTTATCATAATACTACATTAATTTATTATATTTGAAAAATTAAACCTTCATTGAAAAACATGAACTTCATTCAAATGACGGCATTGAAATAAAAATTGCCTGGTTTAAATATATCTGAAAAGCGATACATTCCACGGTAATATTTTTAAAACTATCATAAATACTACGATAATTTATTATATTTAAAAACTTCATCGAAAACAACTGAAATTAATTCAAATGACGTCATAGAAAAAATAAATAAAAAGAACGAATATGAGTCTGCAGGGAAAGACATGTGCTGTCCACATCAGAATTTTTAACAATATTACAACAATGATTTATAGAAGTGAACGGGGATTATTTTCAGGCCATTTCGAAAAAAATGTAGGATCTATATTTAAAGATCCATCAAATTTTTGTCGAATAAAATGTTCAACAAATTTAAGCTGTGTACCAAATTTTAACTCTCTAGGACGTAGGAAAGTGCATTAAAAATGCCATCAAATAAATTTATCATGAAGAGTTATATAAAATTTAAAAAAATGAAAAATTGTTATCTACCAAATTTATTTTAAAATGTGAAGCCACTCCCATATGCAAAACATTTAAACAAATGGAGAGATATTTATTATATAATATATCTCTCTTTTCTTTCTGGAAGATATCCCAAAGTCAGAATTTAATTGAATTTGTTTTTTTTTCCCTATATTAAATAATTTTTAATTAAAAAACTACTTAACATATTTTACTGAATTTTTTTATATATATTCTATTGGATAATGTGAATATTTTCTAAAAATTTCGAAGCAATTCGTGAATTTTAAATTTACTTAAAAAATGTTTGAAAAATTAGGTCCCATAGGGTTCAATGTATTTCATTTTTTCAACCCGGGTTCAATAAAAAACTAATTGGGTGATATTATTTATTTATATTCCCATAGGTCCTACAGACCGTCTGAACAACATACTAAAATTTCATTTTGATAAAGTCATTTTTACGGCAGTTATCGTGCTAACGGACAGACAGACAGACAGACAGACAGACAGACAGACAGACAGACAGACAGAATGAACAAAGTCATAAACGCTTTTCAACTTTGTTGTAAAGTGTTAAAAAAAGGAATACTCCACAGCAATTGCACAATTTACATTTCAGAACAATACAAAATATTTTATTCGCTAAAGATTAATATCTTCTATAAACATCAATATTCAAAATTTGCTTAAAGGGCTGTATTCATAGTTATTTTGGCATTACCTCTGAAATCGTCAAGCGCAACCCCCATTGATCATTACATATTCACAGATTCTGCAGAATTTTCAAGTGGATCTAAAAAAGGTATACCATTTTTAAAGGATTTATCATCTATTTGTAGTTTTGCAGTTTTGAGATATATATTCGCGATAAATAAATTTACCCAAAAAATTGGTTTTTTTGTAATTTTCTACTAAAATCCCCAAACAAAATTCATATAAATTTTATTTTTTAAACATATTTGAAATATTTGTCATTAATTATTAGATTAATATTCATAAAAATTATGATTAGAAATTTCAGATTTATCCATTCAGTATTGAGTGAGCTGTCACATTTTATTCAAAATGCGTTCATTATTACGGTTATCAGGGACCATTCTCGAAGCGTCGAAAGAAATTGCAAATTACAGTTTCTGCAATGTTTTATAACACTTTCCAACATAGTTGTAAAGTGCTAATGACTTTGTTCATTCTGTCAGTCTGTTCGCACGGTAACTGGCGTAAAAATGGCTTTATCAAAATGAAATTTTAGTATGTTGTTCAGACGGTCTGTGGGACCTATGGGAATATAAATGAATAATATCAACCAATAAGTTTTGGACTGAACCCAGATTGAAAAAATGAAATACATTGAATCCTATGGGACTTAATTTTTCAAACATTCTTAAGCTTACTTAAAATTAACAAATTGCTTTGAAACCTTTAAAAAATATTCTACTTATCACATTGAACCAGGAGATCTCTTCCGATCATTTTTTGTAAAGTTCTTATCTAACGTTTCCAAGTTTAATAAATTAGTGTAGTACTGTGATAATTTCAAAAATATCAGAGCTGAATGTATCGCTTTTTAGAGCTGTTTAAATAGAATTTATTTCAGTTGGAAAGAGTTTCATAATCAATGCTTTATGCATAATTGATCTTTCTTGTATTTTATATTATGTTTGTTATTCTGAAAATATTGCTTTTTTATTAAGTGCAGTCAAAATTCGATATCCAAATCCATTTCTATGGCAATCTGTGATTAATTAGAAAGGAACCTTCAGTTAAAAATAAATTCTGAACCAGTAGAGGCACACAGCAGGGTATCATCCCTTTTATGTAGGCAGGGCTCGGACCCGGCAGCTTCGGAATGGCAGGCAAGCGTCAATGCGGATTTCGAAATTTTTTCAATCTAGGAAATTTTCAGGGGGCAAAATGCAGCCGCAATACCGGCTTAAAAATGTTCACAAGAACGGGGCTTAGCTCCATTAAGGATAAGTATGAGCAGAACTAAGGAGGAAACAGTGATAGGGTGTGCGGATTTTGTAGGAAAAGGGTTGCCAAACTCTGGCTATGCCCCAACTGATAAAAACTTAGCTCCGTCGCTGCGATACGAATAATTGCATTTTTAATAATTTCTTTAAATTTTTACTGTATTAATAGTGTATTCAAAACCTAAAATTGATTTTACAAATACGGCAAAGAAGATTTTAAAAATATCTTTACATTTTCATAGCAAACATCACTTATAATACATTAATTGACACATGACCAATTACTCTTAACAAAAGAAGCATGCAAACGAATAATGACATACCACTAAATTAAACGTAAAGTCAATGAAATAGCAAACTTTAAGCATATTGTTATACTTTTACTACACTGTTATTGGAAGAAAACCTCGATGTTTCTTGAAAACCATCTATGATTAAAAACACCAAACACCACACCTAACTTATCGATGCTTCAAAATCGACCACTATCTATGTGTCACACTAAAACATATCTCCCCCAAAACATAGGTGACAAGAAAGATCAATCATGCTTAAAGCATTGATTATGAAACACTTTCCAACTTCAATGCAATTTTATTTAAAAAAGTCGAAAATGCAATACATTGCTCGGTAATATTTTAAAACTTATCACAATACTACATTGATTTATTATATTTGAAAACTTAAACCTTCATTGAAAAAAATGAACTTCATTTAAATGACGGCATTGAAATATAAATTGCGTGGTTTAAATATCTCTAAAATGCAATACATTCCACGGTAATATTTTTAAATCTATCATAATACTACGATAATTTATTATATTTGAAAACTTCATCGAAAACAACTGAAATTAATTCAAATGACGTCATAGAAAAAATAACACGCCTGGATCTCTCTATAAAAGCAGGATTTCATTCATAACTTTCTCCATTTCATTCATCACAATACTAGAATAATTTATTTTATTTAAAAATTAAGACCATGGAGCTACAATTCATGAACTTTATGCTTAAAACTTCGTCGAAAAAAATCGTCCTTCTGTTTATAAAATCAATTAATATTTCATTCATATCAGCCATGCAGACTCCATGGACTGAATTATTTTGTGTTAAAGAAATACAGTAATTCTAATACAACTCATTCTACATATTTTGCTGTTTACATTTTACATAGGTGAAAATAGGCTTAGTTGTAGAAATAATCAAATTTGAATGAGAATTTAAACTCAAATATATTGTCATTGTGTTGGTTTAGTATGTAGATGCACAGAATTTAAGCAGAAATAAAGTAGTTTTAGGATGGATACAACACTCAATATGAATTAAAAAGAACTTTAAAAAATCACGAATTTGAAACAAGATGGATGCCATATATCATTTTGAAGTGGGTCATGTGATCGTTTCATATCATGGTCACGTGATCGTTTCATATAAGATGTGTAATTATTATTTTAATTTTTATTTAAAAAACTACTGAATATATTTAGCTGAATTTTTTTTATATATTTTATGGAACAATTTGACTATTACCTAAAATTTTCGAAGCAATTTGTGAATTTTAAATCCGCTTAAAAAATGTTAGAAAAATTAGGTCCCATAGGGCTCAATGTATTTCATTTTTTCAACCCGGGTTCAATCCAAAACTAATTGTGTGATATTATTCATTTATATTCCCATAGGTCCTACAGACCGTCTGAACAACATACTAAAATTTCATTTTGATTAAGTCATTTTTACGGCAGTTATCGTGCTAACGGACAGATAGACAGACAGACAGACAGACAGACAGACAGACAGACAGACAGATAGAATAAACAAAGTCATAAACACTTTTCAACTTTGTTGTAAAGTGTTAAAAACGACAGAACACTACTGGCCGAACCAGACTATCAGATCGGAATACGTCCGTTTTGCTTCAGAGTCCAATTTGTAGAGCCTCCCTTAATGAATTTTATGGATATATTTTAGTCAATTTTGGGCCGTTTTTTATTAATCTGTTTTTTATCTGCATGACAGCTTTCGGAAATCTAAATCTGTAATGATCCGTGGGGGTTGCCGTTCAAGATTTCGGAGTTAGTGACAAAATAAACATGAAGATTGCCCTTTAACCACATTTTAAATATTTATATTTGTAGAAAACATTAATTAATCTCTATCGAATGGTATCTTCCGGTTTGTCCTGCTAGGCAATTTGTGCAACTGCGGTTGGGTATTTCGTATTTTATTTTAACGACTGCGCATTTTCCGGAATTTAGTTAATTTGAGTATATTTCTTAAGTGTTTGGCCAATGTTTTTTTCATTGCCGCTTAACTTTTGAGTATCACTGGTGCTAAATCACAGGAATTGAATCAGACAGAATACATATCTCACAATAATGTGACACAAGGTTAGAAGGAAAACAAAATCACATTTCCAGTGTATATACACAAAAGAACACGCCGTGAAAATGTTACGCTTTTCATATGCATAAGTATAAATTATGGAATAAATTTAGTTACCGAGCGAGACAGTTCCCCATCCAGCAACTGCAGTTCCGAAACCCGCCAGATCTTGGTTGATTATAATTTCGTCAGGCAGACAAATAGGATTGAAGCTTGGGAAATCCACGTCCCTAGTCAACGTCAATATAGCTATGTCATTGTAGAACATGTCCTCAGTGTATCCTTCATGCACTGCAATGCGGCGGACTCTGAACGTATCTCCTTCGTCTTGGTTGACTCGACCAATGCTTGTTATGTAATTTTCAGGGCTATGGAGAAAAAAAATAATGATTCTGTAGTGATATAGAGATTAACAGTGCGCGCATAATTTAAGAAAAAAACCCGCAATAACACACCATTACCTCTTTGCACGAGTTTCTTAATATAGTCATTAATTAAAATACTATACATTAAAACTCACATTTTTAACTTTTAAAATAAATTATTATGTATTCATTTCTCTATTACTGTTATACTTAAAATTACATGGATTTTAACAAACGCTTAAGGAGGAGAAAAGCACCATGTGAGACCAACTAGGTCGTTTGATTCTTATTCCAAAGATTAACAATTGACTCAATATATATTAAGAGAGGCACATACCTCTGTATTTCGGGTCTATTGCTCAGCATGACTGGAATTTTTGCCGCTTCTTTTTGACATTTGGCGTCAGTTTTGTCTTTTTTTAAAGCATTTTCACTACTCAAAATAATGACTCACTCTCTTAACGCTACTGGTCGAATCATCACGACCTATCTTCTTCGCTTTTTGAATAAGCATTGTCATATGAACCACTCTGCTTGAATTCGCATTCTAATATAATCATTAACTTTCTCTCCTTGTGGCCACATCATTTGGCCTGGGGTTCAGGTACACCCTCCTTGCTCTAATTGGATGCTCCTCAGTAGTATGTCGCATCTTCGCATCATTGGCTCTTTGAGTTTCCAATGAAGCTTGGTTTAGGTCTTGGCCCTAGGAGATCTTTGCCCCTTGGAGATCTTTGCCCCTACTACCCCTTTAATTTGTGTGACGTGCATTTATTGGGGTCATGACTTTCCGGACCAAGACTATCATGTTATCCTGGTCTCACAGATTCCAACAGCAAACTCTCTATAGCCTGAATAATGATTTTGCAATTTAATTACCATTCATTTAAGCCGGGTGTGTCTTATTTGGCGCACCTACATTTTTAACACTTTACAACAAAGTTGAAAAGTGTTTATGGCTTTGTCAATTTTGAAGCAGCATTTCATTTTCCTAATTCAGTAGGAGGATATTTTGTACACTGACGGTTGTTCTTGATTTTGATACTGTACGGGGAGGAGTTAATAGGAAATTCATCATTCCTTGTCCATCCCTTGCTCCTACACATGCAGCACAGCATCCTGATACATAACCCAGTCAATAAAGGCATGGACCCGCAACAAATTCAGAGAAAGTTTAGTTTTGGCACATAACTAGTACATTCACCTTCAAAAGTTAAGCACGCAATGCAAATTTTCGTTTTTCGAAAGCGTATTTGAATTTGAGTGGTTGAAAATCGCTGCGGATGTAGATCGCTGTATGCAAATATCGTATGTTGCAGCCAATCACGATTTACTCTCCGGATATATGCTAATTATCCAGTTGTTGAAGACGCCAGCATTCCAAAAGGTTTGAAGAGGTGCATTTAAATGCTGATACGAAGGGTTTATAACTTTCGTAGGATTATTTTTGATGATATTTGTATTTCTATGGCTGAAAGAAGACGAATGACAGGTAGTGAGAGCTATCGCGCTGTCGGAAGCATTGAAGTAGAACAGTCAATCAAGGACGTCGCTATTTTCTTTGGCGTTGACCATTCGGTAATTTCTCGATTATGGAAACAATTTCAACACGTCAAGCAGTTGTCCGGAGACCTCTGCCCGGTCGTCCAAGGGTTACCACCCTCTCTGATGACAGGTATATTGCTATAGGTCTTGCTATTGTCTATGTATAGGTCTTGCTATTCTCTTGTCTATTGCTGTTGCTATATGCTTTAATTACTTGCGATAGGTACAGGAACCAAGCGGAATCGACGAGCGACCTCTACAACTGTTACATCCATGGTTGCAGCTGCACTTGGTAAGACAATATATGCCAGTATTGTGTACCGAAGGCTCCATGTGAAGGGACTTCGCGAGTGCCGCGTTTTCGGTTCCACTAACGGTCCAAGCCAGAGGGGAAAGCTTAAAGTGATGTCATCAACATGTCAATTAGACTGTCTCAGGTTGGTGCAACGCCCTCTTCACGGACGAGTCCAGATTTGCCCTGGGATCAGATGACATACGAGCACCGGGTGAAGAGAGGGCGGAGTTTCATCTTGCCACCTGATGTTTCTGTGAATGGAGATTTCATCAGTCAGATGAGAGTAAGAAGGATGCTATTAATCATCAGGAGATATGAGGTTTTTTTTTCCACTGTATAAATCCAATCTTTGCTTGGAAATTTCATTTCGTTTGAATATCTTAGGCATTCAATGTATATATATATATATATATATATATTTCAATCGTTCCAGTTTTTTGATCCATAAGCATCTTTACCATGTTAGCGCACCTTTAATTACATTGAATTCTGTCAGTATACATGTAAAAAGTAATATATCTTAATGTAATTCATCATGATTATACTTCATAATAGACAGCTTCTTGCAATGTATGTAAATGAATGCACTTCCTCTAAAAATTGTAGTCCCACCACCACTTGGTGTATGCAATACACCGCTACAATTTTATTTTATTTTATTATAGCTTTATCATTTAAATTTGATAATGGCCATATGCTAAACTCTTACTTCCATCATTTAAAATATAACGTTTATGATCATAGGGTGATAACTCCATTTTAATTTGTTTCACATTATAAATATTCTGATCTTTACTAGCAATTTTAATTTGCTCAATTCTATTACATTTACGTCTTGTTAAGCAGTTATAGTAATCTTGATGATGAATGAATCTTTTCACAGCATTCTTAATGACACCTTTAGCAGTTCCATATTCCAACCACTCATAGCTCAACTTTGGTTTGAGTAGAATAAATGACTTTTATATGAATTCAGGTTAATTTGGCTTAGAGAATCAGAATACACTATATGATCAAAACTATCTGGACACTTTGGATGCTAGAATATCTTTCGAATTTCTAAACAAATACTTGGCGAAGTGTTCTGTAAATTTGGCGATGTGAAGAACATGCTTAAACGCACACTTTCCAGTAAAGTTTGTTTCGGTGACTTGGGAATTTAGGGGAACACCAAGGTATTGAAAAAGGGGAAAATATATTTAATCACCCTATATCATAAAAAGCTGGAAAAGATTTGTAACTTTCACAAAATAGTTAACTAGCTTTGCTCAATGTGTATAAGCATTTTCGTGAAACAAAAACGTATATTCATGAAGATATAAACGTTTCTTTAAAAAACGTCAAATTTTGTTACATGTTTTTTCTTACAATATCCATAGATTTTAATCCAATTTCACGAAACTTACAGAACATTTGTCTACGTCCAAGGAAAACACTATTCTTTAATTGAAATTTAAAGCATTGAATATACGAAGAGATATAGACATCTGAAGGAACTAAGTTTTTACTGCGCAGGCGCGAAATATAGCAAAAGTTTTCTTTCATGATTTTGTAGTGAATACTGTAGAACAACTTCTTGTCATAAAAGATATGACATTTTGTGCAATTCTAATTAATGCACAGTGTTCTGAGAACCTTTTAAACGTTTTTTGAATTTAAATTTTAATGATGAAGTTAATATTTTGCAAAATTGGATTTTTACAAGTTTTATTGGTAAAACACTTCTAAAGGCATATGCAATGGCCAAAGAATCATTTCATTCTTTTTTCACACGGTATGTAACATCTGCAGGATTTTCCCAGCTGCAAAAGAGAACAGAGGTCAGCCCCCCCCCCCCTTTTAGCACGTGCAAGGATGATTTTACATTGCTTAACCCGTAACGGTCGAAATTCTTTCACAGCCACAAATTTTGTTTCCCACAGAAACCTGATACTGGAATTCTGCACCCTTAAAGTTAACATGCACAGTCTTATGAAGATAGCCATTTTCACTGTCAACTTCCAAAAATAATGAGTAAATGTTACTCCCACCTCAACAGTTCAGCTGGACAGAGATCGCAGATGGGCATGACGCTTCAAGGGGGAAATCAACATCATATCCCTTTGATTTTGCATTATAGTAGGCCACGTCCAATAAGAAGTTTTGTAAGTCCAGGAGTGGCCAATTACAAATGTTCTTAAGAGCGCCTTTACTAGCGCATTAAGAAAAAGATTAAGGAGCACTCTAGAGCACGTTGGAACACCTACATTGAGTCACTTTCGACTAAAAACAACACAATTTGGAGGGCAACCTCCCGTCTTCGTAGGCAGAAATCACACATTCCGACCCTTAATGGACCAAACTTCAGTGCAACTACCCATACACAAAAGGCTGAACTGCTCGCAGACAGCCTTAGAAATCAGTTCCAACCTAACCACGATATCCTTGATCCTGCCACTGTTAACACAGTGGACCCCCTGGTTGAACAGTTCCTTAATACAAATACACAGAATACTCTTAAGAGTATCACCCCTTCTGATCTTCTACCTTATATTCGAAAAATCACAAAGAACAAATCTCCTGGAAAAGATCTTATCACTCCTAACATGATCAAATCTCTTCCTTTGAACTTCATCTGTTGCATTACATATATTTTCAATGTAATGCTATCTATTCATTACTTTCCCAGGGACTGGAAGGTCGCAATTGTCGCCGCGGTCGCTAAACCTGGATTCGATCACTCGGACCCAGTGAATTTTCGCCCTATCTCTCTGCTCTCTCGCATTTCCAAACTCTTTGAATACATTCTGGTCAAACGCCTTGAGGAGTACTGTAACTCAAGGAATATTCTTATTCCAGAACAGTTTGGCTTCAGAGCCAAACACTCAACTCAGCATCAGCTCCTCCGAGTTATTGAACTCATACAGGACGCCAAAGCCAGAAGATATCACTCTTCTATTGTTTTTCTGGATGTGAGTAAGGCCTTCGATAAGGTATGGTTCACGGGCTTACTTTACAAGCTCATTAAACTTCACTTTCCTCCTCAACTTAAATTTTAAATTCTTACCTCCACAACCGTAGTTTTGTTGTGCGGGTATCCAACATTCTCTCTTCTCCAAGGCAGATTTGTTCTTGTGTTCCCCAGGGGTCCCTTCTTGGGCCCCGACTGTTCAACCTTTATATTAATGACATCCCTAAGGTACCTAACGTTGCTATTGGCCTCTATGTTGATGATACTGCACTGATTGCCCGACATCCAAATACACACATCGTGCTCGAAAGGCTCCAAAACCAACTAAAGCGTCTTAATACGTGGTTTACGAAGTGGAGGATCAAAATTAATACTTCAAAGTCGGCGGTACTTTCGATCCCAGCACTACCCTCCCCCCCCCCTTCCCCCCCAATTTGATTCTGAACAATGAAACGATTCCCTGGACGAACTGCTATAAGTACCTTGGAGTACTTATTGATTCTAAATTAACTTGGACCCCTCACATTCTTGACATTGTCAAGAAGGTTAAGGGGGCAAGAGCCCCGCTTCACCCCTTTTTTGGCTAGAAATAGCCGTCTGTCACTTTCAAATAAATTATTGCTCTACAAAACCTACCTAAAGAACCTAAAGAAATTGCAAGTATTGCCCAATGGGACAATAAAAATAAACTTATTATAACTAAATCTTTAATTAAAGGCAAAGCTCTTCAATATGTAATTAAGTATAAGGAAATTTTAGAATTAAATAATTATGATAACTTTAAAGCTAAACTAATTGCAAAATTTCAGAAAACTCTAAATTTTGAAGTACTACAAAATCAATTTTATGACATATCACAGGTTCCAAATCAATCTATTAATGAAATCGCAGAGACAATTTGATAATGCTACTACAAAATACACCAAAACCTTAGATAAAAATGATACAGAAATTTCTGAATTTATCGATAACCTAAAACTGACTAAATTCCTAGAAGTATTACATAAAGATATTAGAATAGAAACTAAGAATATATATATATATATATATATATATATATATATAGAGAGAGAGAGAGAGAGAGAGAGAGAGAGAGGTCCTAACTCTTATTTAGAAGCTTTAAATATTGCCAAAAACATAGAAATAGTACTAGAAGAGGAGCAATTACTAAATAAGAGCAATATAACAGAAACACCTCAATTACACAAAATTATAGAAAATTATGATGCAACAAATTCCATGATTCTAAACTTAGTTGCAGAGATTAATGCAATAAAAACAGAAAAACAAAATCAAAATGTCATTACAATTCAAGAAAATACATCTCAGGAAAACAATGATATTGATATCGATAAACTGTGTTGCCTATTATGTCGCCTAAAACATTTAACCATAAATTGTCATCAATATGAGAAAATAAACAAAAATCAAAGTAAACAGAAAAAGGAGTCACTCAATACTTATAGAGGCGACAGTGTCAATGCAATTCAAGATATTACATATGAAGAAAATTATGATAAACTATGTTGTTTATTATGTGGCCTAAGACACTTAATACAATCAAGTGTAATCAATATAAGAGCATGTATAGAAATCAAAATAAACAGCAAAAGAGGTTATTCAGTAATTTTAGAAACTACCCATATAAAGAGAATAAATATAATCGAAACTTTAATATGAGAAATGACAATGGGCAAAGAAACTATAGAGAAAACTGTACATCTAACAGATATTACTATAAGAATTATAGAAAAAGAAACTATAGCAATTATGAGAATTACCAAAAGTATACTAATTACCCTAACTATCAGCAACAGAGATATAACAGGAAAAGGCAAAATGATAATTATCAATCTGGTTACCCTGCTGCTTCCACAGAAATGAGTGCAGGGAATAATAAAATGCAAACTAATGATGTTTATGGGCAAAATCGAAGATTTACAAATCAGAAATTTTAAAATAAATGTGACAAATCTTCTCAAACTTGCAATTCAAGCATAAGTACTTTTACACAAACTGCAAAATTTAACCCTTGTAAAGATACACAAACTCAAAATTTAAATGTAAACAAAGGTACGCAAAGTAATATTAGAGAAACTATAGCGTCATGTTCAACTAATGAAAGCTTATTACAAGCCAATAAACTACCTTTACTAAATATTTCTGTAAATAACTTCAAAGTAACATCAATGATTGATTCAGGATCTACGATTTGCCTTATAAGTAATAACCTGTTTGAGAAAATTAAGGAATCAGGCATGAAAATAAAATATCTTTCAAAGTGTATATCCATACATGCAATTAATGGATCAAAAATTCCATTCAGACATGCAATAGAATTAGGATTCAAAATTGAGAAGAAGTATTTTAAGAACACATTTTTCGTCACAAATGATTCATGGTATACTACCTACGATGTAATCTTAGGATTTGACTTTCTGAAGATAAATAGGATTATATTAGATATGTACAATAATAAATTAATCATGTCAAATGGTGAAATTGAACTAGAACCAACAGAAACAGTAAATAATGTAAATAAGAATCAAGTAAATGACAAAAGTGTTAATTGTAAGCAATGCCTAAATCAAAACAATTCTAGTAAGAACCATAATTCAGAGACTGATGGGATGAGCATGGCAACCAATAAAGTTAATAGGGAAAGTCAAACTCTAGATGTAAACAATTATCAAAATTTAAGGAAACAGAATGGTAAACAAAATTCAGATAACGCAATTACATTAGTGAGCAAAATAAAGCTAATGCCTTTTACTACAGAAATTGTTGAAATTAAGAGCAAGAATAAAATTAAAGCAAATACTGAGTATTTAATTGAACCATATGTAAATTATTTAAATATTGAATTAGAGAGAGGTATCATCAAAAGCAATAACAACAAGAAATTATTTATTTTTATAACCAATACCTCAAATAAACAAGTGACTGTTAACAAAGAAATAAAATTAGCCAATATTTCAAGGAACTTTAAAATTCTTGAGAACTCACAAGACAATGAGATAAATGCAAATATAGAAACAGTTAATTGTCTATCTCAAGAAGAAATTTTGAAATTAAGAGAGGAACAATTTTCCATAGATGACTTCAATTTGGAGCATTTAGACCAGAAGCAAAAATCAACTGTACAGAGCATGCTGAAACAAAATTCAGCTGCATTTTCTAAGAATTATGAAACTTTGGGCTGTACAGATAAAGTCGTACCTGAATTCCATGTTTTAAATCAATATCCTATTCAATGTAAGCCATATAAAGTTCCACATTTATTAAAGAGCATAGCATATAAGGAAATTCAAAGTTTACTTAAGAGCGGCATAATTGAAGAGACTACCAGCAATGTAGCATTCCCCGCCTTATTCATTAAAAAGAAGGATTCAAGTAAATCTGACAAACCTGAGAATCAGAAGTTCAGGATGACTATCGATTATAGATTGCTCAATAGTTATCTTGTAAAATATCGCTTCTCTGTAGACCAAATCCATGATATACTGCTGGAGGTATCAGGCAAAAAGGTGTACTGTGTCCTAGACCTTAAAAGTGCCTTCTTCCAGATCAAATTATACCTGGCGACAAAAACCTCATCAGATTCACCACCGAGTGCGGTAATTTTTCCCCTACTCGCCTCCCATTTGGTACTGCTAACAGCACTAGCTACTTCGCTAAATTGATACATAAATGCCTGGGTGACATCAGAGACAAAGGAATAAGATATTACTTGGACGACATAATTGTTGCAGGTGATACTAAGTACTCGAAACCTTACAATTAGTGTTCGACAGGCTGATATCTTACAACTTAACTCTCGACCCGAAGAAAGTGCAACTTTTCAAGACAGAGATAGAGTACCTGGGATTTAAAATTAATAATAGAGGATATTCACCTTCTGATAAAAACATTAAAAAAATTGAAAATTTTCCTGTTCCAAATTCAGCTAAACAAGTTAAAACTCTTTTAGGCATGACTAATTATTTTAGAACACTTATTGATAATTATGCAGGTATTGTACAACCTTTAGTAAACTTAACAAAGAAAAGTCAGAAATTTATGTGGTCTCAAGAATGCCAGGAAGCACTAGAAAAACTGCAAAACATAATTTTAAAAGAGCCCATAGTTAAAAATGCTAATTTCAAGAAACCCTTCTTCCTAATTTGTGACGCCTCATTACAGGCTATATCTGCCATACTGTCTCAGGAACATAATGGACAAATGCATCCTGTAAAATTCTTCTCGAGAAAACTCAGAGATGCAGAATCAAGATATCCCAGCATAAAAAGAGAGCTTCTTGCAATTTATGAGGGAGTGAAACATTTCCAAGATTACTTGGTCGGTGCAGAATTTGAGATTCAAAGCGATGCAAAGGCATTATCTTATCATTTAGCATTGGGAAAAGCTAATGATATAGAGAGCAGATGGTTGCTATTACTGCAATCATTTAAATTCAAAGTGAAGTATATCCAAGGAAAAGATAACCCCACAGATTACATATCCAGAGAAATATTTCCACAAAATACAGTAAATGAATTAATTAATCATATATTTCAAACTGAAAATAAATTGAACCATGAAAATATATTAAGAGAGCAATTAAAAGATAAGAAATTAAGCAAAATTAGAAAAATATTGGAAGATAATGAATTTAACTCAAGATATGAGAATTACAGAATTGACTCTAATGATAATTTATTAAAATTCAAACTTAAAGCAAAAAGCAAAGCACCTAATGCAATAAAAATAGTAATTCCAAGAACTTTACAAAGAATCACTATACAAACTGGTCATGTTGCTCACTTTGGCATAAGTAAGACTTATAACAAAATCAAAAAACTGTTCTTCTGGAGTGGAATGTTCTCAGATATTAAAAATTTCTGTTTAAATTGTGAGAGATGCCTTAAATTCTAAGCAAAGCAAATCAAGAGACAAGGGATCCAATTGCAAAATAAAAACATACAAGTAGGAGAGCAAATAGCCATAGATCTGGTAGGAAAGCTGGTGAGATCATCTGGTCAGCACCATTACATTGTTACATAGATACCTGGAAGCAATCCCAGTAAGATCAATAACTGCACAGAGCATAATTAATGTACTTTCTCAATATATTGGGAGATTCAGGGCTCCAAAAGTTTTAATCTCTGATAACGACTCGCAATTTGCTGCTAAGGAATTCACAGACTTCCTGAAAGATATGAATATTTCCCACCATCGCAGCAGTTTATACCACCCGAGGAGCAACGGTCTTTTAGAAAAATGCCACTTTTTGCTCAAGAATTCCATTGCATGCTTAGCTAATGAGTCATTCAACTGGGACAAGCACCTCCTAGTGTTCAAAAATGAGTATAATAATTCTGAGCATATTATTACAGGCTATACTCCAGCTCAAATTTTTTTCAACCGAGAAGTAAGAACACCTTTTGACATGCATATGGACACTAAATTCACTAATCTAACTTTTAAGCAATTTGTAGAGGAAGCCAAGAAAGCTCATCAAGAGATAATGCAAAAGGTTTACAAAAATCAGGCAGAAGTTATTTCAACGCAGAAGAAAAATTTTAAACCTGCAAGAGCATACGAACTTAAAATCGGTGATATTGTATATTTAAAACATTTTATACCAGCAGCACTTCTAAAACCTAAATTTTCAGGTCCATATACTATAAAAACAATTATAAGAAATAAAAATGCAATAATTGAAAATGAACAGAAAACAATAAAAGTACATTTTGATAAACTATTCGTAGTGCCTAAAATTAAAGCACATCTGAAAGATAACACTGAAGTAGACAAGTAAAGTTAAAATTTTGGTATGTTTTCTGAATTATGTGACGCGTAACATTTAACGGAGACTTTTGCACTTCATGCTGGCGTGATTTGCATTAATAAGAATTTTTTTTTCTTTTACCATATTTGACTTAGCTGAGGTTAATTTTAGTACTTAACTTTTCAAGTGTGTAATATTCTACTAAAATAATAAATATAAGGATAAATATAATATTCGGATTAATATAAAATTTGTTTAATGAAATCAAGGCTTCCCTTTACAAACCACCACCATCACTAAAATTGCATAATGTAAACCAGGTTTTGGGATGAACTACAAGTGTTGCTTGAACACATTTTGAGATTATTATTATTACCTTGCTAACATTTTATGCACTTATTTCAATGTGGAATTCCTTCCTTTTATCTATAATTTTGATTTAGATAATTTTTGTGCGACAGTAGCTAATTAGGAAAATTTAATTATTAAGGAAAGCATGCTTGGGTGATCAACAAGTATTCGCTTTATCTTCTTTTTACTAATTTTCTGTGCGAACTGATGCTTGGATGGAACTGTATGTTGCTGATTGTTAAGTATGGGATGAAAGTAAACAAAACTCAAAATAAAATCAATTTAGGAATTTTAACATGCACTAAAAACCTTTTCCATGACAAATATTCATATATAAACAAATTATTTAATACACTAATGAAAATGATAAAATCTAATGGAGACAGTTTAAAAAAAATGTTGAGTAAATAAAAGGAGATGATGAGAAATTTTAATAACTAAAGGAGAATGAACGACAATGCGTACATATGGAGTATAATGAATGAGCGAAAGTAATCAAAAGTTAAAGGAATAACTTAAGAGGATTAATAATGAGAAAAAAAGAAAATGGTAACTGGCGATAAAAATGTGTAGAAAAAGTACCGGTACATGATGAATCACATGATGAATTACAGAATGAATATTACCTGATAAAATATACGAGAAATGACAATCGCAATCGAATGCAAATATTGGATAATGTTTGAGATATTTTACAAACTTTTGTTAATGCATATTAGTGTGCAAAATGATTGAAATGCATTGAATGTGCTATTTTGTTTTATATATAGATATTGAGTATACAATGTTGTGAAGTTGAAGTATTGCAAAACTTATGAATTGATGATTTTAAAGATATGAAATGTGTATATAATTTGATCTGATTACATTTGTGTACTACGAGGATGTTGCAAAATTTTTCGCGAGAACAATTACAAAAAAAAAAAATCAACAAGAGTTGAAAGGTCAGGTAATTAGAGAGATTATATTTTTAGACAACTTAAGCAAACTAAATTTATCGGGAAAATCTGATAACTGAATTATTCGAAATAGAGGTACAGCAACTTAAAACCTTCGAAAAGCATAATTCAAGCTTCAAGTAGGTCTAGTATGATATAAAATCTTTACCAATTTGAATTGCAGAAAGTATTTATACGCAAGTCTAAGTAAAATTAGCAGTAGAACTAATTTTAAAATGTAAATTCAACTCTTTACGATATGTAACAAATAAAAGTCGTAATGACCTTTTAACCGCAAACATAGTGACTTTTCCCCGTACGAACTGCTTTTGTCGCCGATAAGGAAAATTGAATTTCCCGTTCAAGTGCCTACGTAGCAGATTAGCGCTAATTCTTTCCCCTTCGTTTCATCGGCACGGAGAGAGTAAAAAGTGACAGAAAGATTTTGATTGACAACTGCTCAACCATTTAGAGCTATGCGCGAATATCTGGAACACGAGAATAAGTGGCGGTTGCTATGGAAATAGAAAGACGCAACATGCGGCGCGCGTATTTGTTTTGAATCGCAAGACAAAAAACGTGTATTTTAATAAGGGAATATTAAGCCAGGTAGGTCAGCGACTTATTTCGTTGTTTTTGTTTTGAGTCAAATAAATTTAGAAGCACATCCGCGCAGTACTCATGAGAACAACACGAAAATTTTTTTTGATTATTGTGAATATACAAATAGAAAGTTGTGAATGTACGAATTGAAAATTATGAAAGAATTAGCACATAACGATAATTTGCACCTGTGATTGAAATTGACTTAATGATAACAATGTATTAAATATTGAAAATTTGAATTGTGCATATGTGTAAATATCCATTGCTTAAATATTTTATAATTACTAATGAAATTTTATTTGTGAAATAAGAGAAGTGAAGTGTATATATATATATATATGATGTTATGAATAATGATAACTTGCACAATGACAAATATGTCAAATTTACAGCCAAAATTGCATAATTGAATGTTAATGAAATTTTATTTGTTTATAAGAGATCCAAATGTCAAATATTCTTTCCCTAGTCTCCGGGGGATATGTCATAAAAGATATGACATTTTGTGCAATTCTAATTAATGCACAGTGTTCTGAGAACCTTTTAAACGTTTTTTGAAATTAAATTTTAATGATGAAGTTAATATTTTGCAAAATTGGATTTTTACAAGTTTTATTGGTAAAAAACTTCTAAAAGCATATGCAATGGCCAAAGAGTCATTTCATTCTTTTTTCACACGGGATGTAACATCTGCAGGATTTTCACAGCTGCAAAAGAGAACAGAGGTCAGCCCCCTCCCCTCCCCTTTTAGCACGTGCAAGGATGATTTTACATTGCTTAATCCGTAAGGGTCAAAATTCCTTCACAGCCACAAAGTTTGTTTCCCACAGAAACCTGATACTGGAATTCTGCACCCTTAAAGTTAACATGGACAGTCTTATGAAGATAGCCATTTTCACTGTCAACTTCCAAAAATAATGGGTAAATGTTACTCCCACCTCAACAGTTCAGCTGGACAGAGATCGCAGATGGGCATGACGCTTCAAGGGGGAAATCAACATCATATCCCCTTTGATTTTGCATTATAGTAGGCCACGTCCAATAAGAAGTTTTGTAAGTCCAGGAGTGGCCAATTACAAATGTTCTTAAGAGCGCCTTTACTAGCGCAGCAAAAAATGTAATAAAAAAACAGAGTGTCTCGGGAGTTCGACGAAGGGGTGACGGCTTCGGCCGGTCACTATGCTCTCCTTTGATATTTGCTGATGATGTAGAATTTTTGCAGTCCAAGAAAAATCTTAAAATGTTGGCCTTGTGCTAGGCTGAGCCGATTCAGATGATAGTGCTATGTGGAAAACCACACGTCCGGTAAGGACGCTAAGTAGACCGTTTTCGTAAAGGGAAGTAAATTAAAATACATTTTACAAGAAATTAAAATGAAGAGACAAAATTTTAAAAAAATAACAAATAAACGATTATTTTGTGATATCCATTATTACCAACATTTGATCGAATCAACAATTACACATTTATTAATATTCCAGTACTCATAACAACCCATTTAATTCTACAATTATGCAATTATATCCGGAAAACCATTATTAATAACACCTCGTTCCATCCTACTTTACCTATAGGATAAATCTTCCACTTACACCATTTAATTCAAATACTGAAAATTTCTTTTATCACATTTTGCCTTACATGTGAAATACATTTCCCACATGCATCATTAAATTCAACAAAGCTTTCAATACTCCTAACGCTAACTTAGCTTAAAAGAGAGAGAGAGAGAACTCCACAATAGGCCTTCGTGCAAGATACATGTAAGGAATTAGCCTACCTCGGTCATCACTGTCGACCCGGGCTTGTCGGCGGCTCGTCGCGGCTTTCTCGGATGGGCTCCGTGTCCACGTTTGTCGCACTCGCGACCTCCTTTTAGCACAGTTCCAATTCAACTCCTCGATTTTCAAATTTTTAAAGTTTCTCTCCGTCTCTCCCCTCTCTCTAAGGCCCCCAGTCTGTCATTGGTCCAGTAAATATATAAACTCCGCCTTCCGGCTGTCTTACTGGCCAAAGCCCCCCCTTGAAAAATCAGATCTTTGAGTTTTTGTTTTTTGGTGCAGAGAGTTCTCACGGATATTTTCCCATGTCCATGTGACAATAAATTGACCTCTCGGGTCAGGAAGTTTAACCCCTTCCGTTTATAATAGCACCTGATGCTGACTTGAATATGAGAAGCCCCCTCTTTCTTTCTGGAACCACGCCCGGTCCAGCTGCGTTATAGGGAGCGTTATACATATTGCCTCGCTGTAAGAGGGACCGTCTTCTCAGGTCTTGTTTCACCTTTCAAAACAGCAATGTTACATTGGGATTGCAAATCACAATATAACAGATAGGACCTTGATCTCTACAATACCTACAGACATGGCACCTAGAAAAACAGAATGGGCATGTATTAACTTAATCCGTAATGGATAATCGTGGCCTGGTATATTGAAACTCCAATGTTGACGTCGTTAGAGTATGGGACGACTGATAGTTATGGACAAGGGTCCTACTATGTCGTACATATTAATCCGACATACTTTATCAAGAGCTGGTGTGTTTTGGAGAAATGTTTCCTAGAACTAAGGTGTCGTATAAGACGACAACTCATATTCAGTGTAACAAGGAACAATCTGTGATATAAAAGACCTGTTTACGTAGATGCAGATGTCAAAATATGTAACAATCCGTAAAGGAATCCATGACTGCTCAACCACGTAAGTCCTATTCTACATTTGTTCTGAGAATTTGCAATGAAAGACTATATCATTTGGGGTAACAATAAATAGTAAAGAGAGATTTAATTTAAAGATGTTACTTTTGCCCATTTAATATATATATATATATTGAAAACTAAATCAACTTATTATTATAATTAAGTCTATTTGTTATGATAGCATTTATTTACAATGCTCATATCTAATACTGATTTAATAAAATTAAATAGACCCCAACTTAGAGACTAGAGGGGAAGGATAATAATAGTTTGATGAATATTAATTTAAATCTGTAATTATGAATGAATATAAGAATTGTGTAATGAATATTAAAAGGTAAATTTGTAATGATGAAACTTACTTAAAGGATATTAAGAAATGCTATATGAGTTAGTAATTTCATTAGATAAAGGTGTATATGATTATGCATTAATTTGTTGGTATAAAACTGTGCAAGAATTTAAATGGATAGATTTTCACTTCTCAATACATATAAATAAATATATATATATATAATAAATGTTATTTTGGATCCACACCTGTCTCTTATTTTGACTCTAAGTTTTTGAAATTAATTAATAATATATTATTAATTAATAATATGATGTTTCAGGAATCTTGGAGGGTAAGTCTGAAATTAAAATGCTAGCCACTTGTGATCCTATAAATTAAATTAAGTAATAGACCAATATTATTTAGATTTTAATGAAGTATGCATTTAGTGACTTAATTATTAAGAGTTTTCCGTGGCCTATATACTTCTTTAAATTGTCTCAGGATAGATACGGCCTTTACATCCTGATACTTTTATAAAGAAATCCACTGGAATATAGTGAAAATTCACAAGGATATCGACGATATAGTGATCAGTTTTTCTCTGACTCTCTGAAAGTATCTGGATGATAAGTGGGCTTCCACAAATTGACATTTTAAATCGTAAATCATAGGATAGTTAAACTGGAGTAAATACAATTAACTTATATAATAAATACATATACACGATCTGATCAAAACTATCCGGACGCCTGTGTGTCCTGTTTCTCCCTCAGAAAAGTCACAAATATTAATGAAGTGGGGCCACCTGTTGCTGCAATGACGGCTGCCCCTCTATCAAGTGGGCTATCCGCTAGTTTCTGGACTTTTGCAGCAGGAATTGTACGCCATTATTTTAAAAGAATACTAGTCAGCTCTGCCGCCGATGCGGGGCGTTTTGGCCTAGCTTGCAGTAGACGTTCCAATTCATCTCATAGGTGTTCTGTGAGATTGGGGTCTGGGCTTTGAGCTAGCCAGGACAATTCCTCAACATCCATGTCAACAAACTAGCTCAGCAAAGCCCGTGCTTTGTGGACAGGAGCACGATCTTGTTGAAACAAGTATGGACCTACTCCAAACTGTTGCCACAATGTAGACAGCATAGAATTTGTTCAATATGTCGGGATATCCTTTTGTCTTTAGAGTTCCCTTCACAGGAATAAAAGAGTCAAGCCCGAACCATGAAAAAATGCCTAAAAACATTATGCCTTTACCACCAAACTTAACATGCGGTACAATACAGTCACTTAAAAGACGTTCACCCATCATTCTCCACACCCAATCTCTACCATCGGATTGCCAGAGAGTGTACCGTGATTCGTCGCCAAATAACACTTTACGCCATTGCTGAAGGCTCCATTTTTTGCGCTCTTTGTACCACTGTAAGCGAAGCTTGTCATTGATTGCGGCAATGCGTGGTTTATATGCAGCTGCTCACCCATGAAAACCAAGACTGCGCAGCCCCCGACGAACTGTCATTGTGCTGACGTTGCATCCAGAAACTTCCTGAAATTCCGAACAAACTATTTCCGTCGATTGCATGCGGTTCGCTTTCACAACTCTCTTCAGCACTCTGCGGTCGCTTTCTACTAGACGGAACGGTCGACCAGGTCATTTCCACTTCACGATAACATCATTTACGGTGGAACGGACCGCTCGTAACATGACAAAAATCTCACAAACAGATTTTCCACGGCGGTGACAACCAATCACTTCCCCACGTTCAAACTCATGTAGCTCGAATTTTACTCCCATTTTACTTTTCTGGCTTTGACATTAAATTTGTTAACTCGTCTGACTTCTTTTATACTTGTCTGAGAGCTTGAAATTTGATGTCAATGGCAGAATCCACCACATACAGGGGTGTCCGGAGACTTTTGATCATTATTTGCATAAGTTTGGACTAGTTTATTTTTAGAATAGGGATGTCCGATGAATTTGTCAAATGTCAATTTGTGGAATCAGAATCAGAATATGTGATCAAATGCGGGTGCTGCTTTTTGAAAAAAAATTGAATTCGCACAGATGTTAAGATGATGACAAACCTTTATGTTGAAGATATGGATATGCATTCATAATGGACACTAGTTGATTATTTCAGAAGATATAAGGAAAGACTGCTGCACTCCATTAACGTTATAAACGCTCCAAAGTTCAGCCATTCATAATTCATCATTGTACAATAAGTGAAATAAGTGACTTTTATATGAATACAGGCTAATTCCATTCAGATAATCAGAATATGTCATTAAAAGTGGATGCTGCTTGTTGCAAAATTTGAGTTATCACAAATATTAATATGAAGATAACCCTTTTACCTAATTATTTTCTCGACGTGTCGAATATCCCGTGCATGGTTCCGGTTCGTCAGCTACATTTGAAAAATTAAATCTGATGTGAGCAGCACATGACTTTCCCTGCAGACTTATTTCCTCTTTATTTCCTTAATAATTCATTAAATTGAGTATTATTTCACAAAATAATACTGAATTAATTTAATTCAATTTTTGATTTTATTTGGTAACTGGAAATTTTTTCAAGTGCAGTGTAACAAAAATGCAAAAAAATGAAAAAAAAAAAACTTAAATATCTCGAGAACGGTTAGTCCTAGAAGGTCTTTTACTTTCGAGCACACGTAGTCCTTCATTTTAGATTTTTGCGGGTCATTTCGTAAAACAGGCAGGTTCTATCATGCCAAACCGTACTAAAATCTAATCAGCACCAGGGTCACGCACAAGTGACATATTTACCAAATTTTAGAAAATTCAGTCTATTAGTTTTTTAGTTAGAGAGGATACATGCATTGTATCTCATACATATTTTATATCTCATGAATTTATTTATAGTTTTTGATTCTATTAAGTTACGCCTCAAATACCGAAATCTTCTGTTGGCTATTCTTCAAATCAAACAATTGAAAAATAATGCTATCGTTAAATGATTTTTAGTTTAAAATATCTGAAAACGTTGAAAATAAAGCGACATAACCCTTTATGTCCCAAATTATGATATTTTTAGAAAACTTGTGCAATATATTTTTTTTTATGCTTAATTTAACTGTAGAAAGACACACAAAAATTGAGATTCATTTACAATAATTATTTTTATTGTAATAACACAGAATATTACACGGGACTTTAAAGTCCCGTCGGGATTTATGTTCATTACATTGCCATTACATCCATTAGTATGAAGAAGAAAAAATATTAAATATAAATGAAAAGTAATATATTTTTATACAATTAATTATGGTATTGATAAAAGCAGTTCTTTTTTTCATTAACACAAAGAAATACTTTGCATAATGTGCACTGAGAATGTGGTCGTGACTCAATTTTTTTCGAAGCACAAAACTCACACCGTCCTCTATTTTTTACAAATACTGGCCAATGTGCATTGTTTTGTTGTCTTATGTCATCAGAAACAGAAAAATTTGCTATCTTGCGTTTATTTGGGGGTGGTAATTCACTTATCTCTCCAGCATTTGATCTAGGTCTTCCCCTTTTCTTCGAAGACACTTTTGACATTGTTATTAGACCTTGTGTTACCCTTCGTTTGTATTCTAGAAGAGGTATTTTATCCTGTATGTCACAGTAGCAAATATACGAGTTTACTATTGCAATTTCTATAATACCGAAAAAAAGACGATGCCACCACTTTTGGCCTTTCTATAGTGATTTCAGCATGTCACTTTTATCCACGCCTCCCATATGACTGTTATAATCTCTTACTATTGTAGGAGCTGGTATATCCATAATTGAACCATCTTTTTGTTTTCTTTGAATTTTACAAATTTCAGTTCCATGGTAATTGGACAAGAAAAAAACACAGCGGTTGTCTTTCCATTTGAAGTATGAAATTCCTTGGTCTGTTATGCGACAGTCAAAATCACCCCTTTTCAAAGCTTTGTCTACTGCAAGAGACGGTAAACCTTTACGATTACTTTGTACAGTTCCACATGCATATATACCAACAAATTTTAGATATTCATACAATTCCACAGAGGAAAAAAAGCTATCCATCATTATGATGTGATTTTTATTTACAAGAGATTTGGTTAATTTTTGAACTATACTCCCTCCTAGACCAAATCTTTTCAATTCTGAATCATCTTTTCCCTGATATACTTCAAATTCATACATGTAACCTGACATATCTGAACGACACCATAGTTTGTATCCTTTTTATTGGTTTTTTAGGATTGTACTGTTTGAGCGTCGAGCGTCCTTTGAATAATATCAAGCTTTCGTCTATACTTTGTGTTTGATGAGGCATTCTCAGTGATTGAAAATTTTTATTTAGTTTATCCATAAGTGGTCTAATTTTATACAGTCTATCAGTATTTTGCTTTGGTATTACTTCATTGTCATTTACATGCAAGTTACCTAATATCTGGAAATACCTATTTCGTGAAAGAGTATCAGGAACAACAGGTACAGAATAATTTATATCACTGCTCCAATAATTTCGTACTCGAGGTAAACGGTGGTAGCTAAATAGCATATTTAGTCCCAAAAATCCATAAAATTCCTCTTTAGAAATAGGCTTTATATTCCTTTGTTTTTGATTTGAATAGAGGTTTGTTTGAAATACAATATTACTTATAATTTCATCGTCTAAAAATGTTAAAAAAAATCGGTAGGCAATGTTTTACCTTCGAAAGATGATGCACATGTTCCATGAGATAAGCTAAATAGAGGGATAGTTGATGTACAATCTCTTTTCTTCCAAATTCTTTTTGGTGTCATTTTTTCACTTTCAGTGTCTTCACTTGAATCGCTTTCAGAGTCTGAAATTTTATGAATGTTTGTCGCATTCAAACTTTGATTATTTGTTTTATTTTGTTCTGGTGAATCTTCGTCAGAACTACTATCCTCTTCTGATGTTTCAACATCAGATGGTAATTCGTCCCAGATAATTTTAATTTCTTCCGGCGTCAAGCCTTTTCTTCGTCTATACATTATTCTAACAAAACAGAAATCGAAAGTATTTTGTAAAAGGGAGAAAAACTCTAAAAATTTGTAAATACTCAAAGACAAAACAAAAAACCATTAAGAAATCCAATACTTCATGATAATTGAATATATTCAAGTGCTAAAAATAAATTATAATAAAATGCAATAACAAAAATTCATTTCAAAAAAAAATTATTCATTTTTCACCAGGACCTTTATGACCCAACGGGACTTCAAAGTCCCGAAAGAACAAGAACAGGTCGTGTTAGAAAATTTTCACTGAATTGGTAATATTTTGAATTAAAATTACAAGAAAGTTCGTAAAGAATAGGTAAAAAAAATATAAAGTACTTACCAATCAATATTCTGTTGTTACGAAGCTTGGAAGTACGTCAATAGCTTTCTAGCAAAATGGCCATTCAAACTGAGCGTATGACGAAATTGTTCACCCATATCCATGCGGAACAAACCGTTTATATAGTGCTGCTTTCTACTGATCATTAGAAGAAGGTTTAAATGAAAGAACTTTAAAAGTCCCGTTGGAATTCATGGAAGACTTTTAATTTTATTTGACTTTATATTAATTGGGACTTACAAGTCCCGTCGGAGCATAAAGGGATCGGAGATGAAATGTTATTTTACGTACTGCAATTTCCGTCTTAAGCAGAATTATAAAATGAGCGTCATTTTCATGCTTAAAGTTGAAACGGTTTTTCACATTTAGAACTTTTATCAAATGTATATTTGTCACATTGAATGACCACTAGCCATTTCGTCCGAGCGAAGTGAGGATGGAAATGGCTAGTATTTGATATTTTATCAATATGAGAAATACTATAAGAATATTGATTCGGTTGTTTGATCTATTCGGGCATTATGAGAAATTTAAAAGAACTCGCGTGTTGATTTCACTTCTGCTTATGGCTACAATAGAGAGATTGTATAAATATAAGTTGCATTTGGGTAGGCATAGGAAATAACTATGTCTATAATAGTAAAGGAAGGTGTCTGTGTATTTGTTCGTTTGTCTGTTTGTGCCGTCTGTAGCGAAAAATCTAAACATCATACGGCCATGAAATGTGGTACATAGGTACGTGCGTCAGGTCCCCAAACGCTATGCTTCGGCCAGATTTTTCAAATTTTCGAAATTGTTTTTCTGTTACCTCAGATCGACTTCATTATTGCATGGTTGCTGCTGGCGCCATCTATTGCATGCTCCTAAACGTAAAATTACGTTGTTAATATTGGATTAAAGTGAGTTTTTTTAATATATATATTTTTTCGTATTTTGAAAATGCAATTGATTATAAAAATCAGATATATGAACATTAACTCACAATCTTCATAATTAAAGCAAATATTCCTGAGGTTAGCGATGTCATTAATTAAATAATTTATAAGGCATCAATACAGTGTAAAATTGCTAGAGACCGAAAATATTATCATATATTTTGCATCTTAATACCATTGCAATGATCGAAAAATTCTGTTTGAAACTAACTTTGAACGGAATCAATAATATTAATAGACGAAGTTTTGTGAATTTTTAACTTTCATATAAATTATTATCTCTATTGATTCATTCTTTGATTTAGAGTATTCTTTCAGACAGAATTTAAATTTTAGTTAGTTTATTAAAATGTATGGAAATACGCCAATTTATCAAAAACTTTAAAACGATGTAATAAACACAACCAAATTGTTTGGTAAAGAAGGGTCTTTAATATTAGTACCATCTATGGAGTACATAAAATTACAAACAAGGGCGGATCCAGCTTTGGCGCCAGGAGGGGGTCACATAGTCGTGGTCAAGTCAAGAACTTATAATTTAATTTTGATAACAATAGATACAAGTAAAAAGTAGGTATTTTATTAATGTACGTAAGTACTGTACTTAAAAATATTTATTCTTTATTGTACACTTGAAAAACTTAACACATAATAACTTGTACATATACACGTACATATTGCCATCTTCTCTTGAAGACATCCAGAGAAGAACTATCACGCACGGAATGAGGCAGCCTATTTATATTCCATAACCGTGGTGAATGATTTGTCATAACAGCTAGAGGTATGTCGAGGGGTATGACGCAAAACTCCGCAAAAGTGAAGAGGTGGTACGACAAGGGTTTCCAACAAACAAAATAGAAACAGACAAAATACATATATTTAAATAAGAAAATCAATTTTTCTTTTACGTCTTCTCCCGAAACGCGTTATTACGTCATTTACGTCAATGGGTACGTTTTTATGAACGTGGAGAAGTGCCAGTCCGGTTAGGCGATCTTCAACCATTGAAGATCTTAGCCACGATTTAATTCTGAGCAACGTAGAGAAAGACCTTTCTGCTGTCGCTACACTGACAGGTAGTGTAGCCATAATACATAAAAATTTTCTTATATTAGGATACATATCGATGTCACAATTTAAAATAAGATCAGAAATCGACTGCGGTATGTCCTGGCTCCGCTGCCACTTCACCATCCACAGCCGATATTCATTTACAATGACAGAAACTGGAGTGTTATCTAGTAATAATGTATAGTCGGTAGCTAGTTGTTTCACAGTTTCAATGTCTTCATTACTATATTCGCTTTTTGGCATGAAAACGCTTAGCTGAAACAAATTAAGTACATCAGGAGACAGGCGGTCCTGGAGATCACTTATTATTGAATCTAGAAGAGGGATGTATATAGCTCTGCGGAAATACTCTTCAGCAGATTGAGCAGGTTGGTTATTGGCCCTTTGTATTTGTTTTGATACTATTCTGGGGCATTTAATTTCTACATCTAGCTGCTCAGATACTTCTTTAGCCTCTTCAAAAAGCTGTCCGTAGATTACGTCCACATTTTCTCTTTTATTTTGTAAAACACTTAAAGTATCATTAATAGCGTCCGTAGCTTTTTTTAAATCAATTGAGTTCGATTGCAGTATTCTGCTTAAAAATACAGTAGTACCTGAAAAATAAAAGGTAAGTGACTGTGACTGTAGTACATAAACTAAGAATTTATAACTTAATATAAACGGTATGTACTCGTAGCATAAAATATTAACAAAACAACAACATAATTTTAAAGTAGGTTTAGTATACTCGTATAAGTTCATTTGCCAAACAATAAGAAATAAAATAATTTAGGGAAGTACCCACCTAATACATCACTTAAACAGATGGAGGATATAATAAAGCCAGAACTGCGCAATGTTTGCAGCAAGCAATGCGCATCATTGGCAGTTTTATTGTCTTGCCAAGCAGAAATCTTCTCCAGAGCGCTACAAATTTTGACTAAGTTGTCTCCTTGAAATTGAAGATGCCCATCATGCCTCTCTATCCAACGTGTCTCACAAATACCTTGCATGGCAGCTCCGAGTTCTATTTTAAAAATTTCATGCCTCTTAGCGGATGCATTGGCAAATGCCACAACTTTTCTCATTGTGCCAGATGTATTGCGACAGGAAACTACTTTGGGTGATCTTGCCAATGAGTTATTGAGCACATGGTTGTTGCACGGGCAACGTTTAGCATGAATGGCTATTTTCATCAATTCTTGCACTGCACCTTTTGTATCTGATGCCATAACCGAGCAGCTGTCAGTTCCAATACCCACACACCAAGATAAATCTAAGTTAAATTTGGTACACAGATTTTCAACGATTTTCGCCAATGCTACACCTGTCAATCGAGGCTCTATGTCACCTGAATTGTTGTCTTCACGTCTAAGAGCATCGTAGGTATCACAAAAAGTCACAAAATGTTCCTTAATAATACCATCATGCAAATATCGGAATGATAGGCTCAGCTGTGAGATATGTGATATATCTGTTGTTTCATCGAACAAAATTGAAAAATATTTAGCTTCCCGCACATTCTGTAAAATGTTTTCCTGGATGATTTCTGCGCAAACATCTATCAACTCATTTTGTACAGTCTTGCTGATGTACGTGGCGTTGGATTTTGAAGATTCTAAATGTTGCTGCAATGCAATATCGCCAGAATCAATACGGAATTTTAAAAGGGCTCTAAAATTCCCTTCATCGGCTACTACGCTGTCATAGTTCAGCAATTTACCATCGTCGCGATGGCCACGTAACGATATATTTTGATGGCCACAAAATATTATAGTTTTTACGATTGGTCGCAAACGTTCTCTATTTTCATTTATTTGTTTCAGTCTTTGACTATTTACTTGGTTCATTATGTTAATTTCCGGTTTATGAAAACTCAATAAAAAGTTCTTCCCTGCTTCGACAGCTAATTCGTGGTATTTGTTTCGCTGGTGTGTTAGCAGAACACCATTTTCACCTAGCAAATTATCGAAAGCTTTTAATGGTTCTTTTACGAGTCGACATAAAGGTGTTTTTGTCTGTATACCACCTCCAGGAGCTACGACAAACAAAGCACAGTACTTGCAGTAAAGACCCTGGTCTTTATGCGACAAAACAAGCCAGTGAAACTTGTCAAGGTGAGACTTCTGAGCATATTTTTTTGTTTGTTTTCCTTTTTTATTAACAACACAATGCGGGAAAGTATAATTAGGGGGAGGATGCCAATGCTTTTCAAGCAACATAGCTTTAGTTGAATCATCTATATTTTCCCCTATATAACAAGCAATATCTGAAGCAAACTTTGGTTGAGAAAGTGAAGTCTTTATCTGATCAGAATCAGAAGTCGATGTACATATTGTAGGCTGAATATCGTTAGTAACAGGAGAGCATGTTTTTTCTTCATCTATGGTTAATGTAGGCAATGTAGCTGTAGAAGCAGAAGCATCGGCAATACAATTATTTTCATCTGTAGTTGTTGTAGGTGAATTTTTCGAGTGAGCAATCTCAAGCCTTGGTTTCTTTGGGAAAAATGAATCTATTTTTTTTAATGAACGTTTCAATCCACCACTACCATCTCCTTTTCCCTTAGAATCACCCTGCAAGCAAAACCATGCAAATTTCACACCCCACAACAGACAACAGACTGTTGAAAATACATATTAAATATATATACATAAAAACACCCACATTCGCTATAGTACAGGCTGGTGGCGCAGGCGCATTACCTCACAAACAAAGCAAAACCATGCAAATTTCACACCCCACATCAGACAACAAACTTTTGTAAACATATGAGTTATAAGTACATAAAAACATAATAATATAGGTAGTTTTACAGTCCACTGCATTTTCCATAAAGACCTTACTTAAGTTTAGGCCCCTACACGAATTTTTATTAGGTAGGTACTTACATCAAATAGGTAATACCTACTTACTTTAGGTAAGTATAGTGTTAAACAAGCAAAACAATTTCAGGTTCTTTAATATTTTATAGTTTTTAAAAATCTGTAATATACAAATAAAGTAAAAAGTAGTAGGTAGGTAGATTACTATTTACTTGTTGTAAATGCATGCCTGTTAATGAAGCGCAATGTTTTTGTGTCGCGCAATAGTTTGCATCGAAGTTTTCGCTAGGTGCTTTTAAAAACTTTAACCAAGATTATTTTTAAGTTTATGCATCATGCTATATTCATTCTGTTGGTTGCTCTCTTATTTTATTTTTAACTAGCCGCCTTTGGCGACCAGCCTGTTCGCTACCCTTGAAAATTCTGACCGTGGCAAATTCTAACCGTGCACACTCGCTGGCGCGACCTACCAGTAAAGTGTAAGGTAACTGTTTGGAGGGCCAGGAAGTGCCACCCAATTTAGAGAGGAACTCAGTGGGGGAGGCATCCACAGGGACCGTACCCTCCTTCCCCTACTACCAACCTCTCGGAAGGACTTACGGTCCCGCATGTTTAACGTGATCGTACTCCGCCTGAACACGGCGGCAGTTTTGGCAGTGGCGGGAATCGAACCCGGACCTACCTAGTGCAAATCCCGCGCGCTAACCACTGGGCTACCGCGCCCTCCGCGACAATCTCCATAACCTTCTTTTTATTCACCCAATTTAGACCGGAACCCAGTGGGAAAGTCATCCACAGGGTCCGTACCCTCCTTCCTCTACCACCAACCTCTCGGAAGGACTTACGGACCCACATGTTTAACGTGATCGTACTCCGCGTGAACACGGCAGCAGTTTTGTCAGTGGAGGAAATCGAACCCGGGCCTACCGAGTGAAAATCCCGCACGCTAACCACTGGGCTACCGCGCCCTCCGCGACAATCTCCATAACTTTCTTTTTATTCACCCAATTTGGACCAGGACCCAGTGGGGGAGGCATCCACAGAGACAGTACCCTCCTTTCCCTGCCACCAACCTCTCGGAAGGAATTATCGACCCATATGTTTAAGGTGATCGTACTCCGCATCAGTGGCGGGAATCGAACCCAGGCCTACCGAGTGCTATTCTCGCGCGCTAACTTCCCGCGCGCTAATTTAAATTTATAATGACCATATGCTAGGCTCTTAATTCCACCATCCTCGTTCCATCGTTCCATCATTTAAAATAGCCATAAAATTAAAATATCCATTTAAAATATCTATAAATTAAAATATCCATAAATTAAAATATCCATTTAAAATCAAAAAATCATCCATATCGTTCCACCAATCCATAAATATAATAATTTCAAATACATCACCACAATTCAAACCACCATAATTCAATCATTTAAATTATTTAAAATATCCATTCAAAAATATCCATTTAAAATATCATATAAATATAATAATTTCGCCCGATGTATACAACACTTATGCTCGTAATTCATTTAAAACCGAAAGCGCGGTCTCCATGGAGACGGGGAAGAAACTACTGCGGTTGGGCGGAAAATGCCGTTGAAGAACTGAGCCGGTAGCCGACAAATTTAAAATCATGGCGTCTTTAAAATTGCGATCCTGAAGGCAATTTTCATTATTTCTGGACCAAATTAGACTTGTAAGAATGCCAGATATTTCAGCTTTCTAAAAATGTAAATTATTAGTCGAAATTATGAGTACTTTTCACTGTGCGAGAATTTAAAAACCAAAAATCGTTTTTTTGAGCCAAAAGTGGCTTTTGTTTTAAAATCTTTAAAAAATATTAGAAATCGAAATTGAGAGTTGAAATTGATATATTTTTACTCGAAATTCTCTGCTCTTTCCGATGATGTGATTTGTTTTTTTCTACAACGTCTGGATCGTGGAGAAAAAAGGGCAAAAATGTCAAAAAACGGTCGAAATCGCATAAAAAATTAAATAACAAAAAAAATAATTCAAATTTTAAAAATCGGTTTCACGTGTCCCCTTCCCACCCCCCAGAGTCTCTGACTGCTAAATTTCGTAGCTCTCTGACTCGCGTTCGCTGAACGTATAGTGTATAAGACAGACAGACAGACAGACAGACACACAGACATTGCCTTTTATTCTATAGAAGAGCATTAAAATCAGTGTGGTCACGACGACGATACACTTGATTTCATTGTGTGAATTTATCTAAGATTTTAGGTTAGGTCAGTAAGCTTAATGCTCTTCAATCTCCCTCGTCCAAAAAAAATATATAAGTAGGTACATAAGTCACGCAGCACTCTTTCAGTAAGTAGGTACCTACATATCTACCTATGAGGTACTTTATGAGCATTAACAACAATAACATTTAAGTTAAAACACACGCACTGGAATAATGAGAAACTGATTACTTACCATTTCTTGTAATTAATGAATTTGCAACAACAATTTTTAAGAATACTTATAAAGGTACACTTATAAACACATTATAGGTAGAAAGAAATTTTAGTTTTTTAACTTAGAACTATGTTATGATATGTTGAAGTTTAGTCGTTCCGATTCCGATTGAGGTTAGGTCTAGCTAGACGTTACGTAGTCGACAAGCGCGCGCAAGTGTGGCGCGGTAAAATTGAAATTTTCGATGCGTTCGTTCCCAAACGTTTGCCATCATACAAAGTTATTATATTATATTAAATTAATTAAATATTGAAGGTATGTAGTTACATAAAATCTGTATGGTGACAAAATATATAAATAAAATCATTATGTTCAATTAGTGGTCCACCTAAGTCCTGGAACCAGCTCAGGGGGGGGGTCATGACCCCCATGACTCCCCCCCCTGGATCCGCCGTTGATTACAAATCCAAAGCGCTTTCCGATGTCACTATGTCCTTCATCAGAGGCAATGTAAATTTTTCAGAATTTAATATTTTTTTAAATGTATCGGATTTTTCGAAGACCAACCAATATGCAAATCTTGTCTCGCGATTGCAGGCTGTGTGTGCAGAGCTTATGTTGGTCACAGCTTGAACAATATACATTGCCACTGATGAAGGACGTCGTGACATCCGAAAGAGCTCTGGATATGTGATTTTATGTACGCCATAGATGGTGCTAATATCAAAGATCCTTTTTTACCAAACAATTTGGTTGTCTTTATTATATCGTTTAAAGTTTTTAATTAGCTCATTTTGAAATACCACCACTGGATCTGTTAAGTAATCACTGTGAGTGATTTTAACATTTCTGATAACTTATGAATGCTTAGAAAATATAACCGGCGTTGACAGGGATTTAAGAGACAAACCTCTGATAAATTGATAAATACTACACTGGAACCCACAGCGAACTCTTTGAAATCAAATGACGTTTTAACAATTATCTTTATTTCTGTGTTATATTGGTTTATTATTCTTTCTTTGTTGTTCTGTTTCATTGTTATTTCAATGTTTTTCCCGGCCTTCTGTTGTAACTGCTCTACACCCTTTGGGTGGGCTGGACGGTATAGGCAATAAAAAATAAGTTTTAGCAATACGGTTGTTTATAGAAAAAATTGAAATATAACTCTGTTGCATGGATGCACACATGGCGGCGCCACTACCACTCAATTTAAATGCCAGGAAACGCCGGGTACATTTTCTAGTAAGAAACAAAGCCAAAGTCTACTTACTCTGTGTTGTGGTAGCAGTGAGCGGCCGAAATGACATGTTTTCTGTCGATGAGAAATCCTGTGCACCATGGTACATAGGTGTCATTTACTTTAATTCTGATGGCTACCTGTTATGAATAAAAGTATGAAAATTACTGACATATTGAAGTGAATAACCTGAAATAGTATACATCTCTGCTTACTTATGCTCTGAGTACTTAAATTATGGCATAGATCGAACCATTTAACAATAAAGGACTCCATATTTACGTATCCAGAACAGTGTCTTATTTATTTAAGTTAGGTATATATTGAGTCTGACGTGTTTATGATCAGAGGAAATTAATGTAATGCACTATTCTTCAGACAAAGGAAACTTAAACACAATGTAAGAACTGTGAGTGCCTTTTAACTTATCCTATACACAATCTTACATAATATAAAAAGATATCTGTGCAGTTTGTAACGCTACAATAAATCTAAGCGTTGTACGGGCATTAAATATAGTGCACAGGTACTGGGAGACTCGTACATTGGCGTTATTTTTTTTACATTTCGAATTAGTTTTTAGTTATTAAAGTTTATAGTTAAATATTAGTTTAGTTATTATTTCGAATTAGTTTTAGCCGGATTTACAACGATTGTCGCCTATATTTACACCTTGACGATTCCTTGATGACAAAATATTATCACAAAGTTACTATCTTGACACCATCGAAAAGATCTAGAAATTCTCTTTCAAACAATCTGCGAATGACGATTTTTATTTATCGTGAATTTTTTGAAAATATATACTTTCCGTGCATTTCAATCCTATCTGATTTTGATATTATGATATACAGAAATTGACTTGTCATTCATAGTTTATTTTTTTCAGCAACTACTTAAAATGTCACAGACAACTCCAGATAAAATTTCATAAGCCCATCTGTTGACTAATTATAAATTATTTATCTGAGGCATGTCTTTCAGTTTTGAACAAATCTCGCAAGCTATCGGACCCCATTCAAAGAACCACTTATTTTGTCGCAGGGGAGTGGCTATTTTAGGATGGGGCTAAGAAGGGCTGCATGAGGAATTCCGTGCAATCGCTTTTTCTTTCATGAGCGATGTGTTCAACATAAGGTCAATTGGGATTCTTATATTTTCGGTTTTTGCAGAGAGCGCGTGATATTTGATTAATGTAATTTTCGGATAAAAGCCACTTTTAAATTGTGTTCAAATGCACTCTTATTATGAACACTAGAACGACGGAAGCGGTCATTTTGACCGCATAACTACTTTAACGGCTGCAGTCGTTCTAGGGAGATCGTTGATTTTGTTCTCTTATTTTAAAACCTGGAATAATTTTCTCCTGTGTTTTCAATAACGTTGAGAAAATAAGAAGAGTCATAAAGTTTCAATGGGCTGGGATTAGCCGTTTAGGAGGAATCGTTTCTCAAAGTAGCTATGATGTCAAAATCACAGCTTCAGTCGTTCTAGTGTTAAGCAGCGGGTGCTTATTTATATATCTATACGTAGTGGACTCTTATTTAGAAACAGGGCAAGGCCGGAAAAATCGTTATTATATAACACACAGCGAAAGTATAATGACGGGATCTTAAATTCGAAATCGAGTTTTTGACGGAAGAGCAAAAGTTCGTCTTTTTACTTTCCCTGCAATACATGGTAATGTATAGGGAAAGTATTGGAATCATGTCGAAAATCGCATCTCGAGTTTTCGAAGGATCTACACGTTTTGGGCCCTCTAGCACGAAAAAACTATTTTTAGCGGGATGTCTGTGTGTGTGTGTCTGTGCAATGTATGTATCCACTCTAACGCAAAAACTAATTGGCTAAATTTCATAAATTTTTTTAGGTAAGTCACTTATGGACGATCCTGGTGCTGATTAGAATTTGGTACAATTCGGGATAAATGAACCTGTCTTTAAGAATTGTGTTTTATGGCCCGTAAAAATTGTATTTTATTTTACATACTGACGATTTTTGCGGGCCATTTTGTTAAAAAAGGCAGACTCTTTTATTCTGAATCGTACCAAAATCTAATCAACACCAGGAACACACACAAGGGATTTACCAATACATCGTTATGAAATTGGGTCAATTAGTTTATAAGATAGTGTGGATTCATACATTGCACAGACAGACACACACGCAGACGTCAAGCAAAAAATAGTTTTTCGTGTTTTAGAGGTCCCAAAACACGTAGAGCAATCGAAAACTGGAGCTGCGATTTTCGAACCGATTCCAATGCTTTCTCTATACATTATCATGTATATATTGTAGCGAAAATAAAAGCAGTGTACTAGGGGTTTAATGCATCAAAATTTAGCGGTGAAAGTCCTTGTGTAGGGATATCCATGTTATGATCATATCATTGTAACATGTTCAAGTTTCTCAAAGGCAATGAAGTGTAAAATATTCTCTCAGCTTTCTTATAACTAATAGCTATTAACGGTCTACTACTACTACTAATATTGATATATTAAGAAAATCTAAAACATTTGCTGTGGTAAAATAGTTATAAACTAGCCGAATATCAGTTGAAAATCAACGGCCTCGCAATTAGCAACCCATGAATAATGTAAATTTTTGAATAATTCGCATTTCACATTCATTCGTTTAATCGAATATTTTGGTATGCAGTACCCCCTAAAGAAGAAAATATTGGAAAAGTTAAATTTAGCACTTCTTTTGAACTATCTACCCGTACACCAAATTAAATTCTCTATTTCATACCGGACCATGCTATTTCATCATTTTTCCCTTCGAACTTTTTTCTGTGAAGCGCATTCATAAATGAACATTTTTGAGAAACTATGTTCGTCTTGGGTTTTCTATTAGATGATTCGTCCATATACCAAATATCAAGCCTCTTTCACATTTAAAAGGAAGCGTGTTTCATTTATCTGAAAAATCGAACGTATTGTTGTGCGGCACCCCCTAAAGTATCAAATATTGGAAATATGAAATTGCATATTTTCTTCCTTTCAAACTATCGACCCGTACACCAAATTTGAAGTCGCTATCCTATCGCGAAACATATTTTTTCTATCACTTCAGCTTTCGAACGTTTTTCTGCGTATTAAATCCCTTAAATGGACATTTTTGAAAAACCGTATTCATCTTGGATTTTTGATCAAATGATTAGCGCATATACTAAATGTCAAGCCTCTATCACTTTGTAAGGGAGGCATTTTTCACTTATTTGTTAAATCGAATACTTTAGTGAGCGGCAGTCCCTACAATGGCAATTGTTGGAAAGCTGAAATTACACACTTTATTCCTTTCTAACTATTTACCGGTACACCAAATTGGAAGACTTTATCTCATCGCGAAGCATGCATTTTCATCATTACGCCTTTCGAATGTTTTTGTGTGGAGTACCCACCCCTTTAAATATACATTTTTGAAAAACTCTATTCTTCTTGGGTTTTCTATCAGATGGTTCACCCATATACCAAATATCGAGCCTCCATCACGTTTTAAAAGGGGCGTTTTTCCTGTATTCCAACAATCGAACATTTTGGTATGGGGCACCTCTAAAGTAAAGAATATCGGAAAACTGAAATTGTATATGCTCTTCCTTTCAAACTATATATCCGTACACCAAATTTGAAGTTTCTATCGCATCTCAAAATATGGTTTTTCGTCATTTCACCTTTCGAATGTTTTCCTCTTGAGCACCCCTTTAAAAGGACATTTTTGATAAACTATTTTGTCTTGGTGTTTTCATCAAATTATTAGCCCATATATCAAATTTCAATCCTCTATGAAATTTTAAAAGAGCCGTTTCTCATTTATTCGTCAAATCGAAATTTTTGGTATGCGGCACTCCCTTAAGTAGAAAATATTGGAAATCTGAAATTGCACACTTTCTTCCTTTCGAACGGTTTACCTATATACCGAAATTTGAAGTCTATAACTCAGCGTAAAGCATGCTTTTCCATCATTTCACTTTTTGAACATTTTGGTATGGAGCACACACTTTACAGAACATTTTCGAAAAATTCGATTTTTCCAGGTGGTTTTATAGAACGATCGACCCGTGTACCAAATTGCAAGTCTCTATCTATTCGGGAAAAGCCTAAAAATGTGTGACAGACGGACAGACAGACGGACACTTGGCAATTAGTATCAGGGCCCTCGCTAAGGGGGGGGGACAGGGGGGGAGTCTACCCCCCCAAATGTCGAGAAATCCCTGTACAGTTGGCAAAATCAAGATCCAAGTAGGCAGACTTGGTACATTTTAGATAAAATTTATTTAAAAATTAGTATCATCACTGGCTGGCTTCAAGGTATTACTGTTGAACTTTCTCTTCCTCCTCACTAACACATTATCTTTTAAACCATGATATTATGATGGATGATATTATATATCATGATATACACTCCAGAGATCCATATAAATGAAATATGGATAAAAAAAGGTTTTACTGTGTTTAACTTATTTTACATAGACACGTATTCGTTTTTGCTTCAAGCAATACCACCTTTCCACAGCATCTTCCAAGTTGAATTCGTTCCCAAGTCTGCTTCGCACTTCAAAAGCATCAAGCTGTTAAGCCTCATATCCGCCATTGTTGTTCTGAAGGAACCTTTCACAATCTTTAGCTGACTGAAGGCTCTTTCATTTGTGCTGACTCCATAGCCAACTGTATAGTCAATTGGCACATTTTGAAAGCCAGCTTTTATGCATTTTTGAATTGAACCATGACGTACTTCAATGTTTCCGTTGATAGTATATGTCTCTCCTTGCATGCATATCACTTTGTTGAGCATATCTCACTTTGTAGAGCATGCGTATCAGGCCTAGTAGCTGGAGAGAATATCATAACAGCCTGTTCAATTGCTTCGATTGTCAGATTATCCTTGTTCAAGGGAAATTTGAAAATTGAATGAAGTGAAGAAATAGTTGTATTCATAGAAACCACGTTCTTTTTAAGACCTCGACATAGTGTATCAAGGACAGCATTAAACTCTTTTCTATAGAATTGTTTTAGGTCTATGTTTACTTCATTTTCAAAATACTTTTCAATCCTTCTCGACCTCATTCGTCTTCTAAGGTGCAGTTGAAAGTCATGTTCAGGATCAACTTCAATGTTTCCAGCAAATGTTTCCGCACTTGTGATCAAGTTTTCCATTTCTGTGGTGTTAATCTCCTCCAAAATTTTTACCGTGTTTTCGACAACTGTACAATCAATCAAATTCAGATCAGGGCTTTCCAAAGTTTCTGTCAAAAACTTCATCTTATATATGATGGTTTTCATAAAAAACAAGCTAACAATGAAATCAAATGATTTCATCTTTTTGCATAACCTGTGGTCTTTTGTTTTTGTGGCACAGTCTAATTCCTGGTGTGTGAAAATTTCTTCTAATACAAATAAGATAGGTTCAAATGATGTGTTTACAGCTTTTATAGTCTCTGCTCTGGCTGACCATCTAGTTCTAAACATATTTCTCAAAAGAAGGGCATTATCCACTTCTTTGATCTTATTTCTCAACTGTCTGAAACGTTTAGTACTTGAATTGAAGAAAACATACAATGCTTCAAGTGTGTCGAATAAGTCTAATAATAATGCTGATACTGCAGCTGTGTTGATCTTGTGATCTTGGCATGGAATGTATGGTATATGATGCCCTATGATTTCTAAGAGTTTCTTTTGTGCTCTATTCAACTGTCCTGACATTGAAATTGCAAAATCATATGACTGAAAAGCCAATGAGGATGTGTCAATTTATTTCTTTCTTAAAGTCTCGTAAATTTGCTTTGCCATTCCAATATACCTGTTTTTTCAGCACATTCAGAAACATCTAGCAAGAGTTCTCTTGGTTTGCAGTTTTCATCGACAGTACGGACAACAATCGAAAGCATATCCTTTTGTGAACTGTCAGGTGTGGTATCAGCCATCACTGAGAAAAAATCACAGCTCTTAATCTCCTTGAGAATTTTTCTTTCTATTTCTTCAGCAACAAGAGATATAAGCTCATTTTGTGACTCAGGACTCATGTAACTCACGTGGTACGGCCGTAATTCTCTTCCATCAAACCACGTTTTCAAGATGTGGTTATATCTTGAGATCAGCGATATTATTTGTACAAAATTACCATCATTTGGTCCTGATCCTTGAAATGCTATCCCTTGTCGTCTTAGGGTCCTGCATGTGTCGAGCAAGATTCTCACTACTTCTCTGTTCTGAAACTGTACTCTTTCATTTTCTGTCAGAGCTAATCTCTTAGTTTGATCAAGAAGCACATCAATGTGCCGCTCCTTTATTAAAAAGTCACAATAATTGTGGAGTGCTGATATGTGTGCAATAGATTAAAAGTAAGTTTGTAACTTTCCTAGATTTTGCTTTCCGGCACTCCTCATTTTCCCCCAATTTCTTACTCCAGTCTTTGACCATGCATCTTCACTCTTCTCTTGGCCTACTCCATGAGAAAACAGAAAGCACACAAAGCAGTATGCACAATCTTTAATTGTACTGTATTCTAAGTACTGAAATTCTTTATACCAATGGGGATTCAATCTGTCTTTACCATCACTTGGAAAGAATGCCAAAATTAGTTGATGAGGCCCTAATTTGATCAAAAAGTTTTTCTGATTATCTGTCAAATCTGAGTGTCTAAGATCAGGAACATGGCTGACTAAAGGAAACCTGATCTCTCTTCAACAACAATATTTCCTACATCTTTGTTTTTTAAAAATATTTCGCTATCTTCCAAAATTTATTCAATCGCCAAGATCGACCAGTCCACAAATTTAAACCTCTACAAATTGAACCAGCAGCTTTCTTCCTAACGGTGTTGTCTGTTCGCAAGAGCGGATACAAAAAAACTTCGTAGGTAGGGCAATTTTTTTTCTCTCTTGGCAATTTTATGATGTAATATTATGCAAAAAAAAATTAAGATATTTGAGTATTAAGAGACATTATGGATACATTAATCATACCGATATATCGATGAATGAAATATCGATATAAAATGTGTTATCGGTACAAAAAAACTTCCTAGACTTTACTTAAGTTGGTAAAAATCATTACTTGACTTGGCAATTTTAACCGCGCGCGCGCGCGGCTCTCCCCTCCCCCCAATAATAAGTCTTAGCGAGGGCCCTGATTAGTATATACTAGCCGAATACCGTTGAAAATCAATGGTCTCGAAATAAGCAAGCCCTGAAGAATGTAAACTTTTGAATTATTCGAGTTTCACATTTATTCAGCAAATCGAATGTTTTGGTATTCAGAAAGCCCTAAAGAAGAAAATATTGGAAAACTTAAATTGCTCACTTCTTTCTTTCGAACTGTATACTCGCACACCAAATTAAAATCTCTATCGCATCCAGACGCATACTATTTCAACATTTCCCCTTTCGAACACTTTTCAATGGAGCATACCCATAAATAAGCATTTTTTTTTTAAATGTTCGTCTTGGGTTTTCTATCAGATGATTGGCCCATATATCAAATATCAAGCGTTCATCACATTAAAAAATCGTCTCTCATATATTCGGAAAATCAAACATATTGGTTTGCGGCACCCCCTGAAGTAGAAAATATTGTAAAACTGAAATTGTACACTTTCTTCCTTTCAAACTATCTACCCGTACTCTGAATTTGAAATTGCTATCTCATCCGGAATCATATTTTTTTACCAATTCACCTTTCGAACGTCTTTCTCTGAACCACCCTCTTAAACGAACATTTTTGAAAAGCTCCATCCATCTTGGATGTTTTCATCAAATTATTAGCCCATATACCAAATTTTAAGCCTCTATCAAATTTTTTTGGAGCCGCTTCTCATTTCTTTGCAAATTGAACATTTTGGTGTGCGGCACCCCTTTTAGTGAAAAATACTGGAAATCTGAAAGTGTACACTTTCTTCCTTTCGATAGACTTACCCATACACCAAATTTGAAGTCTCTATCTTATTGCAAAGTATGCTTTTCTATCATTTCACATTTCAAACGTTTTGGTGTGGGACACCCTCTCTTCAGAACATTTTCGGAAAATACGATTTTTCCATCAGGTTTTATCGAACGATCGACACGTGAACCAGATTGCAAGTCTCTATCTATTCGGGAAGTGCCTAAACAAACCGTGGCAGACGGACAGACAGACGGACACTTGGCTTTTAGTTTATATAGATATAGATAGATTGGAAATGAGGTAAAATTTTAATTGTAGAAGTTATTTGACTTTCCCTGCAATACATGGCAATGTATAGGGGTTACCAAATGAAATTGGATTTATGCCGAAAATCGCAACTCGAGTTTCCGACGGATCTACATGTTTTGGGACCTCTAGAATACGAAAAACTATATTTAGCTTGACGCCTGTGTGTGTATATTTTTGTCTGTGTGTCTGTCTGTCTGTATGTGCAACGTATGTATGCGCTCTAACTAAAAAACTAATACTACCTATTTTCAAATATATCAATTAAATGCTTGTTCTACACGTAATTTTTAAAGATGAGAAGAATAAGACCAACTCCAATGCACTAGAGCTATCAGGTCTCGAGGTAATTTAGTTTTCTCGCAGTTTTGCTACGTCACCTTTGAAAATAAGTCCAGTTACCAAATGAAAACGGAAATTGAATTAGAAGTGCACATTCAGTGTAATTTCAAATAATTATGACTGTTATTTTATGCAATCAAACACAATGTAATGAATTATTGAAGAAATAAAGAGAACTGTAATATAAGTCTGCAGGGAAAGTCGTGTGCTGCCCACATCAATTTTTTTTTTTGTCTTACCATCCACGGCCAGGCTCCCTCTTTTGCAATATCGCCAGCCATTGTATACTCGGTCCGAAAATTTTCCAGCTTGGACTGCCCGCATTCTGTAGGGGGGGGGGAGATTACAATCAGAGCATCAATAGAATGAAACATTAATTAATGCCACATTGTTCACATACATTTACACATAATTTTTAGAATTCATTCACAAAGAAAAGCCAACACTGAAGGGCTGGGTACGGAAGAACCGTTTAAGTCTATTTTTAGTTATTTTTACTTCTTAATGTTAACTCATAGAGAAAAAATCAACCTTTAATTTAGTTCAAGAACGATGCATAACCATTTGGTCCATATACTGGGATTATATGGAAAACAACTTCTCAAAATTAGAGTTACACTAATAAGAATGCTGACAATGACAAAGAGTTTGTGCGACAGACTATACACTATTAAAGATAATAAAATACAAAGACGTGACGAAATATGCACATCCCGTGCTATGAACAAGTATGGAAAAAAAGCCCCGCCTCTTGTTATTTAAGCATAGTTCATCCTGAAGCAAATTTTGAGATGTCATCCTGAAGCAAATTTTAAGATGTTTTCGACATTAAATTCCAAGAATAAAACAATTGTTCTGAACTCTGAACAACAGTCAGCGTTTGAAAAACTTCAATAATTAGTGACAAACTGACTGCATTGGCATTTGTCACTTTTGGGCTGCAGACATTTGTTAAAACAGATGCAAATTATTCAAGGATTGATGCCTTACTTTTGCAAGAAAATAATGGGAAACACCGCATCATTGAATATGCTAGCCGTACTTAAAGTACTTCTGAAATTCGATGTCCCTCAAACGAACTTGCATGCGTCGCAGTTCATTGGGCTGCAACATTTTTAAAGAACCTTGCTGTCCCAACCGGGAATCGAAACTTGGATCTTCGAAATGGTCAGTGTTTCAACGAAAGTCACATCTCATAACCGAACCAAATGGGACTCACTTTTTCTCAATACCCTACTTGTGATAAATAGTGTACTACAAATTTCAAGCAAATATTCACCATTCTTTATGTTATATGGTTACAACCATCGTGCACCAAAATAACTACATTGGAAAACCATTATGAAAGACTCGACTCGTTTGAACCAATTAAAAGACCTTCCTTATCTTCGTGTAAATGCATTAGTGAATGTCGAGGCCACTCATCAAGAAAACAAACGTCGATTTGGCCGAAGATGACTCGACAAGACATTCAATAGCGTCGATGTAGTACTTTGCGAGTCGCCGCAAGCTGAAGACCATAAACGCAGACCGAAGTTTCAAGGATCCTTTCGCATTGTACGTTAACTCCAGTCAGTATGTTACGAGATCGCTAATGTTAAAGGGAAAATACCGCAAAATAGTAGTTCACATTCAAACTTTCAAACCATATGTTCAACCTACTTCATCTCTCCAAAACAGATATCCATCAGAAAGATTCTGAAACTGGTGAAAGGGGATCTTCATCAGTTGAAGGAGATCATAATTCAGAGTTTAACAAAACAATTATTGAACTTCACAACTGTAAAATTTTGAAATCGTTTGGACCGTGCAAGCCGTCATTACGAATTTATTATGTATTTCGTATATAACCGCGCCCTATATCGGGCTTTATGCGTGTGCATATGATTGTATATAAATTAATAATTAAAGTGGTATCACGTCTACTTCATTATTTAAGCATAAATTAAAGACACAAATCATAGATTAAAAAATCATTTATTCAAATAAAATCATCCTATAAGACGTACAATTATTAAAAAGCCAGATCGGACATCATCATGCCCTTCATTAGTGGCTATATGAAAAATTACCGTGGAAGCAATCTTATATATGGACCAAATCGGCAGACAAAATTTGCATAAATCAGCTACGGAACAATGACAATTAAATGGTATTATAAACAAGTTATTACGGATTAAGCAATTACAAAATTACAATAAAAAGTGTTATAAACATAAGATTTAAAATTTAAACAAGTATTAAATACAAACACAAAAGAAAAGACAATGGAACATGCTCAAATTTCAGCCAAGCATAAATTACATTTAAATGAAACGTCAGAGATAACTGTGTAGAGGTTACACACGCATAGATCCGAGAACGAGTTGCCAAACGTAACTTAAAATTTGCACAGGATCAAAATTACAAATGGAATCACGGTACATATAAATAAACAGGGATTCATAAAAAAGAATATTACGAGGGTTATTGCAACGAATTAAAATGAGAGTTTTTTCAAAAAAGGATTGAAAGTTATCATTAACAACATATTGGGCAAGAGCCGTAGAAAGTTTACCATTGTTGACAATAAACGAATACCAACATTACGTTTAGTACTAACAATATAAAACTTGTAGTTATTATCAGGAGTTAAAAGGGGTACAACGAATACCCCAGCATGTCTTTTAAAGTTATATCTATCCCTAAACTTATCCGTACGAATGCGATTGAATAAGGTAGTGATATTCGAGTGCGCAGGTTTAAATTTAAATTTATGGGAAAATTGAATGAGGCGACGGAAAATCTTCGGATGATACGGAAGACTAGATTTAGACGGCATAAGGTCAACAACAGCAACAAGTTTAGTACTAACATGAATAAATGTACTGCGAATATGAGCGAAAATTTTATAAATAAACTCAGGAATAAGCGGCTTCATAAAAAAGAATAGGATAAATTAAAGATAAAATAAGCCTAGATTAAAGAAAAAATTAATTTCATTAGTTAAAGCCGAAATAGAAGAGCAAACGTTAAAAGCACGATTAAAATAAGCACTAAAGGAAGCTTTTTCAGAAGATATAAGATTATATGAATTAGCAGGGATACAAGATTTAGTAAACGTGGGTTTACGAAAAATAGAAGTATGAAAACCAAGTGAGTTACGAAAAACAAGAACATCCAAAAGCGGCAAAGAAAAATTGGACTCATGCTCAACGGTAAAATTAATAGAGGATTAAAAATCATTAAGTTTATCCAAAAGATTTAACGATTAAAACTATTATTTGGTACCGCTATGTTGACGATGTGTTTATTATTTGGGATCATGATTTAAATGATCTCCTTAATCTGTTGGATAAAGTAATACCTCTACACAGTTATCTGTGACTATTTATTCTAATGTAATTTATGCTTGGCTGAAATTTGGGCAAGTTGCATTGTCTTTTCTTTTGTGTTTGTACTTAATACTTGTGTAAACATTAAATCTCCCGTTTGTAACACTTTTTATAGTAATTTTCTAATTGTTTAATCTGTAATTGCTTGTTTATAATACCATTTAATTGTTATTATTCCGCAGCTGATTCATACAAATTTTGTCTTCCGATATATAAGTTGCTTGTTTCCACCGTAATTTTTTATATAGCTACTGATGAAGGGTATTATGATGCACGAAAGCTCTCTGGCCTTTTAATATTTGTACGTCTTATAAGATGGTTTTATTTGATTAAATGACCTTTTTATCTATGATTTGTGTTTTTAATTTATGCTTAAGTATATAGATTAGTTTAGATTTTAATCATATATTTAAAAAAAATACAATCATTTTGGGTCAGAAGGGCAAAACGATGACTGGTAGACAACAAAAACTGATGACGAGTAACCATTGGACTTGTTATTTAATAAAGCCACATTAATAGTGTTATATAATCAGTTTGCAGAATCCATTTCAACGATAAGAGCTTTCAATTTCATCGCAGTAGTTTATCTGGAAGAGCGCCGGTTGACCAGTACAAACATCTGTGTTTCGATATTTCGAGTATCGGCTGGGGCTACAATATTATTTGCAATGACTGCAAAACAAATTAACCCTTCAAGTTAGAGCAATGATGTGAGGAGCTTAAATATGACCCTAGTACGACTATCAGACAACCGTGGGGACCTGATCTACCGCAAGGCTAACAGGTTCGTTGCCCCCATGACTGATTGTCGCCAACAGACGAGCAAGCTGAGGTCCAGGAGAACAGGGTGACGTGGAAGTTACCAGACGTTGCACCAAAAGTGGACATAACGCCGAGAATAGAAGAATCAATTTCTGGACCCAAGACCACACACACCCCACCCCCAGGAACAGCAGCAAGAAGCAGCAGCAGCACAGACGACCCCCGGGGAGCTTCCCCAAGAAGAGGCCGACTAGGCTGATAGAAAAGCCCCAACTCCTGAGGGGAGAAGGGGCAATATGGCAGCGGGAAACGATAAATGTCGATTGCAGTGACCATCCAGAAGTGCCGAGGAATATTGCCGGTTGAATGGCAAGCCAGAGGATTTGTTCTTTTTGCTGAGGTTTCCGACTTTCTACCCTTCGGTAGTTATGCAGAGGCAGTATACAACTTAAAGAGGCGCTGTCGTAACCCGGACCTATACCTGTACTGCCAAGTTAGCTTAACCTAATTATAAACCTAAAGGAAAAAGGAAGTCTAAAACTAAGAGAAAAAAAAAATGACCCCCGGGAGGGCCAAGCAGAAGGCGCGCAGAGAGAACCGAACGAGGGGCGAAGGCACTGCCCAAAAAGAGCGTGAAGACCCAAGAGGATGGCGATCCCAGAAGGGAAAGAAATACCGGGGACGAAGAGACCCTCACCTACGACAAAAAGATAAAACGGCTCAGAGGGAAAATCCACTGGGAAGACAAAAATAACCAAAAACAGACTACAGCCAAAAAAAATAAATAAATAATAAAAAAAAAAGAAAAAAAATTAAAAAAAAAAAAAGAAAAAAAGAAGAGGGCCACTAGAGGGCAAAAAGAGAAAGAGGGAACTAAACTAAGAAGAAGCGGTCAGATGCCTTGAGGCAAAGAGGACCGAAAGATAGAGGCAGCTAGGCAGAATAACTAAGATACATACTAAACACGCGCGGTAAGCAAACCCGACTTACAGAGAGAGGATCCCTAGTACGACTAGTACGGCTAGTATGAATTCAGACTTTTTCCCATGTATCCAGTGTCCGATGTACTGTGTTTCCAGTGTCCCATGTATTGTTATGCTTGAGTCTTGCAGAACACATTTAGATGACATGAGCTTTAAATTCCGCTCCAGTAGTTTAATTGGGAGATCATCACCTGACCAGTATGAAGATCAGTAGCTCGATTTCTAGCTGGAACAGCAAAGGTTCTTTACAATAGCGCCCAAACAAATTCATTTGACAGTGCAATCATGGCAGGGATCTGAAAGTGGCCCTAATACGACTAGCACGGATTCAGGAGGCTCTGGGATATAGAACGCCGATCTTAAATCGAGCGGCTAACGACCAAGTCGGAAGCTAACCTAAAGGGTGAAAATAGCACCAGGGGCTAACCAGATGTAAAAATAGCAGAAAATGATCAGTCAGATTGTCAAGGTACACGATAATATGACATTAAGAGGAATTTGAATGCAGAGTCTATTTTGACGATAAGAGCTTGCAAATGCGTTCTAGTCGCTCAATTCAGAGAGCATCGACTGGAAAGTGAACTGGACAGATCCATGGTTTGAATCCCGGCTGTGGCAACAATGTTCTTTACAAATTATGAATCATAAGAGTATTTAAATGGCTGTTTGTCGCCAAACTACTGTGTTTTCCGCCCAAATTGCTGCTCCCAGTCTTCGGATGAGTCGGTCGGCCTGGGCTTTAGACATTATTCAATTAAGGCAATCAATTATTAATCAATTATTCAATTAATGCAATAATCAAGTATGTACACCTTATTCTTTTGCTTTTCCTGGATCTAAAATGAACGAAATATTTTTTTTTTACAAGCATTAAGTAACTGTTAACTTCTGTCTGGTCATGACGGTCTCAGTGCTCATTTCCATAGAATTAGACTTGCTGCTTTCCTGGACTGTATTTTACTTGACATAGGACAGCTTATGTCTGGAAAACATTTGGATGAGTGTTCTGCACTAGTCACTTTCAATTCAATATTGAGAGATATTTGAGAGCTCGTTGTCTAATGACCTAGTGGCCAAACTACCGGAATTTGTAACCAACAGCACTTAGAATAATTTGAACCCACCCTTTCAATTTTAAACGCTGGTTTCAGACGACTGGTCAGTTGTTTTTAAACAACTAGTATTCACCTTTACGCCCTCGTTGGCAAGGTGCCCGGTCTGGGTCGTGGAAACAACTAGTATTCAAAATAATAAAACGTTATTTTGCAATAATAATAATAATAATAATAATAATAATAATAATAATAATAATAATAATAATATAAATAATAATAATAGTAATAATAATAATAATAATAATAATAATAATAATAATAATAATAATAATAATAATAATAATAAGAAGAAGAAGAAGAAGAAGAAGAATTTACTAATAATAACAAAAACAAACAGAGATATGAAGATAACTTTCAGATTTAAATTTTCACTTCGATCTGATAATCTAAAGAAGAAAATGTAGGGTTAACTTCAACCAGACAAATAATTGTTATCATCTCAGTAATTCAACGGAGTATTGGCTGATAAGGTGAAGATATAGGATTCGATTCTTAGTTAGGGCATAAGTTTATTACAACATTTTCGCGGAGCCAATGCCATACTTATTGATAAACATATCTAAGGTTGGTGGAACCTCTGAATTAGAGTTCTGAAATTTTCAATTACTTACCACCCTGATTAAAGTCATACAGCGTAGTGTTTCTACTTGAATTCCCTGGTTTCAATGGCCCCTGGGTTGTTGTGGGAATCGTCTGCACAAGTACTGTGATGGGACGACTCCTATTGGGACAACACACTCGTCGGTACGTGCCTCCTCCCCGACCGCAGGTTATCCCAAGTTCTCTCCGGTTCGGCAAGCTTCTGAAAGGACCGCACTCTCGTATCTGTCTACAAGTACTGTCAGCATCGCATAAACTTTGTGATGGAATAGAAGGTCTGTTATGTTGACCATCTAAGAACCGTATATCTGCAAATAGTTTTAAGAATTGTTTGAAATGGAATACAGTTCTTTCATTAAATAAATTGATTACAGTGGCCTCCGGGTATTATTGCTTCCCTTACATGCATGGAACAGGGTGTCCGGATGATTGATATCAACAAATATTAATGTATATCCCGGAAAATAGTTATTACCTAAACTTCTTATTTGCACCTTCATAGAGGAAATACTTCAAATTATTTCCTGGCGTCTCTCACTCGCATACACCAACTGGTACCCGCTCACTCGCATACGTCAACTGGTACCCGCTCACTTGCATACGCCAACTGGTACCTGCGCAGTCGCATACGCCAACTAGTATCCGCTCACTCACATATGCCTACTGGTACCCGCTCACTTGTTTACGCCAATTGGTACCTGCCTAAGCGCATAAGCCAATTAGTGACCATACAATAGCTCAGTCACAGATTTAACACCACCGGATTTCTGGTATGTGTGTTTGTGTGTGTAAGGGGGGGGCGTCAAAAATATTGCATACCAAGTCAAGATGAAAGACCTTCAGCACATAAAAGCCCACAGAACGGACCTTAAGGCTACAGTTACACCGAACATATTTCAAGTAATGTGGGACAAAGTTCAACTATCGTCGCGTTTTTTAATTATTAATTTATCGTCTAGATATTTGTCATGTCATCAAGGATGCGAGCATTGAAATTCATCAAGACAACTGTGGTGAGATAAAACTTTGGACATGACGCATTTGGAACTTTGGATATTAAAGACTGTATAATGTATAAAGTATCTGTATAATGTATAAAGTATTGGGACGAGGTCTAAAATTCGAATTCAAAATTTTGATGTATTTTCACGTTTAAAACATCTCTGAAAGCGAATCGAACGTTTTTGAGATGATGTTTCTGTGTGTATTTGTTGGTGTTTGTGTGCGTGTGTATGTGTGTGTGTGTCACTTGTGTGAGGCTGTGGGCGCAATATGTCAGAAACGAATGGAACGTTTCAAATGTAATTTAGTTCGATTATTACAATATGAATAGTGGAATCATACTGGTTTTAAACGCTATTGAAAGATAGAAAAACATTCGATTTTTTGAAATAATTAAATTTTTGAAAAATCATAAAAAATCAAGACATTCAATAATGTTAAATAATTATGCCTTTTATGTGTAGTTGTTTCTCATTAGAAAATGAATGGCATAAAGTTTAGAACGTTACTATAAATCGATTTCGAGATATTGCGCGTTTTCCAAATAAATTTATCCACATGTTACATAACATTAATAAACGTTGTAAATATCATCACATATACCAAATATATTAACTTTCTATATATGATATTTTGCTGCAAATCTATATCATTGCCGTGAATCTAGCTCATTTCACCAAGATTTTAACACCAAACTCTTAGCTAATCGTCATTTATTTTACGGGATATTAACCAAATAGCAAATTATATTTTGATGTGAATTTTGTACGTGAGATGAACAGGATACTTTGTTCTGACAATGAGCTCTCTAAAAGCGCCAAATTCCAATTTACGTGATGTAATTTCAATACCAATCCCTTGATAATTGGTATTCGATTTTTCAAATTAGATGGCGAATAGTTACATACACTGTTCACATATGAAAGATATAATTAGAATTTGGATCTGCAATTAGAGGACTCTAGTGATTAAAACTCAAAATATCGGTTTTAACAGTACAATGTTAGTTTTTAATGCATAAAGTAGTTAATTATATGGACCATATTGCTTAGTGGACGTCAGCAATTCCTTTTCTATTTTTTTGACAAGTTAGATTTGCGATAAGTTAATTGATAAGTTAATTTTGTACTTCAAAACAGTTTGACATGTTGCAATCTAGAAAAACATCAAATTTTAGTGTACAAATCTTCATTTTAATGTACAAGTTTTAATGCACAATATCAAAGTCCATTTCGACGATAAGAACTTGCAATTTCGTCCCAGTAACTCAATGGTGGAGCGTCGGTTGGCCAGTTCGAAATTTACTCCTGGTCAAAATTTCAAAAATTACTCCTGGTCAAAATTTCAAAATTTACTCCTGGTCAAAATTTCAAAATGGTTCGAAATTTACTCCTGGTCCAGTCGGTTGGCCAGTTCACTCCTGGTTTCGATTCCGGTTTGGGCAATAAGGCTCTTTACAATGGTGCCCGAATAAATCAACCCTGTAGGTTAGTGCAAAGATGTCGGAGGCTGAAAGTGACCCTAGTACGACTAGGACAGACTCAGTAGACTCTGGGATATGTAGCGCCGATTTCAAAGCTAGGGGATAACGACCACGGAGGAAACTAACCTAGACAATAAAAATAGCATCAAGAAGCTAACCTGAGGTGAAAATAGCAGGAGGTGGGCAGTAAGATTGCCAGTCGCACACCGATCTGAAATTAAAGAGTGGAGAATGTAGAGTCCACTTCGACGATGAGAGCTTATGATTCCGTCCCTGTAGCTCAACGAAAAGCTTTGGCTGGCCAGTTCGAAGACCCAGTGTTCGATTCTCGACTGGGACAGCAAGGTTCTTTGTACAATTTAATATCAAATATGTTTAGCTGGGTGTCTTGTACATTATTAGTTCGATGTAAAAGAAAGGAAGTCAATGCATTATGTAGGGAAAGTCATGTACTGCCACATCAAATTTTTAGGTTTATGAAGTCACGATAAGAATTAAACGCGGTATGAAGTCACGACAAGAATTAAGCACGTTATGAAGTCACGATAAGCATTAAATACGTAAACTGGATTTATATTTGGACAAAACTCAGTGCTTTATTAAAACAATGAATAATATATACTACAAATTTAAATGTTAAAGCATTCATTTATAAGATTATTGGGGTGTCATTATTATTATTTATTTATAAGATTATATTGTTGGTGTTTGATAAGATTGCTTTTATTTAGCAATCTTAGAAGACACCGCCAATAACCTCAATATGTCATTCACCATCGGTGAATGAGCCGCAAAATCTGCAATTTGCATAATCTGCGATACTGCTATTGGTAAATTTTGGCTTTCTTATTTCCCCACATATATAGTTTTGAAGCAATAAATGTGGATAATTGACTTATTCATCCCTACAAACTCATTATTGAATTAATTCAACAGTTTTATTTATTCGAAAATACAAAACTGAACAGAAACAGCCAAATTTTATGGGATCTATGAAAAATTCAATAAATTTATTACGTATCTCTGAAAGGTGTTTCTGATTTTTTAGTTCGAAACTTTTTTTAAAACCAAGAAAAACAAATGGTTAATGATTTTATTCCCCTACAGTGAGCGATATGAATATTTTTTTAGAAATTCTGCAATATATATTAATGAGAAACAACAAAGACTACGTTTGGAGAGACAGAACACCACTGTTTTACATTAATTTCCACAGTTTTGAGTGTTTTCATTGAAGAAATAACGCTATGGTGGTGGTGGTGGTGTGTGTGTGTGTGTGGGGGGGGGATACTTTAATTTCATCCTTTTCTCTTAACAACACAAACATATTTATTTATCCCTGAAATAAGATGTTGCACTATTTTTAATATAGAATAGACCAGGAATTTGGTTAAAATAATAACAAGGATTTAGAATATGCAATTTGAGTTGTTTTCTAACGTTGTAGAGCTACTAACATTATACAATCTTCACACGTTTAAAATTGTCATTTCGATGAAACATAAATGTATCTACAATAGTTTGTGTAAATTAATGGCCAATAGATGTATCGATTAAGGGGCACGTCATTAGGTAATTTAGAAGATTTTTTTTGTGTGTGTGTGTAGTACGCCATGCCCTTTTTGCATGCGTCCTTGGAGATTAATTAATACATAAGCTTGGAAGCGCATATTGAAATCCGCATTATCTGTTATGTCACCCACGAGTGTTAAGGCGCCTGTTTGGATAGGTTCAAATGGCGCGGCCACATGAACATGAATCTCATGGAATCGATTATGAATATTATCGAGCAAATTGTGTCTCTTCGTTTCAGTATTGCTCCAGACATTGTCACTATTAATAAGTGAAATACAAATTGTGGTGGTGATGGGGGTACTTTAATCTCATACTCTAAAATGAACAATTTTGAAAAACTCTATTCTTTTGTTTTACATCAGGTGATTTTCCCATCTACCAAATATCAAGCCTCTATTACATTTTTCAAGGCGTCTTTTCTCATTTATTCGGAAAATCGAACATTTGGGTTTACGGCACCGCCTAAAGTAGAAAATATCAGAACACTGAAATTGTACATGCTCTTTCTTTCGAACTAATTACCCATACACCAAATGTGAAGTCTCTATCCCAACTCGAAACATGGTTTCTCGTCATTTCACCTTCCGAACGTTTTTCTCTGGAGCAACCCCTTAAATGAACGTATTTTAAAAACTCTTTTATCTTGGGTGCTTTCATAAAATGATTACCCCATATACAAAATTTCGAGCCTCTTTCAAATTTTAAAGCAGGCGTTTCTCATTTGTTTCTCAAATCGAACATTTCAGTTCGCGGCACCCCCTAGAGTAGCAAATATTGAAAATCAAAAATTGCACATTTTCTTCCTTTCGAACGGTTTACCCATACGCTAAATTTGAAAACTCTATCTCATCGCAAAGTATGCGTTCCTATCATTTCACTTTTCGAACATTTAGGTGTAATGTACCCCTCTCTAGAGAACGTTTTCAAAAAATTCGATTTTTCCAGGGGGTTTTGCCGAACGGCCGAGCCGTGTACCAAATTTCAAGTCTCTATATATTCAGGAAGTGCCTAAAAAAAGCGTGACAGACAGACGGACAGACAGAGAGACAGATGTACAGACTGACACTTGGCAATTCGTATATACTATATATAGATATAAGATAGACACACTCTAAGACAAAAAAAATGGCGCACCCCTAAAAAAAATCCGATTGTAATGAAACTGTATATGCAAACACCTGTCGACCGAATATGCAAATGGGCAGCATAATGGGAGGGGGGAGTACAAGACACCCCACGTTCTGCTCTTTTACCTAATTTCACCCTGTTTTCAGGCTACTCGCGAGACCAAAACGATATAGAACCAATCAAAATCATGCATTTTTGAAAATCACAAAAAAAATATTTTACATTAGAAAACCGCTGTTTTGCTTAAAAAACATATGTTTTTGAAAATTATGGAGACCAAAACGACGCAAAATTCATCAAAATCAAGCCTTTTTAAAGTGATAGACTAATAAAATAGCCAAAAACATAAAAAAACGAATGTTTTTATGCAAAAACTATACATTTTACGTAAAGGAAGAAGATCTGAAAAATAAATTGGGCAATTATAGGACCCTCAAAAAAACAAAAATCGTACGTTTTTGAACATTGATGAGACCAAAAATGATGTAAAATCAGTCAAAATGTCCACATATGATTATAAAACACATGAGTTTATCCCCCCCATAACTGGGGAGACCATTAATGTGATAAAAATGTATATAAAATAGGAAAATATAAACAATAGAAAGGGTTTTTCTATTATTACAAGTGAGATTTATATTTGAATTCTCTCTTATTCTTTTGATGAATAAATTAGTATTATGTAGCATAAAAATGCAAAAAGGGTAGGAAATTCACAAAATTGTAAAATGTTTCCGATGTAAAATGAATACAAGATATACATTTTAAATGCTCTCATATTTCTAAATTGGATCAACCGTTGCAACCATGAGATTAAATATGTACATATAAATCAGAATATTATAAGAAAGTGACAAAAAATATATATCAGTTTTATAAATATAAACAGCTAGAACTAGCAAAATTGATCAATTCAAGAGTGCACTGAAAATGGGTGAAAAATAAATTTGGAATGTAACAAGCTTATTGAAAATCTCTGTAATCAATAATGTCCTTAAACAATTTTGCATAAATAATTATTGACAAATACCATGCTATGAAAACTGAATGTATTATAGTTACAATATGCTGCTAAAAATCTACTAGAAATATTATCAATCAGTTTTGTAAGAAAGATTTTCATGTAACAGGTGATTACCAAAGCGAAATCCGATTTATTCCTCCTAAACCTCCCAAATACGCAAGCGGATGCTTCGCCATATTGATGCCGAGATCTGCTTCACTTACTAACTACTATTGTCGCCGAAGGCTACATCACTTACTAACTACTGAGTTTAAATAGTAGTCATTATTAGTGTATTTCTTCGTACTAATCTTGTTTAAAGTTAGGTGAATGTTAAATTATTCGTGAAAAATAGCTCAAATAATTTAGCGTTACAAAAAGTTAATTTTTTTTCTGCAAAAATAGCCCTTCGCTTGACTCAAAATGGCAGACCCATTCACCTCCATCATGTCTGACTACGTCATTGAGAAACGTCAAGTATCAGATCCAATCATTGTCGTTTGCAAAGGAAAAAGGAATAGCCACTCCTTCTTGAAGGCTAGCTTTCACGAACCCGTTACATACGATGATCAGCCACAGAAGGACCGGATGCTTCATTATCATACTAATTGTTACTCACTTCGTGGGTTTGAATGAATATTTGTGCCTAGGATACTTTAAAATATGCGTGTTAATGGGAAAAATACTTTGAAACGTGTTACTTTAAGCAAATAAAGTGTAACCATTTTCTAAAGTATTTTTAATATCATTCGTTTTTAGTATACATTCGTAAAGTTATTTAAAAAATAAAATAAATAAAACTGTTTAAATAATTCCATAAACTAGATATCAAATAGGGGAGGCTGAGCTTTTTACCCTCTATAGACGCTACACCACTGATGTGTGTGAGTGTCATTGAGTCTGTGGAGACGATATCTTACAAACGAATGGAGCGATTCGAATGAAATTTAGTACAAAATTTACAAACCGTGAATACAGGAAGCCTATTGTTTTTAAACGCAATCGATATTGCTTTTATTATATCGATATTGTTTTTATTATATCGCAATCGATATTGTTTTTAAACACAGTCTAATGTTCAGAACCAACAAAATTTTCGAGTGAAATTTTGAAAAAATCAAAACCCTTAATAAGGGGTTATGCAAATAGTCATTTCTTATGTATTTTTTCACTAGAAAACTATTAACACAGCTTTAGAACTCTAGCATAAACTGTTCTCGAGATATTGCACAGTTTTCAAATACATTTATCAAAAAATCACAAAAAAATTATTATAAAGTCATATAAAATAAAAAAATATATATTTCCTATTGAGATACATGTCCACTTTTCATAAATAATATCATGTGATAAATTGGGTGACGTCATTCTCGTGGATCTAGCTCGTTCCATTCATGAGGAAATATACTTTGGGGAATACTTTTTTATTTGAAAGCCAATAGTCATTTATTTGCTATAAGAATAACTTATTTTCCGCCCATAATGCTTAGCGATATTTTGGCGACGAAGTTAGCGGAATATCGCCAACTTGGCGACTTTTCTAAATATTAACAAATTAACGAAAATGTTGCCAAATTGACTAAAATTCAATATCTTGAAAAGAATATAAGAATCTACTATAAGAAAAACCTAATTTTCCGTCCGTAGCGTTTGACAAAATTTTGGTGAAGTATTTGTCTGAATATTTGCAACTTGCTGAATTTTTAAATGTTGCCAAATTGACGAAAATATCGTCAAAATAGCAAAAATGACACTAAATAAATGAAAATCACTCTTAATTGATGTATTAATTAATAAAATTTTTTGATATACGAACTGTATTCATTATGGAGGATGCTATCAATATTGATAATTGTTTATATAGAGTTGAGTGAAATATAAGTTTATTGGATACTTTGAAATAGTCTTGCATGTTATCATTTCGTAAAATCGCCAAATGTACAATTCAGCGTTAAAAACACAGTACCCTGGAACTAATACATTATTTTTTTACTGTAAAAGGCGTAATTTCATTGCATTATATAAGGAAAGCCATGTGCTGCTCACATCAAATTCTTTTTTTACTGTAAAAGGAGTAAATTCATTGAATTCTATAAGGAAAGTCATGTGTTGTCCACATCAGATTTTTTTAGATAATTTTGTTTTAATTACAACAGATAATATGGACCTGAGGTAATTATAATAAAATATTTGTTTAAAACTACTCAATTACAAGTTACGAGCGAAAAAAGCCTACAACAGTATGGACACTATATTTCAAAACCAAGAATACGATCCAAAATCCAATAATACATATATGAAGGGTTTTGAAATGGCTTACAAATTACTTGTAGCCAACCAGCACTTGTAGCTTAGCCGATATAAGCATTACAAACTTTAAACACGGAAATTTCTCAATCTTCTATAAATTGACAAGACGATTGTTTAAAAAGTAAAAGAGCTCTCGGAAAACAAATTATTGATCTAGAAACAGGATTTATTTTCAACTGAATATTTATGTATAATATAATTAAGTATCTCGAGAACGGTTAATCCTACAATTATGGGATTGGTCTTATTCTTTTCATCGTCAGAAATTACTTAAAAAACAAGCAATTTATTGATACCTACCTAGACTTTTATTTTAGATTTTAGCAAATTTTGCGGGTTATTTCGCTACAAAAGACGCATACTTCCTTTTCGAATCGTATAAAAATCTAATCGTCACCAAAGTATGTCACACATGATTTTTCTACCAAATTTTGTAAAATTTGTTCATTAGTTTTCAGCTAGAGTACATACATACTTTTTACGGGCCATTCCGCAAAAAAGCATTGGCAGATTTTTTTTTCGAATCATACTAAAATCTAATCAACACCAGGGTATCCCACAAGCGACATATTTATCGAACATTGTGCAATTTGGTCAACTATTGAGTTAGAGTGGATGCATACAATGCACAGACACACAGACATCAGTGTTAGTTTTTCAACTGGAGTGAAAACATACATTGCACACACAGACATACAGGCGCACAAACAGACATCAGGTTAAAAATATATTTTTCGGGTTCTACAGTGCTCGAAACTTGTAGATCCGTCGAAAACTCGAGCTCCGACTTTCGACACGATTCCAATACTTTCCCCGTGATTGGTAGGGAAAATAAAAAATATAAAAATGTAAAAATGTTTAAATTATTTTTTATATATTCATAAATGCTACATATTTCCAGAAAATGAGAATATATTGTTTACATTTTTATTCAGTCAGTTAGTTATTCGATATAAGCCGTCAATACTGTTTACAACTACCTTACCGCTTCAATTTCGGCCAGATACCACGACCGTAGATTTTATTTACCCCAAAATTGAGCATAGACACAACTGTAAAAAATCTGATGTGGGCAACACATGACTTTCCTTATATAATGTAATGAATTTGCTATTTTTACAGTAAAAAAAATAGGTTTTTCTTATAGTAGATACTAATATTCTTTCCAAGATATTGAATTTTCGACAATTAATCGCCATTTTCATTGATTTAGCGTCATTTTTATCCATTTGACGAGATTTTCATTAATTTGGCAACATTTTAAAAAGGTCGCCAAGTTGGCGACATTCCGCCACATTCGTCGCCAAAATCTCGCCAAGCGTTATGCACTAAGAAATAAGTTATTCTTACAGCAGATAAATAAATGACTATTGGCGTTCAAATACAAAAGTATTATTCAAAGTATCTATTCAAAGTATTATTCAAAGTATTATTCAAAGTACATGAATGGAACGAGCTAGATCCACGAGAATGATGTCACTCAATTTATCGCATGGTATTACATATGAAAAGTGAACACGTTTCTCAATAGGAAATATTTTTATTTTATTTTATATGACTTTTTGATATTTTTTTTTAAATGTACAATATCTCGAGAACAGTTCATGTTAGCGTTCTAAAATTTATGCCAATCGTTTTCTAATGAAAAATTACATAAGAAATGTCTATTTACGTAACTTTATTAGTGGTTTTGATTTTTTGACGATTTTTTCAAAATTTCATTTGAAAATTTAGGGGGGTTCTGAAGATTCGATTGCGTATAAAAACAATAGGCTTCCAGTGTTTACGGATTGTGATTTTTGTACCAAATTTCGTTCGAATCGGTCCATTCGTTCGTTGGTTATCGTCTCCACAGAACCACTGACACACACACACACAGACATCACTTCAAAAATGTATGATTCGTGATCAGGGATGCTTGAAACGCGCTCTCCCGTCGAAAACTCGAATTCGAATTTTCGACCCCGTCACAATACTTTCCTTATACATTATGTATATAAGGAAAGTAATAAACAGCCTGCGTAGAGGAATGCGCAAAAACGTAAGGGCAAAAGGCAATTATGTTTACCATAGCGGTTAATGGTAAACTGACGATGATGGAAATAAAAAATTATACTATACCCATTAAACATCGAAATTTACCTTTGCGCTGAAAATAAATTATTTAAAATACGTAACAATACATATGTTAAAGATTTGATTTGCCAAAGTGCCCTTTAAATGATTTTAAGTGAATGTACACTACTACTCATTTTTACAGTAGTCACTTGTCAGCGTTCTGAAGCTGTATACATACACTAGAAAATTCTGCAGTGTATATGCGAGTGAGAAGGGCCAGATGCATAATGAATTCTCTTAAAAAATACTCGTGTATATATTTTATTGAAAGTGAATATTTTATTTTCCGGTAAATTAAAAATATCCATCAAAGAAGATAAATTTAGATATATCCTACTACAATTAGAGGTTAAACGAATGCAAATTTCTAAAATAGCTATTTATAATGCAGAAATAATGAACATTTCCTTACTGATAAGCATACGAGCATATATATATTTCTTTTTTGGAAACGTAAGGGCAAAATTATCGGTGTGACGTCACATGCGCATTCTCTATACCTTTTTTGAAATGAAAATACTTTTCTTCTAATGAACAAATGGCATTACTTACTTTGCGAGCGAACTTCCAAGATGAGAAACAGGAGTGCCAAAGCGGGCACACATTCAGAAAAGCGGGATGACAACATGACTACGTGTTTAAAGGAGCCACCCTTTACTTTAAATTACGAACAAGGAACTTCTCTAGGGTGTGTAGAAGAAGTAGCGGAAATCCCCGCTACTAAGTGTTGCCAATGCTGAATTTCCTCCACAGTGTTTCTGGAAAAGGGTTATCACACATCATGTGTTTGTAAACGAAAGGGCACTTCGCTTTGATGTATCAGATGTCTTTGAGGGCTTGACCATGAGTCATAAGCCGGTTGAACTGCATTTCTCCATTAAAAGTTCGAGGTCCGTGTAACACGTAATTAGATTGCAAAATGACTCGTAATACAGTAAACCCAAATGATTCAACGTACATTTATATATTCAAGGTGGGTGATTACTTAATAGCGATATGCATATTAGGGTGAGAGTCAGGGCCGATAAAAAAATTTCCGGGCCCCTCGTACCACTAATTGCGCCTGCGTAATTATTACTTTCCTTATATACATAGTATAATGTATAAGGAAAGTATTGTGACGGGGTCGAAAATTTGAATTCGATTTTTCGACGGGAGAGCACGTTTCAAGTATCCCTGATCACGAATCGAACATTTTGAGGTGATGTCTGATTGTGTGTGTCAGTGAGTCTGTGGAGACGGTATCTCACGAACGAATGGAGCGATTCGAATGAAATTTGACACAATAATTATTATACGTGAATGCTGGAAACCTATTGTTTTTAAACACAATCGAATGTTCAAAACCCCCTAAATTTTAGGGTGAAATTTCGAAAAAAATCATTAAAAACTTAAAACCTTTAATAAAGTTACGCAAATAAACATTTCTTATGTAATTTTTCCTTAGAAGACGATTGACATAAACACATTTAAGTGGGGCTATTCCAAGTGTATCCAGAAAATTTCATCCAATTCGGTGAAGTCGTTCTCCCGTAATGATGAGACAAATAAACACACAAATATATAGACAAATAAACACACAGATAGAATTTCAATTTTATTTATATAGATATATGGAAGCGAATATTGCCACTTGTGGATATATTACTGGTGCTGATTAGATTTCGGCATTAAAAGAACATGCCTTTTTTAGAGAAATGGCCCTCAAAAATCGCCAAATTCTTAAATAAAAGACTACATATACGTAAATGAACCAATTAAGTGCTTGTTTCATACGCAATTTTTGACGATAAAAAGAATAAGACCAGCCCCATAATTCAAGAACCAGCCTTTTTAGTCTTTTTCGCATTTTTGCAAAGTCGTCTTTGAAAATTCGTCTGGTGCAAATTTAGTGTTGTTTTTACATATGGTGTTATTGGAAACCAATCCATTACATAACTCGCATCTCGCAATAATACAAAGATAGATACCAAAGCCATTAGAAGTTGCTCATTTAGCATCAACCAGAAGGCACGTGTTACTTGAGGTTTATCAGAGACGCGAGTAACATTGCCAGAGATTGGTATAATTACATTCAAAAACAAGTTACACATTTATAAAAACATTACAGACTCCACTTCAAAGACAGGAGCTTGCAATTTCATCCCAGTAGCTCAACGGTAGAGCGTCGACTGACCAGTTCGGAGATCCAGGGTTCGATTCCCGGTTGGGGTGTAAAGGGGCTTTACAATGCACACGAACATATCAACATCGTAGGTTAGTGTAAAGATGTCTGAGGTCTGAAAGTGGACATAGTATGACTAGCATGGATTTAGTGAACTCTGGGATATGGAGTGTCGATTTCAAAATTAGGAGGATAACGACCACGCAGAAAGCTTACCTGGAGGATAAAAAATAGCACCAGGAGGCTGATCTGGGTTAAAATGGCAGGAGGTGGTCATTCAGATTGTCAGATATACACAATCTGACATTAGAAGGTAGAGAATGCAGAGTCCACTTCAAAGAAAAGAGCTTGCAAATTTATCCCAGTAGCTCAACAGTAGAGCGTCGGCTGGCCAGTTCGGAGATCCAGGGTTCGCTTCCGGTTTGGGGCACAAAGTTCTTTACAATATTAAAAAGTAACACCCGTGGTCTTGGTTTGGCGACAATATAAGTTTCAAATCGCAAGTGAGGATGAGTAATAGAGAATGCGTAAGTAGTTAAGAAAGGGGCGTTCATCGGCAGATTGAGGGACTGCAGCTGCCGATGACTAATAAGGAGAAGGGAGAATGACTCATTGAGGAGGAAGTGAGGTTATCTGATGATGAGATGAACCTTTGGACGATGACGCAATGAGGATAAATATTTGAATAGTTTGATTGTGGGACCTTTTGGCCGAGTGAATTGACCATTGGACGATGACGTCATGAGACGACCTTGAACTGATAACATGAGCGCTTTGAACTCCGACCTTCTCCCTCGGCAGTCTGTAGCATACTGACGATCTTTATCAGTCGTGACGTACTTAAAGTAAAGTTTTTGAGGTACCGCCCCTAACGGAAGATTTGGGTGTTTAATGAAAATTTGGAGTGGCACCATCTATCGGTAGTTTTTTTTTTAAGTTCTGAATTGAATAAGATTTGCTTGGAACGGCCGGGGATCGAACCCTCAACCTGTAGATTTGTAGCGTGATGCGCTAACCGTTGTGCCATGAAGAGATGAAAATATATGAACAATGGGAAATATCTTTCGTGCGAATTCGAATAGAGAAATGAATGGAGGGATATTTTTCGAGATCACGATGACTGAATGATGAAATAATACATTATGTCCATTTAAGGTGTTATTAAAAGGAAGCATATTTTGTAAAAATGATATTTTTAATAGGCATGAACGGATATTTAGCTAAATTCTTGGGAGCTCAATGAATTTTCGGTGAATACAGTGTATTAGTGATATTAATTCATTTTTGACGCTGCTTAATAACGATATATTTTTAGTTAATTATTTTACGCTACATAATAACGATATGGTTTTAATTAATTTTTCACGTTGCTTTATAACGTAATGGTTTTAATTAATTTTTTTACGCTACATAATAACGATATGGTTTTAATTAATTTTTCGCGTTGCTTAATAACGTAATGGTTTTAATTAATTTTTTTACGCTACATAATAACGATATGGTTTTAATTAATTTTTCACGTTGTTTAATAACAAAATGATTTTAATTATTTTTTTTACGATAACTTAATAACGGTTTTAACTAATTTTTAATTGGATAGTGAATCTACCAAGAAAAATGATGTTAGCGAATTCTCTTAATAAATTTTCAGGAAATACAAGAATTTTCTATGTTAATGGAGTTGCGAGATTTTAATGCCACGTTTTAGAACTCCCTGAACATTCAAGGTCACAGAGGTGGCCATCAATCTAGTCAATGTTGTACGTCTTATTATTGGATTTGCTCTACTGTCGTCAGTGTTTTGCCCTCCTATAAACAGTTCTATGGGTGCTCTTAAGCTCACCGTTGTGAATGTGTTCGTCTGCAAAGGGCGAGCAGGGTTCATTGTTCGCTACGAGGGTGGGGTAAAAAAGCTTACATGTTGAATTAGCTAAGGGGATGGTGAGCGTCAGTAAACAAGGCGCGAAGCAGATCACAAGCTCTGGCCCTTATTGTGCTGCAGTGATTAAGGGGCGTCGTCCCCTAGTACCAAAAGGAGAAGCATCTGCTATTTTTTGGAGTTTGGTGGAATCGATGTTAGATGTTAGCAACTGCTATTTGTCATTTCAATCCTTTGGCGAAATGAGAATATAAACCTCCAAGGACGCTTCCGCCAAAGAAGTTGATCCTATCATTCGCAGTGTTAAATTACAACATTATACGTTTTTATTTTCAAACTAGCAGCATACCCGTTCTTCGTACGGAGTATATAATATAAAGAAATTTATAATTCGCAATCTTGTGCAAATTCTGTTAAAATATTAAATTTATTGCTTATAAAGAGAAGTTTAAGAATATCTGTTCTCACTATGCAAAATTATATTCACGGGCAGATCTGAAGAATAAAACATCCTGGCCCCTTTTGTAAGTAAATTTAAAAAAAAAAAGGAATTGAATCAATATATGCAACCCCGTACTACTTATATTGTCGCAGATTAGAAAATATGCCAGTGTGTTAGTAGAAGCTTACACGTATTGCAATATGAGTCTCAAAACTATTTGCCAAAATAAAAAAGATGACGTAATAAATTGAAAGTATCAAAAATCCCCGTAATCTTAATACCAGAAGATCGTAATTGATTCCAATATATGCCAATATATATCAAAATATATGCCAATATACCTGTACTACTTATATTCTCGTAGATTAGAAGATATACCCATGCATTTGTAGAAGATTACTCGTACAACGTACTATATATGAGTTTCAACAATTTTCGTCATAATAAAACAATTCCATAATAATTTGAAAATATCAATAATCCCTGAGAGAATCAACAGTCCCCGAAAATTCCAATAATAATGATGTTTAAATCTGAAGACCGTAATTGATATTATCCAGTCAAAAATGCAATGTCAATGAAATTTATTTTATACTAGCCGACTACCCGTTGAAAATCAACGGTATCGCAATAAGCAACCCCTGAATAATGTAAATTTTTTAATAATTCGCTTTTCACATTTGTTCAACAAATCGAATATTTTGGTGTGCAGAACCCCCTAAAGTAGAAAATATTGGGAAACTAAATTTGCGCATTTCTTCCTTTCGAATTATTTACCCGTACACTACATTAAATTCTATCTCATCCCGAGACACCCCTATATTATTATTTCTCCTTTGGAACTTTTTCCTGTGAAGCACACCCATAAATGAACATTTTTGAAAAACTCTCTTTGTCTTGGGTTTTTTATCAGATGATTGGCCCATATACCTAATATCAAGCCTCTGTCACATTTAAAAGGAAGCGTGCCTCATTTATTCCGAAAATCGAACATATTAGTGTGCGGCACCCCTTAAAGTAGCAAATATTGGAAATCTGAAATTTCACGCTTTCTTCCTTTCAAACTATCTACCCGTACACCAAATTTGAAGTCTCTATCCTATCGAGAAGCATTTTTTTCTATCACTTCACTTTTCGAACGTTTTTCTGTGTAGCACCCCGTCAATGAACATTTTTGTCAAACTGTATTCATGTTTGGTGTTTTTGTCAAATAGTTAGCCCATATACTAAATTTCAAGCTTCTATCACATTGTAAAGAAGGCGTTTTTCATTTGTTCGGCAAATCGAAAATTTTAGTGAGCGGCACCCCCTACAATAGCAAAAGTTTGAAAACTGAAATTGCTCACTTTCCTTCTTTCCAACTATTTACCCGTACACCAAATTTGAAGTCTCTATCTCATCGTGAAGTATGCATTTCTACCATTTCATCTTTCGAATGCTTTTGTATGGAGTACCCACCCCCTTAACTATACATTTTTGAAAAACTCTATTCCTTTTGTGATTTCTATGAGATGATTCCCCCATATACCAAATGTTAAGCCTCTATCACCTTTTGAAAGGGGCGTTTCTCCTTTATTCCGAAAATCGAACATTTTAGTGTGCGACACCCCCTAAAGTAGAAAATTTTGGTAAACAGAAATTATACACTTTCTTCCTTCCACACTATCTACCCTTACACCAAATTTGATATCTCTATCTCATTCCGAATTACGGTTTTTTATCAATTCACTTTTCGAACGTTTTACTCTGGAGCACCCCCCTTAAACGAACATTTTTGAAAAACTATATTTGTCTTGGGTGTTTCCATCAAATGATTAGCCCATATACCGAATTTCAAGCCTCTATCAAATTTTAAAGGATCGTTTTCTCATTTATTCTGCAAATCGAATATTTTGGTGTGCGGCACCCCCTTAAGTAGAAAATATTGGAAATCTGAAATTGCACGCTTTCTTCCTTTCGAACGATTTACCAATACACCAAATTTGAAGTCTCTATCTCGTCGCAAAGCATGATTTCCTATCATTTCACTTTTCGAACGTTTTAGTGTGCGGCACCCCCTTAAGTAGAAAATATTGGAAATCGGAAATTGCACACTTTCTTCCTTTCGAACAATTTAGCCATACACCAAATTTGAAGTCTCTACCTCATCGCAAAGTATTCTTTCCCATCATTTCACTTTTCGAACGTTTTAGTGTGCGGCACCCCCTTAAGTAGAAAATATTGGAAATCTGAAATTGCACACTTTCTTCCTTTCGAACGATTTACCCATACACCAAATTTGAAGTCTCTACCTCATCGCAAAGCATGCTCTCCTATCATTTCACTTTTCGAACGTTTTGGTGTGCTGCACCCCCCCCCCCCCCCTTAAGTAGAAAATATTGGAAATCTGAAATTGCACACTTTCTTCCTTTCGAGTGAGTTATCCATATACCGAATTTGAAGTCTCTATCTCATCGCAAAGCATGCTTTCCCGTCATTTCACTTTTCGTACGTTTTGGTGTGGGGCACCCCCTCTATAGAACGTTTTCGAAAAATTCGATTTTTCTAGGGGGGTTTATCGAACGACCGAGCCGTGTACCAAATTGCAAGTCATTATCTATTCGGGAAGTGCCTAAAAAAGACAGACAGACGGACAGACAGACGGACAGACGGACACTTGGCAATTAGTATATATAGATACATATTTTTATTATTCAAATCGGAAAAGATTTAATAAAAATCGTATGCCGCATAACATATTGGGTCCGCTGCTAAGCGATATGATATCATTTGCTTCAAATAAATTGATAGAAATCATATCATCTGAATAATGCAATTTCCATGGAAGGTTTGGCGACATTTTCATCAATTTAGCGATAACTTAAAAAATCGCCAAATTTATTGCCAAGTGGGACTGTAGAACTGATAATCCCATTTTGCGACAAATTGACGAAACATCATCACAATACTATCCCCTAACAAAACACAATTAATTTCATTTATTAAGCGCGATTTTATCAATTTCATCATATTTTTATGGATTTAAAAATATTTTTACCAGTTTGGTGATATTAAAAAAATTCCTTAAATGTGTTACTAAGTAGGATGGATGGACTGACCGACAAATGCTACAGAAACACCATTTCAGTACTCTATTCTAAAAAAACAAATTTAATTTCATTGATTTGGGCCATTTTTATCAATTTGGAGACATTTCCACTAATTTGATAAAGTTTAAGAAAAGTTACCAAGTTATTTAGAGATATTCCGCTAAATTCGTAGCTCTGAATTTGCAGATCTGAAGAATAAAATATCCTGATCCCGTTTGTATATACTAAATGAAAACACTAAAATTGTATTAGAAGATACATACAACCGTTCTACTCTTTTTCTGCTTCAACAGTCGGCTAAATGAATTTATTGGGTAAACACAATATATGAGTTTATTAGCTAAACACAATATATGAGCTTGAAACCTCTTTGCTTAAATAAATGAAAGTGACGTACGCAGTCCGCAATATATATAATTAAAATAACAATCAAACCGTTCATTTATAAAATATATTTTTACATCCATTTATTTATTATACAAATAGAAAAAATAATAATAAATATTACCAACACAATTAATTTCATTCCATTGCCGAACAACATGATATAAAATAGAATCTTCCTCATAAAATGTGAAATTAAATAGCCATTTTGATTTCTTTATACTTTTCATCGTTGAGTAAAAATTTGGGAAAGATGAACCATGGAGGTAGATTTTTCCATTTAAATTCATGTTTCAAACAATTCATGCTTTCCTAAAGTGACTAATTAATGCAAAAATCCTGCACCTAACTCGGAAATAAAGTTTTATTTCATTTTGCCGTTTTAAACAAACGATTTTCATCCTTTCTGTTTGAATAAACCACGGAGTTGGAGAGTAGATCTCCTAAGAAAAAGTTAATCTAAGTTAATCTAACAGGGTTCATTGTTCGCTACGCGGATGGGGTGAAAAAGCTTGCATGTGAAGTTAGCTAAGGGGATTGTGAGCGTCAGTAAACAAGGCGCGAAGCAAATCACAAGCTGCGGCTCTTAGTGTACTGCAATGAATAAGGAGCGTCGTCCCCTAGTATCAAAATTAGCGGCATCTGCTATTTTTAGGAGTTTGGTGGAATCTTTGTTACATGTTAGCAACTGCAAATATATTTATATATATTATTAACTGCTTAAAATATTTAAGAGCTTCATTTAGATGAGAAATTTGCCAATAATTAAATTTTTGTAACAATATGTAAAAATGTAATTTTGTATACAATTTTCTGGAATACTATTTTATCTTTAAAAAGATGTTTTCGTTCATTTCATATATATCAAGAGGTGAAGGAGACACCTGTAGAAATATTTGCCCCGGGCCGCAGATAGGCTAAGTTAGGCGCTGGTTATATGACCTAAATAATTGAGAGAAAGTTTGTAATTTGGCCTCGCAGGTTTTGTTAGTTCAAGCTACGAAGTTAAGTCTTTGAAGTTAAGCTCTAGTATAATTAGAAGCTGAGATGTAATCAAATTAGAAAAATGCCTGAAAGTGAGTGAGGACGGTAGAAATTATATATAGGCTTAGCCGTTCTGTAACCCCCATCCTATGAATTAATTTGTGGGTTTCCCATTTTATATTCAGTTTCAGTACCTGAGCTGTGTGTTGTTGCTAAGACCCAGACCGTCCGACCTACCAGAAAGGTGTAAGATAAATGTTTGGACGGCCGGGAAGTGCCACCCAATTTAAACCGGAATCCAGTGGGGGAGGCATCCACAGGGACCGTACCCTCCTTCCCCTACCACCAACTTCTCGGAAGGACTTACGGACTCACATATTTAACGTGATCGTACTCCGCATGAACATGGCGGCAATTGTGGCAGCGTGCAAATCCAGCGCGCAAACCACAGGGCTACCGCGCCCGAAATGTGCCAACAGCACGCGGTGTTCCTGGGTGGTCACCCACCCACGTACTAACCGCGTCCGATGCTACTTGACTTCGGTGATCTAACGAGAACTGGTGTTATCAGCACGGTAGGGCCGTTGGCAACCTGAACTATATGTGTCTCGTGAGCTATATGAGTCTACCTGAGCTATATCTGTCGCAATTTTCAGCAATCTAAGTTGGCCATATCGGAAAGGATCCCTAAAATTCAATCTTTGAAGGGATACGAAGGTTTTTGGATCTCCGGAATTTCAGTACGTAAGCTATATGCGTAGCACTTTTCAGAATTCTAGCTTCTTTGGAAGTTACTTAGAATTTGCGGACATACACATCCCTAATCAACGACCTCTAAAATCTTCCCTATGAAGAAGGGGGTCTTCGATTTTTCGCCGTAGTTTCTGTAAATGATCTACATATGTAGCAACTGGTGAAATGCCGAACATTAGCCCTGGGAGAGGACAATTGTACCTCTCCGCATGATTAATTCAAAGATTTAAAACTCAAGAAATATATGTAAAAAAATGGTGGGATAGTGAAGCTTAACATTGGACTATATTTTAAATTTCGTACAACAATGGTTATTTTTAGCAATGTTTATTCATATCCGATTCTATAGTGAGACCTTTCAAATATGAACCAGATATAGAGAATAAAATCCTCTCCCCAACCCATCTATGGAGAAATTTCGAGTTTTGAGTATTTTCAGTTGGTTGCAGCACTCGAGACAACCCTGTAAGAAATTGCAACTTTCTACTCCTTCAAGAACTGGGTAAACTTTTCCCGGACATACATACATGCATGCATGTTTTCTCTATGTATACTACGTATACAGGGTGAGTCAGAACTCTGGGGCCAAACTTTAAGGGGTGAATAATCACACCTAAATAAGCAATTTTTGTCATACAAAACAGGGTCGTAACGGAAGAGGTGAACCGCAAGAGGACGGCAGAACATCCCTCCTATTTTTACAGGAGGTATTGCCACAGTTACTGCAACATGTTCCTGCCAACATTAAAGTATGTATGTGGTTTCAATACAACGAAGCACCACCCCATTTCAGCGTGGATCTGCTACACGCCTTAGATGCTACATTCCCAGGGCAATGGATTGGTCGGGGTGGTCCCATAGCTTGACCGGCACTATCGCCTGATCTCTTCTGTCTCGACATTTTCTTATGGGGCCAAATGAAAAGTTTCATCTACGATAGCCCCATTGACTTCGACGAGTACCTTGTTGCTAGGATTGCTGTTGCTTCTGGCGTTGTCCAAGATATGGCGGGTGTTTTTGCTAACATGCACCGCTCGCTAAGTCGCAGATGTGAAGTCTGCATTACTGCTGGTGGTTGCGCTTTTGACCCGTTTCTGTAACTTTGTCCATGCATTCTGCAATTTCTGTCAGTAAAACGTACTTCGTGCCTACTGTGATTTTTGTGTTTCCCCTTTTCACGAAAGAGTCATCATTTCCCCATTTCATGAGCTACCACCCAGCGGTTCACCTCTTGCTTTGCGACCCTGCTTTGTATGACAAAAATTCCTTGTTTAGATGTGATTTATCACCCCTTAAAATTTGTCCCAAAAGTTTTGACTCACCCTGTATAGGAAATACCACCAAAATAGCTTTTATTAATACATATAATCATAAGTGTCCATAAACTGTTGCCAACTTAAGAAAATTATTAAGGAATTTCATGAACATCATGTTTCTAATAATACTTTAAAATTCGGAAAATCACTAAACAACTTTTGTCGGGCCATATTGGTCCGTTCACAAGTCGGTAAATTCCAACTCCTGCCGCAGATACAACACACACTGTTTCACTAAAAAGGGATTGATAGATGAATATGAGGCAGATTAAGCAGTTTTTAATGTTTCTGATGTTTTTAGATGTTTCTACACAGTTTTCTCTCTTCTTTCAGTCTCTTGTGTTTTCCCAGATCCATTTCATGTATTCAGTTATCCTTGTGTAGCCACCAGGTACTCCAGGTTGACCACAGGAGTATCCGAAGGACACGATTCCGACCGCAAACCACGTGTTTCTGTCCTGCCGCATGAGAGGTCCGCCGGAATCACCCTACAAAATACAAAGGCCACTGCCTATTAAATTCATGTTTTGTTTAACTCAGACGCTTTCTTGAATTATAAACGTAATGATTTTTTTTTTATTATACACTAGTACTTAAGTCTGTCAAACATAGGGAAACTAACATTCTTAAAATATTTTAGTTTCAACTTTTTTTCAATAAATTTTATTTTGTTTAACAATGTGTGGCACTTAGCATCTAAAATTGTCGTCTTCATCAAAATTTGATACAGTTAGTTTCTGTTCCTTGATCGATATAAATGTGTAAAGTTTCAGCTTTATAGGTCACGGGGAGGCTTTTGAAAGTTCTGGAAAGACTTTTCGACTCCTCCTCAATTTTGTCTGCCCCTCGAGAAAGAAATCGAATATACTGTTCTGCTAGATTCTATTTCGTCGATGATACTATGCGTTTAAACTTTCTAAGCTGCCGGAGGCTTCTGAATGGTTTAGAAAGACTTTTTGATCACCCCCCCATTTTGTCTACCCCCCGAGGAGACATAAAAAATTCTGTTCTGTTATATTCTCTCTCGTCGACGAGACTATGTGTGCAAAGCTTTCAACCTAAACTACCGGCTACTAAGGTATTTAGAAAGACTTGGGGATGAGCTTTTGGAAGGTCTGGAAAGACCTAAAACAACATTTTCTACATCTCCGGGGGGGATCAACAATCAGACTCCGTTAGTTTCTATCTCATGGTCGATATGCAAAGATTAAGCCTTTTAGATCAAAAGAGGTGGAACATCTAGAATCTAGATTGTCTGTACAGGATTAAAAAAAAAAAAAAAACATTTTCTCCATCCCTGAGGGACTAGGGAATCAAAAACCCGACTCCGTCAAGGTCAAGTGTGCAAAAATTCAACAGGTTACCGACAGGCTTCTTAAGATAATTATTATAAAAACTAGACCCTGCCATATGACCGGTGCGTAGAGCGCGTAAAGTTGCATAAAAGATTTCCTCCTATATGTCCTCGTCCAGTTAGTTCTTAGAGCTTCTAAAATCTCCAGATTCACATAGATCCCATCCAACATTTGTTTGAATTTTAGAATCCCTTTTACCCGAGAATTTTTACTCGATAGGTAGGAAAATGAAATTTTGCATACGGGAAATTGCACGCAGATGTGCAGAATCACAATTTTAGTTATCAAAACGAACTATAATAGGGCCGATAGTTCATTTTTAAACTGCATGCTCATTACGCTCCTACAAATAAAAAGTTAACAAAAACTTTTAAACAGCTAATCAAAGCGCGTGAACTTACTTGCATGCAGCCAGTCTTTCAAGACTTTTTGACCGGAGAGGGGGGGAGGGTGAATGAAACTTTAGTGAGGAGGGCAAGTTTTATTTATATATGTCCGAGAGATCTTTCGGGCAGTGTTTCTTTCAGAACTATTTTTCGCCGGAGGAGGGGGGACGAAAGAAATTTTAGGGGGGGGGGGGCAAGTTTTCGTTTTGCCTTATATAAATATATCTATATGCTGTCACATAAATAGAAACTAGGTTAATATAAATGTCTCCAGGGGGGGGGATAATCTTCTCCGGTAGGCTTCGCTTCCCGTATATATGCCTGAAAGATACACTGATTTTATTCATTGTGATTTAAACTTGTTCCTGCATATTAAATACGTTTTTGCAATTTACACGTGTTGTTTTGATTTCATGGTTTGTCTGTATTCTGCTTTGTTTAATTTAATATTCAAATTTTAAAAACTCTTACAACTTTAAAATTTTAAGCTCTTTTGTATTAACATTCTCAAATATTGAAATTAATTATTTGATAGCTATTTGTTTTTGATATCGTTCGTAGGTCGCATACTCCATAAGCGCGAGTGCATTGAAAGCCGGGCTTTTTGCTAGTTAATTACTATACGACAGAGATTATTAAAGAAATCAAAAGTAATTTTCAGAGCTATCGATTCATTGTCAAACTTGCGACATTTCCCCAAAGTTGCCAACTGGACGAAATTGCGCCAAATTTATTGCCCATTTTTTTACGCTGAGAATGATTTACAGACAGGCAAAAATAACTCGCAATATGTGGACGGAAATGCAATGAAAATTTGTGAAGATATAAATGTATCATTAAAGAAGATGGCATGCTCAGGTCAGTCTTACGCGGTTAGGAATTGGATAAAAAAGAATAATTAATGAGAAAAATCATTTGTCTCTTTCATCTGTTTTAGTCAACTTAACGCGTGCTTTACTGGCAAGCTAAATTCATTACTTTTATCAAAGCGACGAATGATTTTTCTTTTTAATTCAAAGAAATTTGTATATTTCTTTGCATCAGAAATTGGTTTATTCCTTTGCATTAACCTGGGGGTCAACTCCATAGGTTAACCGCAGATCAATTAAGTTATCTTGAGCATTGAACTGTTTTCTTATAATCCCGGAGATACAAATATATTCATAGTTGCACAGAATATGTTGTTGAACATGATATTCATTGTTGTACCATGGAATTAACTACTTCCGATGGCCAGAATAATAATAGTAAAAATTATTATTATTATAATTATTATCATGAGTAATACTACGATTTACAAATATCGATTATTAAAGTATTATCAATAAAGTATTGTGTTTCTCTTACCCCGCAGGCGTCTTTATTTCCTTCTATGAATCCGGCACAGATAAGCCCCTCGCTTATTCCTTGTGGGAAGCGCCTCCTGAATGACATGGTATTCTGTGTGTTTCGCAGTCTGCGGGTGCAGTCTTTGTTGGATACCACGGGCATCCGGCGAATTTCTCTCAGCACAATGCTCATGCCGCCATCTGTGAAAGAAACGGAAATAAACCATATAGCTACATGAGTTAGGATAGTGGATTTGTGTCCATACCACATACATCATTATTACATATGGGAGACCTTTTCAAAATTTAAATGTTTCCTTCACATTCCTATATTATTCCTTTCATAATTTAATATATTCCTGTATATAAAAATTGCATCAGCATGACGGAATGAAATATAAATGAAATATATTCCACAAATGACCTGTATTAATACAAATAAACGATTAAATTTACAAAGCAAAAAGCAATATTGCATGCCGAAAATCAGTATTTGGTGAAACCACCACGCGCTGGAATAAGTGCTCATATACGATGTGACATCGAATCAAACAGATTTTATATTTGTACCTCAGGAAGAGCTTGTTTCTACCCGAATCCAAAGTTCAGCTGTATTAAATACGGGACGAGCGTCATGAGCGAGACGCCGACCGACGAAATACCAGACATGATCAATAGGCGACATATCCGGTGAATAGGCAGGCCAATTAAAATGTTGTATCTGTTGTGTTGAAAAGAAGTCTTGAACATTCCTAGCAACATGTGGATGGACATTGTCTTGTTCAAAGACAGATCCAGGAATGCTTTGAAGGAAGGGTACGACTCCAGAATCTCTCAGATCTACCGATTTCTGTTGAGATTACCCACAATTCTTAGCAGCTGAGATCGTCCAAGTTACCCAATGGCGCCCCAGACCACTATGCTGGACGTTCATCCAGTATGACGTTGGATAACGCACTCCGGAAGGTGGCGTTCACCGGTATAGCGTCTAATACGGATGCGGACATCACTTTATCTCAAATTAAAGTGATACTCATCGGAAAAGAGGACATGTTGCCAATCGGCAAGCCAGTGTCTATGTTGATGAGCCAATTGTAGCCGCAAGCGTCGATGGTTTTGCGTCAGGGGAATCCTGTATAAAGGAATTCTTGCACGCAATCTACGGTGCAACAGAAGTCAACAAATTGTTTAAGCAGGCAATGACACACATGTAGCAGCGCTCCAACATTCTGTCAACTGTCAAAATGAGCTGTACGATCCATCACCACATGGGGATGAGGTATCTATCATCAAGTGATGACGTAACATTCATCCACTGCCGGATTTCCGACTAATCCGGTTCCCTCCAGTTCACTGCTTTCACATGCGTATCACTATCGTGGCATTGCGCTCCATACGAGCTGATATTGCACAGTACGAGAAACCCCTAAACGAAGGCCGATCATTCGTCCCCGTTCAAACTCCGTAACTTACTCATATGGCGCTCTCTGTTGTCGTAGAGACATAGAGACTTTTCTTGAAACGTTTTTCGCTGGCTGACAACCACAAACTATTTTCAACATCCATCCATCCGCAGCAATGTGGTTAACGAAGAGGAGTGCCTAGTCAGAGACTTTAACCTCCGATGTGAAAGTGATGTGTCATACTCTTAACATTAATTGAGCTGAACAGATTTGAAAATAGAGGAAAGGAGCAAAATGCCAGGTGCTGCCATCTACGTTTGTGATTTGGCACAAAAAGGGGAGGAAGAGAATGCAGGAAGCAAGCAGCAAAAAAAATTTACCAATTAAAAGTTAAACAGTTTAAGATATTAAGATTTAAAAGTTTCAAGATAACAAAGAAAAATATTAAAGTTTAAGCAGAATTTAACATTTAAAAGGTAGGACGTGGAAGGATATAAAGTTAAAAAGCCTATGGGGGTTCGTAAAGGACGGCTCGCGGACGCTTTCTCTGCCTACGCGGGTCGTAATCTGTAATGTTAAATAAAGTTTCGTTTCTTATGGTGGGGATGTTATTGAAAAAAATTTTTGAGAATTTAATGATGTAGGATTTGATAGTGGGAATATTATAATCTTTTCTTATCACGTCATTCCTAAGGTAACGCGGTGCTCTTCTGATCGTGCGAAGTATGCGATTTTGCTCAATTTGGATTTTATTTAGATTGGTTTTGCAGGCAAAACCCCAGATCGGGCAGGCATAGAGGAGGAGGGGAAGGATGATGGATTTTAGAAGGAGGATTTTATTATTAATATCAAGGTGTTTTGAATACAGGAGGTGATTTAATGCGCCGGCAAGTTTTTTAGCTTTTTTCGCGACATGGTCGATGTGATTTTGCCAAATAAGGCGGCTGTCCAATCGGACGCCGAGGTAGGTTGCTGTACGGCCGAAGCAAACTGGCTGATCGCAGATGTTGATGGGGGGAGGGGGAACCTTTTGTGGGAGAAGAAGATAGCTTGAGATTTTAAAGGGTTAATTTTGATTTTCCATTTATTATAAAAAGATTCTAACAGGGAGATATGCTTTTGAAGGTGGGAGTGCAGGTAATTAAGATTTTTGTGGGCAGAAATAATACAAGTGTCATCAGCATACATGCAGAGGGAGGACTGGGGCGCACGGGGGGTGTCATTGACGAAAATATTGAACAGAAGGGGGGCAAGGATAGAACCCTGGGGTACGCCGGCTTTAATGGATTTATTTGAAGAGAGGGTATTAAGAATTCGTACGTGGAGTATTTTCAACATTCCGCTACAGCTCTGTATTTATACAGCTAAAACAGCAGGTCAGAGGACGCTGCTCAACCAGCGCATGCGCGGTGTTTCTGAAATTCTAATGCACTTTTTACAAACATGAGTTTAGAATAAATAAATAATTCGGCATCACGTCTGATGTTAAAATAGCAAAATTAAACACACATCCATAACAGAAGGTCTTTATTTCACTTCCTTAAGACGTACAAAAGTTAAAAACAGGCCATAGCGCTTTGGAGCATTCTCCACTCCATGCAATTCAAGTCTCTGCAAAGTTATCTTTGACGTCTTCCTCTTTGGGATTATGCTTGATTCCCCCCCCCCCTTTTTTCGATTTCTGTAATTAAATTGAAATTTAATATGCTGTTCTTTTGCTGTTAAAATTTTTGAAAAATTGTTTACGGTTTATCCTTGTCTAGTCGTAGATTCTTTTGTGGACTGTATTTATGCAAATTTTGACGCTATATCTGGTCTATATATGAACGAATCAAACTTTATTTCCGTGTAGCCACTGATAAACAACATACTTATGGTCTAAAGCACTATGGCCTGCTTTAAACTTTTGTACGTCTTAAGGAAGTGAAATAAAGACCTTCTGTTATGGATGTGTGTTTAATTTTGCTATATGAGTTTAGAAGTTAATGGAATCCACAGTTCGTGCTGTAGAGGAGACGTAAATAACTTCATAGACCAATAGATGGCACTAATCTCATTAAGGGTTGGTGTCAGTGTTGGTATTAATGAATGAAATGGGCGTTTTTAGTAGTTGTTTAATATTGTCCAAAGTACGAATATTCTAAGAGAAATTTGAGAGCAGATAAGTTCTGTAATTTTCCAGTAGAAGTGTTGAACTTAATAAGGATTCATATAAGTTTAAGGGAAATTTTATGCAAGATGTTCTACATCTTTACTAAAGACGCCACCTTTCTACGAAATATTTTATAGAAACTCTAATCATTTGCAGAGCACACCCTAATTTGCATTTTCTGTTAGTTTCAGCACATTCGCGCGATTCCTTCATGGCGTTGCAATTTTTAAAAACATGAGTTTATGTCGCTTTTCTCACACTTGTTTGAAAATATCTGATAATTAAAACTGTTTGATGGCTTCCATTAACTCGAAATCTTTGCAGCATCAATCGATTTTATCTACTATGAAATTAAATGCTGTCTGTCCCACATTGCACATTTCACGCTGAGTCAATCCCACTCGGTCGTATAATCTCAATAGCGTGTGATTTCCCAGTCTCCTGAAAACTGTAAGGCTAACACAGGAAGAGACAAAACTGTCAGCGATGAATCTTCTGGAGACAAAAACGTCAGAGACGAAATATTGTGCTTCTGACGTGCCAATTTTCTTTGTAATGATTTCATTTATTCTGAGTGAATATGTTGAGAGATGAAGAAGTGGTTCTATTATCTGCTATTTTTGGAGAGGAAAAGGCCAGTTTGCATGTTTGGGACACATCTCATTAACCAAAAAGAAAAATCAATCATGCATAAAGCACTGGTTGTGAAACACTTCCCAACTGAAATGAAATTTTATTTAAACATCTCTAAAATGCGATACATCATTTATCGTTGATATATTTTAAAGTATCACAGTACTAACAGTAATTTATTATATTTGAAAACTTAAAACTTCATCGATAAAAATGAATTTTATTCAAATGGCATCTTCGAAATATAAATCGTCTGGCTCTCTATGTAAAAGTGAATATTTCATTCATATCACTTTTATTCCAGACTCCAGAGTTAAATAATTTTGCGTGAGAAAATTCAACAATTTTTATACCACTCATCTTACAATCACTTGTTTACATTCTATATCCATTAAAATTAGGTTTCCTTGTAGAAATAATCAAAGTTTGAAAATCATTTAAATGAAAAAATCTTGTAATTGAGTTGGCAGATAATTGATGCACAGAGAACATGCAAACATAAAGCAGTTTTAGAACAACGCTAAATATAAATTTTAAAGAACTCAAAATCACGATGTTTACACGGAAAAAAAAGATGGATACCATATTTTATTTTGAAGTGGGTCACGTGATCTCTTCATGTAATATGGGTGTAATTAATATTTTAATTTTTATTTAAAAAAATACTGAATATATTTTGCTGAAATTTTTTTTTTGTATATTTTATGGGATAATTTGAATATTTTCCAAAATTTTCGAATCACTTTGTGAATTTTAACTTTGCTTTAAAAATGTTTAAAAAGTTAGGTCCCATAGGGTTCAATATATTTCACTTTTCAACCCGGGTTCAATCGAAAACTGATTGGGTTATATTAATCATTTTCATTCCCATATGTCTCACAGATCTTCTCAATAACTTAATAAAATTTCATTTTGATAAAGTCATTTCTCCGGCAGTTATCGTACGAATGGAAAGACAGACAGAATGAATGAATGAATGAACAAAGTCATAAGCACTTTTCAACTATTTTAGAAAGTATTAAAAATGGAGCCTTCATTCCATAAGTGGTCAATAGTATTCTTTTAAGAATAATCCTCAACCTGGAAACAGGATGATACAGACCTTACTTGAACCAAAGCAATAAGTTTCTTTGCAGGTAGTTTAAGTTCAAATAAAAATATTTAATCTCAGACGACTAGACTTGTTAGAGGTGATGAAAGCACACGCACTACCTGAATCCTGGTTCCACAAGCAAGGTGACGCTCATGCATGAAGCAAAAGTCTCGAGCTCAAACGAGACGAGATGTAATTGTAGGCACTTTCACCTTTTTGACTAAACCTGTCTCTCACAGCTCGGTGTGTCGCTGATAACAAACCACATTGACCTCGTCCTTGAACCGGAGAAAAATGATTCACCTCTCGTCGCTTCCTATGTTCGGCAAACCTAACTAGCGATATTTTTGCATAAAGGTAACACTTCCTGCAAGAAAATGTTAACTTACCTCCTACATTGTTGATATATACTATTTTGCTCGTTCTCACTTTTTCATAGTTAGGTGTAGAAAAACAATCTTTTCGACTTCCTTGTCTACTGGACGAAGGAATGCTGCTGCAATCACGTTCATATTGAACTCAAAGATTTGTAGATTTGTCTTTTTCACACACTCCATCTTGTCAGGATACAGATATTAATTTTATTAACTTCATTTGTCACCCGCTGTGACTGTTGAAAATTTAATCATGATTGTTAAAGATAAATAATAAATAACTGCAGTCTTAAAGATTGATTACTTTTTGCATTGTACATTTTATTTTATTCTTCTGGTACAAGAAACTTTGGTGTTGTTGGGGGATGCTTTAACTCAATATTACCTAAGAATTATCGATATCTGTGCGTAAATGCAGGACACAATATAATTCACACAGCAAGGTAACTTACTTTAAACCTGACTGTATGAAGGTCACAGCATGTTGACTAGATTAGATGTCTAGGCGACTAAATGAAAGGAACCTTCTAAGACTGTGATGTCATGCATTGCCAAATAACTAAACATGATAGTAAGATTTAGCAAATGCGGAATGGCAATGTGAGCGACAGTGTTGACAAGAAGGTTACGTATGTGTGCTGTGGATGTTTGGTGCGTCATAATAAAGTGATTTTAAAAAGCATGTTTCCGTAATTAATAATCATTGTGTAATACCACATAGGCAACTAGTAGCTTGTGTCATGCTCACTTCCTTTCACAGGATAACCACAATTACGATCATGAATGTCGTAATTGTGTTTCAAATCAATGGGTTCATTTGCCGTTAAACAATCGATTCTATAGAAATTTTAAAGTGGATTTAAATATCCTCATCAGGATATTCGCATGGGTATCAAGAGCATGGCCCAAATATATCAGCCAGAAACCACCAAACACTAATTCGGTTTTTAATTGTCCTTAGGTCAAAAACCGTATAAAAAGCAAACATTTTACCTAACTGCAGTTATTCTCTCCGCGTTAACCACCTGTCTTTCTTCCCGCTGCTCCTGACTTTCATTGTCCCTAACTGCAGGCCTTCTCTGTGCATCAACGACCAGTCTTTCTTCCGGCTGTTCCTGACTTTCATTGTCCCTAACTGCAGCTCTTCTCTGTGCATCAGCGACCTGTCTTTCTACCTGCTGTTCCTGACTTTCATTGTCCCTAACTGCAGCCCTTCTCTGTGCATCAGCTACCTACCTGCCTCTCTTCCCGCTGTTTCTGACTTTCATTGTCCCTAACTGCAGCTCTTCTCTGTGCATCAGCGACCTGCCTGTCTTTCTTCCCGCTGTTCCTGAGTTTCATTTTCCCTAACTGCAGTCATTCTCTCCGCGTTAACCACCTGTCTTTCTTCCCGCTGTTCTTGGGTTTCATTTTCCCTAACTGCAGTCCTTCTCTGTGCATCAGCGAGCCGTCTATTTTGAAGCTCTTCCTCTCCGAGGCTTGAGCAGCGGCATTCATTTCGGGGTTTCTTCTTCGGCTTGTTCTGCTACTTAAGCAGACTTTTTTCTTTTTTGGAGGCATTTTTGTTTTCAATAAAAACACGAAACAAAATTATAAACACCCATTGTACCAATAGCCCACTGTTAAAATAAACTCTAAACTGAATAGAATGTTTACAAATTAAACAGAAATCTAAATACAATTCTAGAATAGAAGTCAAAAACAGCCCCTGTTTAAATAAGAACAATACACTATAAACGCAATAAATGAAATACACTATAAACACGTAAATACAATTAATACTTAATGTTATAAAAAGAGGAAGAGAAGTTTATGTTCTTTAAAAAACAATAATGAAGTAAAGTATCTCGAAACGAATAAGCCGCTTCAATCAAAATCCAACTGCTAACACAACAAAGTGAAAGGTTTGGGTTGAGTTGTAAGAAAAATTGACGTTCTTAAAAAATTAATAAATGCATTTCAAGCAAATTGAAATTTAAAATGAAAAGTAATTTATTTCGAAAATAATTTTTTTATTCCAGTAAAATGGATGAATAATTTATTCCAATGAAATGGATGGTTTGTTTTAGTTTAATGACGTTAACACTAATAATTAAATTTTAAGATGAAAAATAATGTATTCCAAAAACAAAAACATTCATTATTCAAGTTATTGTTTGTATATATTAAAAGCCATTTTGTTTTTAATAAAAACACGAAACAAAATTATAAACTTCCATAATACCAATAGTCCATTGTTAAAATAAACTCTAAACTGAATAGAAAGTTTACAAATTAAACAAAAATCTAAATACAATTTTAGAATAGAAGTCGAAAACCTGTTAAATCAGAACAATATATAGCCCCTGTTTAAATCAGAACAATTTTAAAACAATATAAATAAAATACACTATAAACGTATAAATACACTTAATACGAAATGTTATAGAAAGAGAAAAAGAAGTTTATGTTCTTAAAAGAGCAATAATGAAGTAAAATAAATTCTTATCTTGATACGGATAAACCGCTCGAAAGAAACTGCTAACACAACAGTGAAAGGTTTGGGTTGAGTTGTAAGAATAAATGACGTTTTTAAAAAATTAATAAATGCATTTCAAGCAAATTGAAATTTAAAATGAAAAGTAATTTATTTCGAAAATAATAATTCATTCCAATAAAATGGATAAATAATTTATTCAAATAAAATGGATGGTATTGTGGCGTGGCTCCGCTGAAATCTTACAATTACACATTGGCCGTTAATCGTATTTCTGCACGCCACTTGCTCGATTACCGAGCATATCTCCAGGTTCTGATTAATTAGAAAATGCATCACGAGAACACACAATAAATACTAATTAAAAGTTAATAAAGCTTTTATTTTAAAATACTTATATTCAAAACATGTTACTTAAAATAAAAAAAACCACAAAATGTCATCTTAATTACATAGAACCTATTTACATTTGCTAAGTAGGTATTGGATAATGATCGATCTGATCATTTCCCCCTCTCTAGTTAAATTAAATATCATAATAGCCCTCAAGTTAGGCAGTTAACTTCCTTATTAAATTCTAATTATATTCTCTGATACTCAGTCTGCAGTGGGAGAGGACAAAAGGACTTACCCCTTTTAGGTACTGCAGGACGGCATCGAGGTGGCACTCATCCGTCGGTTATTAGACGACCCAGTCTTAACTCTGAAAATTACCAACTGACTTCTCTCTCCGCTCTTCTTCTCCTCGTCGGGACCTCGGACAGCCCCCTGGCCGGGCTCCATAGCTGACGCTTGGCCGCTATAGGTTCGAAAACCCATAAATTCAGTGACGCGGCCGGGCTCCCTCGAATCACTGGATTTGGCCCCTTCCAAAGGGTTGGCTAAAAATTGGGGGGCTCTAGCCCTCTTGCAGGTGTCCATTTTATTTAAAAACAAGATAGCGTCCTTTGCCATTTTCTCACCACTGCAGCTGGTCTCTTACTCATAGCCATGGAATGTCAACCGTTTCCAAAGAGAGAGAGGGGGGGGGGTAATACTTTCTAGAAGTGAAGTGGTGACAGGAAAATTCCAATACTGTCCCACGACAGGTATGTTTCAGTTTAATGACGTACATTCATTATTTGGCAGGCACAAATATCGAATGTTCCATTCGATTTCGCAACTTCGTCAGAACTAAGGCTCCTCTATATACGAACTGACTCATCAAGCATATTGAAACCCACCCTAGCTGGAAGCGCAGTTTATTAGCATTAAATTCATTCGTATTTTCACTTTTAGAAGTATAATTGGAATAGTTATGAGTGGTTGTTCTGCACCGAACTGCTCTAATCATTCTAGAAAGGGTTTTAGGCTATTTCGCTTTCCTAGAAACGAAGAAAGAAGAAAACAATGGCTAATAAATATTTGGATTCCCGATAATGGAGAATACTTGTGCGAGCTAAATTCTACAATATTCGAATTGAAACTTCTTTTATTATATAAAGTATTTATTTCAAACACTTATTTTATAATTTCTGTAACTGTAGTATGGAACCCTATGGGCTTCAATATGCTTGATAAGTCAGCCTGTAGTAGAGGAGCTCTAGTCAGAACTAAGGCTCCTCTATATACGAGCTGACTCATCAAGCATATTGAAGCCCACCATAGCTGGATGCGCAATCCATTAGCTTTAGCTTTATTCGTATTTACTTTAGGAAGTATAATTGAAATAATTAAGGTGGTTGTTCTGCACCAAACTGCTCTAATCATTTTAGAATGGGTTTTAGGCTATTTCGCTTTCCTTGAAACGAAGAAACAAGGAAACAATGGTTAATAAATAATTGGATACCCGGTACTGGAACACACTTTTCCGAGTTAGAGTCCTACAATATTCTAATTGAAACTTCTTTTTTTATATAAAGTTTTTATTTTAAACACTTATTTATAATTTCTGTAACTGTAATATGGAACCGTATGGGCTTCAATATGCTTGATAAGTCAGCCTGTAGTAGAGGAGCTCTAGTCATAACCTCGCCCACCTCCCTTCCACCATAGAAACACCGTGCGTCTGCGCGCACATGTGGATGAAAACCTGCTTTTGCGGTTTGGCCGAGAAACTGAAAATTATTACTTCCTTAAAATCCGGATCGTGCGCTGCTTTTCATAATTTCTTGACCAGATTGGGCTTGTAAGAAAGCCTAATCTTTGAGCTTTCTAAAAATGTAAATTATTAGTCGAAATTGTCGGTACTTTTCCCGACGCGAGGATTTAAAAACGAAAGTTCGTTTATTTGAGCCGAAAGTGACTTTTGTTTTAAAATCTTTAAAAAATATTAGAGTTTGTCCCTGAGATTTGAAATGGATATATTTTTACTCGCAATTGTCTGCTCTTTCCGGTCGTGTGATATATTTTTTCTACGACGTCTGGATGGTAGAGAAAAAAGGGGGAAAATGGAAAAAACGGTCGAAATCGCATAAAACATTAAATAACAACAACAACAAAAAATAATTCAAATTTTAAAAATTGGTTTTCACGTGTCACCTTCCCACCCCTCGGGCCTCCGATTGCCAAACTTCGTAGCTCTGTGACGCGCGGTCGCTGAGCCTATAGTGTATAAGACACACTCACACAGACAGACATTTCCTTTTATTATATAGATGAGTTCATTATTACGCTTATCGGGGATCATTCCCAAAGCGTCGAAAGAAATTGCAAATTGCAGTTTTTGCAATGCTTTTTAATACTTTCCAACATAGTTGTAAAGTATTAATGACTTTGTTCATTCTGTCTGTCTGTCTGTCTGTCCGTTCGCACGATAACTGCCGTAAAAATGACTTTATCAAAATGAAATTTTAGTATGTTCTTGAGACGGTCTGAGGGACATATGGAAATGAAAATGAATAATACCACCCAATTAGTTTTGGATTGAACCCGGGTTGAAAAAATAAAATACATTGAACCCTGTGGGACATAATGTTTCAAACAGTTTTGAAGAGAATTTAAAATTTCTAAATTGCTTCGAAAATTTTAGGAAATATTCAAATTATTCTTTAAAATATGTAAAAAAAAATTCAGCATAATATGTTCGGTAGTTTTTAAAATAATAATTGAAATAGTAATTACACCAATATTATATGAAAAGATCACGTGATTATTTCAAAATAAAATAGGGCATCCGTTTTTTTACCGTGTAAAAATCGTGATGTTTGAAGACCTTTTAAATTTGTATTTAGTGTTGCATCCATCATAAAAGCACTTTTTTTTTCCTATTATCTGTGTATCTAAATTCTGTGCCAACGCAATTACAATATTTTTTATTTTTAATGATCATTGAACTTTGATTATTCCTACAACGAAGCCAAATTTCTATAGCGTTTAGAATCTAAGCAAATCAAGCGATTGTAAGATGAGTTGTATAAGAAATATTTAATTTTTTTGATGCAAAATTTTTAAGTATTGGAGTCTAAAATATAAGTGATGTGAAAGAAATATTCATTGATTTTACATAGAGAAGCAGACGATTTATAGCGTTTCGTTTTTTTTTCTGTTAAGTTTTTATCTTAAGTTTCCAAGTTTAATAAATTATTGTAGTACAGTGATAATTTAAAAAATATCAGTGCTGAATGCATCGCATTTCAAAGCTGTTTAAATTAAATTGTATTTCAGTTGGAAAGTGTCTCTCAATCAATGCTTTATGCATGATTAATCTTTCTTTGTGTATTTTATATTGTGTTTGTTATGCAGAAAATATTGATTTTTTGAAAGTGTAGTCAAAATTCGATATCCAAAACCAATTTTAGCGCAATCTGTGATTAATTAGAACAGAACCTTTAGCTAAATATAAATTCTGAACCACTACGTAGGGACACAGCAGGGTATCCTCCCTCTCATGCAGGGTTCGGACCCGGCAGTCTCGGAATGGCCGACAACCGTCAATGCGGATTTCGAAATTTTTCGATCTAGGAAACTTCCAGGGGGCAAATGCAGCCATAATACCGGCTTAAAAATGTGTACGAGAACAGGACTTAGCTCCACTGAGGACAAGTATGGGCAGAACTAAGGAGGGGCCTGTGATAGAGGGCGTGGATTTTGTAGGAAAAAGGTAGCCAAACTCTGGCTTTGCCCCAGCTGATAAAAACCTAGCTCCGCCGCTGAAATAGGAATAATTACATTTTTAATAATTTCCTTAAAATTTTACTCTATAAATATTGTATTCCAAACCTAAAATTTATATTACAAATAAAGCACAGAAGATTAAAAAAAATATTTACTTTTTTCTAGCAAACATCATTTATAGTACATTAATTGACATATGACCATTTTCTCTTAACAAACAAGACATGCAAATGAATAATGACATCGTACTTAAATCTAACGTAAAGTCAAAAATGAAATAGCAAACTTTGGCCACATTGTTAAACTTTTACTAAGCTGTTTTTACTAAATTTTACTTAACTTCACTAAAAGAAAATCTCGCTGTTTCTTGAAAACCATATATGATTAAAAACATCGAACACCTCACCTAACTTCTCGATGCTTCAAAATCGGCAACTATCTATGTTGAATGTTGAAGACCCAGGTCGTCCGACTCGTCCAAGGACTTGAGTAGCCGTTTGGACGACCGGGAAGGGAAGCCAGCAGGTGCCGGCTTCCAAGGACAGCACCAACGGTCTGGAGATTTATTTCAATTCAGAAGTGAAATTACAATTGAAGAAATATATCACATAGACAGACAGTTTTACAGACGAATCACAAGACCGTTATCAGAAGAAAAGAAGCAGCAGTACAACACAAAACAAAATTTTAAAGCAGGAAAAACCCAAGTGGGAAAAAACCCGAGAAAACCTAACAAAATATAAATAAATATGATTAAACCATAAATTGTTTCAGGTTTTCAAGCAATATAGCGACTATCTATGTGTAACACTAGAACAAATCTCCCCCAAAACATAGGTGAAAGTAACAGAAACACTACAGGTAGAGCCAGATTATCAAATCAGAATCCGCCCGTTTTGCAGCAGAGTTCAATTTTTAGAGGCTTCTTATTAAATTTTATGGATTTTTTGGTCAATTTTGGGCGTTTTTTTTTTTATTATTCTTCTTATTTTATCTGCATGACAGCTTTCGGGAATCCAAATATGTAATGATCAACGGGGGTTACTTTTCAAGATTTCGGAGTTAGTGCCAAAATAACTATGAAGATGGCCCCTTAAGCACATTTTAAATATTTATATTTGTAGAAGACATTAATCTCTATCGAGTGGTATCATCCGGTTTGTCCTGTTAGGCAATTTGTGCAACTGCGGTCGGGTAATTCATATTTTATTTTAAAGACTGCGCATTTTCCCTAATTTAGTTAATTTAAGTATATTTCTTAAGTGTTTAGGCCAATTTTTTTAAATTGCTGCTTAACTTTTGAGTATCACTGGTGCTAAATCACAGAAGATGAATCAGACAGAATACATACCTCACAATAATGTGACACATGGTGTCGATGAAAAAAACAATCACATTTCCAGTCTATACACAAAAGAACACGCCGTGAAAATGTTACGATTTTCATGTGAATAAGTTTAAATTAAGGAATAAAATTAGTTACCGAGCGAGTCAGTTCCCCATCCAGCAACTGCAGTACCGAAACCCGTCAGATCTTGGTTGATTATAATTTCATCAGGTAGACAAATAGGATTGAAGCCTGGGAAATCCACGTCCTTAGTCAATGTCAATATAGCTATATCATTGTAGAACAGGCCCCGAGTGTATCCCTCATGCACTGCAATGCGGCCGACTCTGTACGTTTCTCCTTCATCCTGGTTGACTCGACCAATGCGTGTTATGTAATTTTCAGGGCTAGGGAAAAAGAGAAATAATTATTCTGTGGTGATATAAAGACTAACATTACGCGCATAATTTAGGAAAAGAAACCGCAATAACACACTATTAACTCCTTGCACGAGTTTCTTAACATAATCATTAATTAAAACACTATACATTCAAATCCACATTTTTAACTTTTAAAATAAATTATTATTTATTCACTTCTCTATTACTTTTATACTTAATATTACATGAATTTTAACAAACACTTGAGGAGGAGAAAAGCACCGTGTGAGACCAGGTTGTTTGAATCTTATTCCAAAGATTTACAAATGACCTAATATATAAGAGAGGCACATACCTCTGTATTTCGGGTCTGATGCTCAGCATAACTGGAATTTTTCACGCTTTCTTCTTTGACACTTGGAGTCAGCTTTGTATTTTTCTAAAACATTTTTGTTGCTCAAAATAACATCTCACTCTCTTATTTCTACTGCTTGGATCAACACGGCCTCTCTCTCTCTCTCTCTCTCTCTCTCTTGTTTTTAATAAGCATTGCCATATGAACCACTTTATTTGAATTCTCATTCCAATATATTCCATACCTCATCATTGGTTTGAGTATAATAAATGAATTTATATGAATTCAGGAACAAAAGTGGATGCTGCTTTTTGAAAAAAATTTATTTCGTACAAATTTAAATATAAAGACAAATTTTATGTAAATGGCATGCATATGCATCTATAGTAAACACTAGCTGATAACAGCCAACGGATAAGGAAAAGATTTCAGCCCTCACTTAACGACAAGGGTTCTATATTTTAGCCACTCATAAGTCATCTCTGATTTGAGTACAATAAATAACTTTTATATGAAATCAAGCTAATTTGATTTAGAGAATCGGAATATGTAATCAAAAGTAGACTCTGCTCATTGAAAAAAAAAATGGATTTGGTACAAATTTTGATATGAAAACAAACGTTATTTAAACATATGCATGTGCATCTATAGTAAATACACGCTGATTATTTCAGGAAATATTAGGAAAAAACTGCAGCACTCATTTAATAATTGGCGTTGCAAATTCCAACCACTCATAACTCATTTTTGGTTTGAGTACAATACATAAATATTATATGAATTCAGGCTAATTTTATTTTTAGATAATCAGAATATGTAATCAAGTATAGATTCTACTCATTGAAATAAAATGGATTTCGAACAAATTTTGATATGAAGACAAACTTTATGTAAACGACTTAAACGTTCATCTACAGTAAATACTAGTTGGTTTTTTCGGAAAATATTAGGAAAATACTTCAACACTCATTTACGAATAGGCGTTCCAAATTCCAACCACTCATACCTCATCATTGGTTTGAGTATAATAAATAAATTTTATATGAATTTTGGCTTATTTGATTTTGATAATCAGAACGAAATTGGATGCTTCTCTTTGAAAAAACTTGAGTTCGTACAAATTTAAATATATAAAGACAAACTTTATGTAAATGGCATGCATATGCATCTATAGTGAACAATAGCTGATTATTTCGGAAGGTACAAGAAAAAAACCACAGCACTCATTTAACGACAAGGGTTCCATATTTCAACCACTCTGAATTCATCTCCGATTTGAGTAAAAAAATTACTTTCATATGAATTCAGGCTAATTTGATTTAGAGAATCAGAATATGTAATCAAAAGTAGGTTCTGCTCAATGAAAAAAAATGGATTTGGTACAAATTTTGATATGAAGACAAACTTTATATATATATATATATATATATATATATATATATATATATATGTGCAACTATAGAAAATACCGGCTGATTATTTCAGGAGATATTAGGAAAATACTGCAGCACTCATTTAATAATTAGCGTTGCAAATTCCAATCAGTCATAACTCATCTTTGTCTTGAGTAAAATAAATTAGTATTATATGAATTCAGGATAACTTTATTTAGAGAATCAGAATATGTAATCCAAAGTAGGTTCTGGTCATTGAAATAAAATGGATTTCGTACAAATTTTGATATGAAGATAAACATTATGTAAATGACATGCATGTGCATCTATAATAAGTACTAGTTGATTATTTCGGAAGATATTAGGAAAAGACTTCAACACTTATTTAACGATAGGCTTTCCAAATTCCATCCTCTCATACCTCATCATTGGTTTGAGTATAATAAATGAATTTTATATGAATTCAGGCTTGTTTGACTTTGATAATCAGAACAAAAGTGGATGCTTCTTTTTGAAAAATATTGAGTTTGTACAAATTTAAATATATAATGACACACTTTATGTAAATGACATTCATATGCATCTATTGTAAACTCTAGCTGATTATTTCGGAAGGTAAAAGACTGCAGCTCTCATTTAATGTTTGTCGCTCCAGATTCCAACCACTCTTAACTCATCTACAGTAAATACTAGTTGATTATTTCGGAAAATATTAAGAAAATACTTCAACACTCATTTAGTGATAGGCGTTCCAAATTCTAACCACTCATATCTTATTGGTTTGAGTACAATAAATGAATTTTATATGAATTCAGGCTTATTCGATTTAGATAATCAGAACAAAAGTGGATGCTGATCTTTGAAAAAAATTGAGTTCACACAAGTTTAAATATGAAGACAAACTTTATGTAAATGGTATGCATATGCATCTATAATAAACACTAGCTTATTATTTCGGAAATTACAAGAAAAAACCCGCAGCACTCATTTAACGACAAGGGTTCCATATTTCAACCACTCTTAACTCATTTCTGATTTAAGCACACAAAATGACTTTTATATGAATTCAGGATAATTTGATTTTGAGAAACAGAATATGTAATTAAAAGTAGATTCTGCTGATTGAAAAAAAAAGGATTTGGTACAAATTTTGATATGAAGACAAACTTTATATATATATATATATATATATATATATATATATATATATATATATGCATGTGCATCTATAGTAAATACCGGCTGATTATTTCAGAAGATATTAGGAAAAGACTGCAGCACTCATTTAATAATTGGCGTTGCAAATTCCAATCACTCATAAGACATCTCTGATATGAGTACAATAAATTAATATTATGTGTCTTCAGGCTAAATTGATTTAGAGAATCGGAATATGTAATTAAATGCAGGTTCTAGTCATTGAAATAAAATGGATTTCGTACAAATTTTGATATGAATACAAACTTTATGTAAACGACATGCATGTTCATCTGTAGTAAATACCAGTTGATTATTTCGGAAGATATTAGGAAAAGACTTCAACACTCATTTAATGATAAGCGTTCCAAATTTCAACCACTCATAACTCATCTCTGATTTGAGTACAATAAATAAGTTTTATATGAATTCAAGTTAATTTGATTTAGAGAATCAGAATATGTAAACAAATGTAGGTTCAGCTCATTGAAAAAAATGGATTTGGTACAAATTTTGATATGAAGATAAACATTATGTAAACGACATGCATGTGCATCAATAGTAAATACTAGTTGATTATTTCAGGAGATCTTAAGAAAAGACTGCAGCACTCATTTAATAATTGGCGTTGCAAATTCCAATCACTCAATCCTCTTTGGTATGAGTACAATAATTAATATTATATAACTTCAGGCTAAATTGATTTTAAGAATCAGAATATGCAATCAAATGTAGGTTCTAGTCATTGAAATAAAATGGATTTCGTACAAATTTTGATATGAAGACAAACTTTATGTAAACGACATGCATGTTCATCTATAGTAAATACATCTTGATTATTTCGGTAGATATTAGGAAAAGTCTTCAACACTCATTTAATGATAGGCGTTACAAATTCCAAATACTCATAACTCATCTCTGATTTGAGTACAATAAATGAGTTTTATATGAATTCAAGCTAAATTGATTTAGAGAATCAGAATATCTAATCAAATGTAAGTTCTATTCATTGAAATAAAATGGATTTCGTACAAGTTTTGATATGAAGACAAACTATATGTAAACGACATGCATGGTAATCTATAGAAAATACATGTTGATTATTTCGGTAGATATTAGGAAAAGCCTTCAACACCCATTTAATGATAGACGTTCCAAATTCCAACCACTCATAACTTGTCTCTGATTTGAGTACAATAAATGAGTTTTATATGAATTCAGGCTAAATTGATTTAGAGAATCAGAATATGTAATCAAATGTAAGTTCTAGTCATTGAAATAAAATGGATTTCGTACAAGTTTTGAAGACAAACTTTATGTAAACGACATGCATGTTCATCTATAGTAAATATATGTTGATTATTTCGGTAGATATTAGGAAAAGTCTTCAACACTCATTTAATGATAGGCGTTACAAATTCCAAATACTCATAACTCATCTCTGATTTGAGTACAATAAATGAGTTTTATATGAATTCAGGCTAAATTGATTTAGAGAATCAGAATATCTAATCAAATGTAAGTTCTAGTCATTGAAATAAAATGGATTTCGTACAAGTTTTGATATGAGGACAAACTATATGTAAACGACATGCATGTTCATCTATAGAAAATACATGTTGATTATTTCGGTAGATATTAGGAAAAGCCTTCAACACCCATCTAATGATAGGCGTTCCAAATTCCAACCACTCATAACTTGTTTTTGATTTGAGTACAATAAATGAGTTTTATATGAATTCAGGCTAAATTGATTTAGAGAATCAGAATATGCAATCAAATGTAAGTTCTAGTCATTGAAATAAAATGGATTTCGTACAAGTTTTGAAGACAAGCTTTATGTAAACGACATGCATGTTCATCTATAGTAAATATATGTTGATTATTTCGGTAGATATTAGGAAAAGTCTTCAAAACTCATTTAATGATAGACGTTCCATATTCCAACCACCCATACCTCATCATTGGTTTGAGTATAATAAATTATTTTATATGTATTCAGGCTTATTTGATTTTGATAGTCAGAACGAAAGTGGATGCTTCTCTTTGAAAAATTGAGTTCTTACAAATTTAAATATATAAAGACAAACTTTATGTAAATGGCATGCATATGCATCTATAGTAAACACTAGCTGATTATTTCGAAAGGTATAAGAAAAAGACTGCAGCACTCATTTAATAATTGGTGTTGCAAATTGCAACCACTCTTAACTTATATCTGATTTGAGTATAATAATTGACTTTTGTATGAATTCTGGCTAATTTGATTTGGAGAATCAGAATATGTAATCAAAAGTAGGTTCTGCTCATTGAAAAAAAATGGATTTGGTACAAATTTTGATATGAGAACAAACATTTTGTAAACGACATGCATGTGCATCTGTAGTAAATACTAGTTGATTATTTCAGGAGATCTTAGGAAAAGACTGAGAGACAGCACTCATTTAATAATTGGCGTTGCAAATTCCAATCACTCATAACTCGTCTTTGGTTTGAGAACAATAAATTAATATTATATGAATTCCGGCTAATTTGATTTAGAGAATCGGAATATGTAATCAAATGTAGATTCTAGTCATTGAAATAAAATGGATTTCGTACAAATTTTGATATAAAGTCAAACTTTATGTAAACGACATGCATGTGCATCTGTAGTAAATACTAGTTGATTATTTCGGAAGATATTAGGAAAAGACTTCACTCATTTAACGATAGGCGTTCCAAATTCCAACCACTCATATCTCATCATTGGTTTGAGTACAATAAATGAATTTTTTATGAATTCAGGCTTATTTGATTTAGATAATCAGAACAAAAGTGGATGCTGCTTTTTGAAAAAATTGAGTTCGTACAAATTTAAGTATAAAGACAAACTTTATGTAAATGGTATGCATATGCATCTCTAGTAAACACTAGCTGATTATTTCGGAAGGTACAAGAAAAAAACCACAGCACTCATTTAACGACAAGGGTGCCATATTTCAACCACTCTGAACTCATCTCTGATTTGAGTACAAAAAAATGACTTTTATATGAATTCCGGCTAATTTGATTTAGAGAATATGTAATCAAAAGTAGGTTCTGCTCATTGAAAAAAAATGGATTTCGTACAAATTTTGATATGAAGATAAACATTATGTAAATGACATGCATGTGCATCTATAATAAGTACTAGTTGATTATTTCGGAAGATATTAGGAAAAGACTTCAACACTCATTTAACGATAGGCTTTCCAAATTCCATCCTCTCATACCTCATCATTGGTTTGAGTATAATAAATGAATTTTATATGAATTCAGGCTTGTTTGACTTTGATAATCAGAACAAAAGTGGATGCTTCTTTTTGAAAAAAATTGAGTTTCTACAAATTTAAATATATAATGACAAACTTTATGTAAATGGCATTCATATGCATCTATTGTAAACTCTAGCTGATTATTTCGGAAGGTATAAGAAAAAGACTGCAGCTCTCATTTAATGTTTGTCGCTCCAAATTCCAACCACTCTTAACTCATTTTTTGTTTGAGTACAGTAAATGACTTTTATATGAATTCAGGCAATTTTCATTCAGATAATCAGAACATGTCATCAAAAGTGGATACTGCTTCTTACAAATTTTAAGCTATCACACATGTTAATATGAAGATAACCCCATTATCTATATATTTTTTCGATTTGTGAAAATGTCCCGTGCATTGTTCCGGATTGTCGACAACATTGAAAAACAATTTTAAACTTCTATGCCAAATAGAGGCTTTAGAATAAGTCCTACGAAAATGCCAGCAAATTACGGGACCCAGCTGTTCTATCACGTTTGGACAATATAGAATAGATAATTCCCAGTTGAATGATACTATTGGTTTGTCTATAGACGACTCACGTAATATGTATGGAACAAGTGGTATTCCGATATATTTTTGATCGACGATACCCTTACTATTTATATCATATATCTGAGTGAGGTTGCCTGTCTGAAGGATGAATTGCACAGCTCGAATTGAAGGTACAAAAACTCGAAACTTAGCATACACGTGAGACTTGGCCTGTAATTCATTAGAAAAATTTTAATTTTGGAATTTTGCGAATATCGAAATAACGATTATCGAATTAACGATAATCGAATTAACGAAAAACTCTCCAAATGGATAAAAATGACGCTAAATCAATGAAAATGACGACCTATTGACGAAAATTCTATAGCTTGGAAAGACTATAAATATCTACTATAAAAATTATCTTTTTTTTTACTGTAAATGTAGTAAATTCATTGCATTATATAAGGAAAGTCATGTGCTGCTCACATCGGATTTTTTTTTCATTTATAACAGGAGAACGTCTAAACACACAAAATTCGTTATTATACTATCCTGCGCTGAAAAAAGAATCCGAAGTTTTCTTTATTAACACAATTGTCGTAAAATCAATCGGTCTTGAGATATTTTAATTTGAGTTACAGAAGACGATTTTTTTTTTTTTTTTTAATTATATCTCTTCTAGGAATTTATTTATAGTTTTTGATTCTATTGAGTAACGCCTCAAATACCGAAATCGTTTGTTGGCCATTTAGTCCGAGCGAAGCGAAGATGGAAATGGCTAGTCTTTAATATTTTATCAGTGTTAGAAATACACGAACATTGATTCAGTTGTTTGATCTATTCAGGCATTATGAGAAATTTGAACTCGCGTGTTGATTTCACTGCTGCTTATGGATATAATGGAGAGATTGTAAGTCGGGTAGGCATATGAAATAATTTTATCTATAGTAAGTAATAAAAGAATATGTATGCCTATTTGTTCGTTTGTGTCATCTGTAGCGAAAAATCTAAACATCATACGGCCATAAAATTAGGTACACAAGTACGTCAGGACCAGAAACGATATGCCACAGCAAGATTTTTCTTTAAATTCGAATTCATTTTTTAATTACTTTAGGTCAAATTAAGTTCCCACTCAGGCCAGATGTGTGCCTTCATTATTGCATGTTTTGTGGTGGCGCCATCTATGGCACGTTCTTAAACGAAAACCTACGTCGTTATCGGATTAAAGTGAGTTTTTTTAATATATATATTTTTTTCGTATTTTAAAAATGCAATTGATTATAAAAATAAGTTGAACATTACCTCACAATCTTCATGATTAAAAAAATGTTCCTGAGGTTAGCGATTTCATTAATAATTTTATCAATACAGTGTAAAATTGCTAGAGACCGAAAATATTGTAATATATTTTTCATCTTAACACCATTCGAATGATGGAAAAATTATCTTTCAAAATAACTCTGAACTGACTTAATACGATTAATAGACGAAGTTTTGCAAGTTTTTAACTTTTATATAAATATTTTACCTATCTATTGATTCATTTTTTGATTTAACTATTTTGAATGTTCTTTCACATAGAATTTTAATTTTAGTTAGTTCATCAAAATGTATCGAAATACGCCAATTTAGCAAAAACTTTAAAACGATATAATACACACAACCATATTGTTTGGTAAAGAAGGGTCTTTAATAGTAGCACCATCTATGACGTTCATAAAATTATAAATCCAAAGCGCTTTAGGATATCACTACGTCCTTCATCAGCAGCAATTAACCAAATGACGTTTTAACAATTATTTTTATTTCTGTGTTATTTTTTTTTATTGTTTTATTGTGCTGTTCTGTTTTATTGTTATTTCAATGTTTTCACACTCTGTGGGTTCCGGCCACACAGAAAGCTACCATAAGCCTTTGGGTTGGTCGTGTGGTCTGGGCTTTCTACACTCTGTGGGTCCTCTGGTAGGTCGGACGGTCTGGGTCTCAACAACAACACTCTGTGGGTCCGGGAGTGGTAGCCCATTGGTTAGCGCGCTGGAGTTGCACTCGGTAGGCTCGGGTTCGATTCCAGCCACTGCCAAAACTGCCGCCGTGTTCATGCGGAGTACGATCACGTTAAACAAGTGGGTCCGAAAGTCCTTCCGAGAGGTTGGTGGTAGGGGAAGGAGGGTACGGTCCCTGTGGATGCCTCCCCCATTGGGTTCCGGTCTAAATTGGGTGGCACTTCCCGACCGTCCAAACAGTTACCTTACACCTTTCTGGTAGGTCGGACGGTCTGGGTTTCAACAACACTCTGTGGGTCCAACTTCCCGGCCGTCCAAACGGTTACCTTACATTTTTCTGGTAGGTCGGACGGTCTGGGTCTCAACAACAACACTCTTTGGGTCCCGGCCACACATTAGGCTACAGTAAGCCTTCGGGTCTGTCGTGCGGTCTGGGTTTTTCACACCGTTAGCGCGCGGGAATTGCACCCGGTAGGCCTCGGTTCGGATCCCGCCACTGCCAAAACTGCCGTCTTGTTCATGCGGAGTACGATCACGTTAAACATGCGGGTCCGTAAGTCCTTCCGAGAGATTGGTGGTAGGGGAAGAAGGGTGCGGTCCTTGTGGTTGCCTCCTCACTGGGTTTCGATCTAAATTGGGTGGCACTTCAAGGCCGTCCAAACAGGTACTTTACACCTTTCTGGTAGGTCTGACGGTCTGGGTCTCAATCCATCAACACCCTTTGGGTGGGATGGACAGCCTATGCAGTAAAAAAAAGTTTTAACAATACGAATGCTGTTAGTAAAAATAAAATATAATTCTGTTGCATGTATGCACATATGGCTACGCCACTACCGCTGAATTCAAATGCCGCGAAACCCCAGTTACATTTTCTAATAAGGAACAAAGCCATAGTTTACTTACTCTGTGTTGTGGTAGCAGTGAGCAGCCGAAACGACATGTTTTCTGTCGATAAGAAAGCCTGTGCACCATGGTGTATAGGCGCCACCTCTTTCTTGAATTCTGATGGCTGCCTGTTATGAATAAAAATATGAATATTACTGCTATATTGAAGTGAATAACCTAAAATATTATATATCTCTGCTTATTTATGCTCTGAGTACTTAAATTATGGCATAGATCGATTCATATAACAATAAATGACTCCATATTTACGTATACAGAACAGTTTTTTATTTATTTCAAGCCGTTATTTATTTAAGTTAGGTATATATTGAGTCTGGCGTTTTTATGATGAGAGGAAGTTAATATAATGCACTATTCTCCAGACAAAGGTAACTTAAACACAATGTAAGGACTGTGAGTGCATTTTAACTTATCCTATACACAATCTTACATAATAAAAGAAGATGTCTGTGTGTATGTCTGTGCAGTCTGTAGTACAATAAATCTAAGCGTTGTACGGGCATTAAATTAGGTACACAGGTACTTGGAGACTCGCACTTCGGCGTTATTCTTTTACATTTCCAATTAGTTTTTAGTTATTTTAAGTTTTAGATGGATTTAGAACGTTTGTCGCCTATATTTAGACCTTGGCGATTCTTTGGCGACCTAAGATATTATCACAAAGTTACTATCATGACACCATCGTAAAGATCTAGAAATTCTCTTTCAAACAAACTGTGAATGACGATTATTAGACTATTGATCGTGAATTGTTTGAAAAATATATAATTTCCGTGCATTTTAATTTTCTCTGATTTTTATATAATGATATACAGAAATTGACTTGCCATTCATAGTTTATTTTCTTCAGAAACTACTTAAAATATCACAGACAACGCCAGATAAAATTTCGTAAACCCATCCGCTGATTAATTATAAATTATTTATTCGGGGAATGTTTTTGATTTTTGAACGAATCCCGCAATTCCCCAATTCGAAGAACCACTCATTTTGTCACAGGGGAGTGGCTATTTTATGCTTTTATTTTAGTGGCTTTTTTGGATAAAAGTCACTTTTAAATTGTGTTCAAATGCACTCTTATTATTAACACTAGTACGACGGAAGCGGTCATTATGACCGCATAACTACTTTGACCGCTGCCGTCGTTCTAGGAAGATCGTTGATTTGTTCTCTTATTATTAAACCTAGAATAATTTTCTTCTGTGTTTTCAATAACTAATTTTCAATAGAAAATAAGAAGAGTCATAAAATATCAATGGGCTGGGATCAGCCGTTTTGGAGGAATAGTTTCTCAAAGTAGCTATGCGGCCAAAATGACCGGTTCAGTCGTTCTAGTGTTAAGAAGCGGGTGCTTATTTAATTATTTATACGTAGTGGACGCTTATTTAGAAACAGGGCAAGGCCGGAAAATTCGTTATAATATAATACATAGCGAAAGTATAATGACGGGATCGTAAATTTAAAATTTAGTCAAAAACTAATTAACCAAATTTCATAAAATTTGGTAGGAAAGCAACTTATGGACGACCCTGGTGCTGATTAGATTTAGCTACAATTCGGGATAAATGAACCTCCCTTTTTTCGAAATGGCCCGCAAAAATTGTATGTATCCACTCTAGCTGGAAAACTAATAAATCAAAATTCACAAAATTTGGTAGATAAGTCACTTTGTGAGTTAGTTTTGGTACTTATTAGATTTTGGTACGATTCGAAGAAAAGAACCTGCCTTTTTTCCGAAATGGCCCGCAAAAATAGTATGTATCCACTGTGTCTGACAAACTAACTGCCCAAATTACACAAAATTTAATGGATAAGTCCCTTGTGGTATATTTAGATTTTGATACGATTCGGGAAAAAAGAATCTGCCTTTTTTTTACGAAATGGTTGGTTCCCGAATCTAAAATGGTTGATCTAAAATAAAATCCTACATATGCTCAAATGCATTAATTAAATACTTGTTTTATACATAATTTTTGACGCCTAAATGAATGAGATCCACCCCATTACTCTAAGATAGACCATTCTCGAAATATTAAAATTCTTAATTTTGAGGAAATGAAGACAATTTTCACAGTAGTTAAAAATCTAATTAGTAAAATTTCTTGAAACTTAGAAGTTAAGTCCTCTGATGATTATCCTGATGCTGATGTGATTTTGATATGATTAGGAAAAGTACAACCAACTCTTTTTGCGAAATGGCCCGCAAAGTAGTGAAACTCTGAAATAAATGACTAAAATTGTTGAAATATATTAATTAAGTACTTGTTTTCCACGGTAAATTTTGACAACTAAGCGAATAAGTCTGACCCCATTATTGTAAGATGAACCGTTCTCGAGATATTGTAATTTTTTTTGGAATTTTGAGGACTTGAAGACTTTCAAGTGAATTAAGTTACTAAATGAAACGAAGATGCTAAAAAAAGACAAATTGGATATAATATCAGAAAATGATCCATGTTATTTTCTGCACTTAAACTCAGTTTAATGAATAATGATATAAAAAATTTCAATCTGCAGGGTAAGTCTTGTGCTGCTCTCATCAGATTTGTTTTACAACTCAAGCCAACCTCCTTTGTCACCCGAAGGTTTCGATGGGGATTTTTCAGGTGAGTATGGATATGTCCTTTTGTGTGGACTATAATATTTTGCAAAAGCAGCCCATTTTCAATTTAGCTGGGGTTAATTTAGTGAAAAAAATAATCTGAAGGGGGCAGCACATGACTTTCATTACAGACTCAAATTCATTGTCTATTTATTTCCAAAATAATTCTTTAGTCTTTAATTGCAAATAATAACACTGAATTTGCCCTTTGAATTTAATTTTCGTGTGTTACTTGGACATATTTTCATAGGTGGAGTAGCTAAAAACACGAAAAAATATAATTTCTCAAGAACGGTTAGTCCCAGAGTAATGGGGTTGATCTTACCCTTTTTATCATCGAAATTTAAGTATGAAACAAATATTTAATTGATACATTTGAGCATACGTAGTCTTTTATTTCACATATTGACGATTTTTGCGGGCCATTTTGTAAAAATATGCAGGCTCTTTTATTCCGAATCGTACCAAAATCTAATCAACACCAAGGTCACACACAAGTATTTTATCTATAAGTTTTTATGAAATTTGATCAATTAGCTTTTAAGTTTGGGTGGATACATACATTGCATATACAGACACACATAAACACACAGGCAGACGCCACGCTAAAAATAGTTTATTCGTGTTTCAAAGGTCCCAAAACGAGAAAATCATTCGAAAACTCGAGTTGCGATTTTCGAAACGATTCCAATACTTTCCCAATACATTACCATGTATGTATTGTAGGGAAATTAGAAACACTGCACTATGGGTTTTATGCATCAAAATTTAGCGGTGAAAGAAATAAAGTCCTTGTGTAGGGATATCCGGATATCCATGTTATGATCATATCATTGTAACATGTTCAAAGTTTCTCAAAAAAAAAAAGAAATGTGCAATATTCGCTAAGCTTACTGATAACTAATAACGGTCTACTAATATAGATATACTAAGAAAATTTGAAACATTTGCTGTCGTGAAATAATAATGCACTAGCCGAATACCAGTCTGCGTGTCTGTGTGTCTGTGCAATGTATGTATCCACTCTAACTCAAACACTAATAGCCCGAATTTCATAAAATTTGGTAGGTAAGTCACTTGTATACGACCCTAGTGCTGTGTAGTTTTTGGTACGATTCGAGATAAAAGAACCCGCCTTTTTTTGCGAAATGACCTTCAAAAATTGCCATTTACTCTAATTGAAAATTGCATCCACTCTAGCTGAAAAACTAATAGATCAAATTTTACAAAATTTGGTAGATAAGTCACTTGTGGGTTTTCCTGGTGCTGATTATATTTCGGTACGATTTAGAAAAATAATAACCTGCTTTTTCTTACGAAATGGCCCGCAATAATCGTCAAATTCTAAAATAAAACTACCTATGCTCAAATATAAAAATTATATGCTTGTTTTACACGTAATTTTTAACGATGAAAAGAATAAGGTCAATCCCAATACGCTAGGAATTTTCCGTTCTCGAGATAATATATTTTTTTCGCAGTTTCACTATGCCACCTTTGGAAATAAGTCCAGTTAGCAAATGAAAACGCAAATTGAATTAAAAGTACGAAATCAGTGTAATTTTAAATAATGATATGTGTTATTTTGTGCAATTAAACTCAATGTAATGAATTATTGAAAAAATAAAGAGAACGTGAATATGAGTCTGCAGCGAAAGTCGTGTGCTACCCACATCAGATATTTTTGTCTTACCATCCACGGCCAAGCTCCCTCTTTTGCAACTTCGCCACCGATTACATACTCGGTCCGAATGTTTTCCGTCCTGGACTGCCCGCATTCTGAAGGGAGAAAAAGAACAGAATCAGAGCATCAATAGAATGAAACATTAAAGTCACATTGTTCCCATATATTTACAGATAATTTTTTGCGATGCATTCACAAAGAAAGACGAACACTGAAGGTCTGGGTGCGGAAGAACCGTTTAAAGTTATTTTTACTTCTTAATGTTAACTCATAGGAAAAACAAATCAACCTATTAAGTACAAGAACGATGTATATCCGTTTGGTCTGGATATACATCGGAATATATATGGAAAACAACTTCTCAAAACTGGAGTCATAATAATAACAATGCTGACAATGACGAAGAGTTTGTGCGACAGACTATTCATATTATAGGTAAAAAATTACACAGACGTGATGAAACATGCATATCCTATGCTAAGAATAACTATGGGAAGAAGAGTCCCGCTTCTTGTTATTTGGCCGCAAGTTCAAGACCATAAACGCACACCAAAATTTAAAGGATCATTTCGCATTGTACGTTAAGTCGAGGCCGTATGTTTCAAGATCGCTAATGCCAAATGGAAAATACCGCCAAAAATATTTCGCATTCAAACGCTCAAACTGTATGTTCAAAGTATTTCACCTCGCCAAAACAGATGTCCATCAGAATGATTCTGAAACTGGCGAAAAGGGATCTTCATCAGTTAAAGGAGATCATAATTCAGACTTTAACAAAACAATTATTGAACTTTACAACCGTGAAATTCTGAAATCGGTTGGGCCTTGCAAGCTGTAATTACGAATTTATTATGTGTTTTGCATATAACTGCGCCCTGTATTGGGCTTTATGCATTTGCATATGATTGTAAATGAATTAGTTTAGATTTTAATCTTATACTATAAAAAGTACAATCAGTTTGGGCCATACGCGCAAAATGACGACTGTTAGACAACAAAATCTTGATGGCGAGTAAACATTGCACTGTGCTATTTAATAAAGCCACATTTATAGTGTTATCTAATCAGTTTGCTGAATCCATTTCAACGATAACAGCTTTTAATTTCCTCGCAGTAGTGGGAGAGTGTCGTTTGACCAGTACAAAGATCAGTGGTTCGAGTATCGGCTGGGGCTACAATATTCTTTGCAATGGTGGTAAAACGAGTTAACTCTTCAGGTTAGAGCAATGATATCGGAAGCTTAAAAATGATCCTAGTACGACTAGGAAGAATTCAGGCTTTTCCCCATGTATCCAGTGTCCCATGTACTGTGTTTCCAGTGTCCCATGTATTGTGTTTCCAGTGTCCCATGTACTGTGTTTCCAGTGTCCCATGTATTGTGTTTCCAATATCCCATGTACTGTGTCTCCAGTGTCCATGTACTGTTATGTATGAGTCTTGCAGGGTACATTTAGATCACAAGTGGATCAAATTTCCGTTCCAGTAGTTTAATTGGGAAAGCCTGTCCAGGTATGAAGATCTGCAGTTCGATTCTTAGTTGGAACAGCAGAGGTTCTTTAAAATAGCGCTCACGCAAATTAATTTTGCTTAATAGTGCAATCATGACAGGGATCTGAAAGTGGCCCTAATACGACTAGCATGGATTGAGGGGACTCTTTGATATAGAACGCCGATCTTAAACGAACGACTAGCGACCAAGTCGGAAGCTAACCTACAGGATAAAAATAGCACCAGGGGGCTAACCCGATGTAAAAATAGCAGAAAATGGTCAGTCAGATTGTCAAGTGACACGATAATATGGCATTATGAGGGATGAGAATGCACAGTTTACTTTGACGATAAGACCTTGCAAATTCGTTCCAGTCGCTCAATTCAGAGAGCATCGACTGAAAAGTGAACTGGACAGATCCATGGTTCCAGTCCCGGCTGAGACAACAATGTTCTTTACAAATTACGAAACAGAAGGGTATTTAAATGTTTGTTTTAGCCAAACTACTGTATTTTACACTTCAACAAAGCTACATTTTCCTCGAATACATAATTATTTATTCAATTCAATGCAATAATCAGGTGCATCCACCTTAATCTTTTGCTTTTCCTGGATCTAAAATGAACGAAAGAAAAATTACAAGCATTAGGTAACTGCTAACTTCTGACTGGTCATGACGGTCTCAGGACTCATTTCCATAGAATTTGATTTGCTTCTTCCCCGGATTGTATTTTATGTGACCTAGGACAGCTTATGTCTGGAAAACATTTGGACGAGTGTCCTGCACTAGTGACTTTCAATTCAATATTGAGAGATACTTGAGAGATCACTGTCTAATGGCCTAGCGGCCAAACGACCGGTATTTGTAAACAACAACACTTTTAATAATTTGAATCCACCCTTTCAAATTCAAACACTGGTTTCCGACGACTGGTCAGTTGTTTTTAAACCACTAGTATTCAAATTAGAAAAATGTTTAATAATAATAATAACAATAATAATAATAATAATAATAATAATGTTAATAGTATTAATAATAATATTTATAATAACAAAAGCAAACAGAAATATGAAGATAACGTTCAGAATTAAGGTTTTACTTCGATCTGAAAATTTAAAAAAAGGAAATGTGGGGTTAATTCCAACCAGAAAAATAATTGTTATCATCTCAGCAATTCAACAGTTAGAGTATTGACTGATCAGACGGAGATATAGGATTCGATTCCTAGTTAGGGCATAAGTTTATTACAACCCTTTTGCGGAGCCAATGCAATACTTATTGATAAACATATCTATGGTGGGTGGAACCTCTGAATTAGAGTTCTGAAAATTTCAATTACTTACCACCCTGATTGAAGTTATACAATGTGGTGTTTCTGCTTGATTCCGTTGGTTTCAATGGCCCCTGGGTTGTTGTGGTTATCGTCGACACGATGGTACGATTCCTATTGGGACAACACACTCGTCGGTTCGTGCCTCCTCCCCGCCCGCAGGTTATCCCAACTTCTCTCCAGTTCGGCAAGCTTCTGAAAGGACCGCACTGTCGTATCTGTCTGCAGGTACTGTCAGCATCGCATAAACTTGGAGACGGAACAGAAGGTCCGTTACGTTGACCATCTACCTCGAACCGTATATCTGCAAATAGTTTTAAGAATTGTTTGAAATGGAATACAGTTCTTTCATGAAATAAATTGATTACAGTGGCCTCCGTGTATTATTGCTTTCCTTACATGCATGGAACAGGATGCCTGGATGAGAGGCATCGACAAATATTAAAGTATATCTTGGAAAATATTTATTACATAAACTTCTTGTTTGCACCTTCGTAGAGAAAACATTTCAAAGTTTTTTATGCGTCGCTCATTCGCATACGAGAACTGGTATCCGCTCACTCGCATACGCCAACCGGTAACCGCTCACTCGCATACGCCAACTGGTACCCACTCATTTGCATACGCCAACTGGTATCCACTCACTCGCATACGCCAACTGGTACCTGCCTACGCGCATACGCCAATTAGTAAATATAAAGTAGCTTAGTAACAGATTTAACACCACTGGATTTCTTGTATGTGTGTTTGTGTGTGTATGGGGGGTATGTCAAAAACATTGCCCACCAGGTAAGATCAAAGAACTTCAGCACATAAAAGCCCGCAGAACGGACGTTAAGGCTACAGTCACACCGGACATACTTCAAGTAAAGTGGAATGAAGTTCAACTATCGTCGTGTATTTTAATTATTAATTTATCGTCTAGATATTTGTCTTGTGACCAAGGATGCGGGCATTGAAATTCATCAAGACATTTATAGTGAAATGTGGACATGATGCATTTGGAACTTTGGCTATAAAAGATATCCGGACACTCTGTATAATGAATACAGTGTTGTGACGAGGTCTAAAATTCGAATTCAAGTTTTCGATGTATCTTCACGTATAAAACATCTCTGAAAGCGAATCGAACGTTTTTGAGATGATATTTCTGTGTATATCTGTTGGTGTATGTGTGCGTGTGTTGTATGTATGTGCGTATGTATGTGTGTGTGTCACGTGTGTGAAGCTGTGGGCGCAATATGTCACGAATGAATGGAATGTTTCGAACGTAATTTAGTTCAATTATTACAATATGAATAGTGGAAACGTATTGATTTCAAACGCAATTGAAAGATTATAAAACGTGCAATATTTTTAAATTAATTAAATTTTTGAAAAATTAAAAAATCAGAACATTCAATAATGTTAAATAATTAATCATTTTATATGTAATTGTTTTTCATTAGAAAATGAATGGCATAAAGTTTAGAACGCTAGCATAAGTCGTTTTCGAGATATTGAAGATTTTTCAAATAAATTTATCCAAATATTATATAATATTAATAAATGTTGAAAGTATCATCACATATATCAAATATATTAACTTTCCGTATACAATATGTTGCTACAAATCTATATTATTGCCGTGAATCTTGCTCGTTTCAATCACAAGAGAGGCCAATTTTTGCAGTAGTGTTGTATTTTAACACCAAACAGTTAGCAAATTGCTATTTATTTCACAGGGTATTAAAAAAATGGCAAAATATATTTTGATGTGAATTTTGAAAGTGAGATGAATACGCTACTTTGTTCTAATAATAAGGTCTCTAAATATTCGGCTAGTAAGATCTCTAAAAGCGTCAAATTTCAATTTACGTGATGTAATTTCAATACCAATTCCGTGATACTAGGTATTAGATTTTTAAATTAAATGGCGAATAGTTAAATACACTCTTTACATATGAAAGCTATAATTAGAATTTGGATCTGTAATTACATGACTCTATTGATTAGATTCCCGTGTGGTGTCCGGGGTAAGAATATAGCACCACTGTAGCTCATGCATGTCTTAAAAGGCGACTAAAATGGGTACTCAGTCCCCAAGGGTATAGTTGGGTTCCCCCTCTTGGGGGTTTGGCAAAGGACCAATCACCTTTCCTGTGAAAACACTTCGATTACAGAAACCGAAAGCTTGAATACACTACTTCTGGCTGATGGTGTTGCCACTTGTGAGATACCAGATGACAGCTATCTTGCATGGATTGAGGAGTCTTCATTTATGACGTACCATGGGGAAATCCTTAGGGAGCCTCTGGCGCTGAAGGAGTCGCTGCCAAGCCAAAGCCTAAACCACAGCCGGTCTACACTCAGGCCGTGGTGCCAGAATCATGACGTGACGCTAGAAGGGGAACTCTCGCTAACTCCGGAAAACTTGCAAATTGAGAGTTAAAAATTATTTCAAAATAATTACACTTTTACTCATTTCTATGCCTAAATTTTAGCACAGTTAATTTTATAAAGATTATCTAAACTTAGAGGGGAGGGGGCAGTATATTTTTTTACTGAAGCTCCCACAAAGCAAGAGCTACTCTGTCTAAATGATTACAAAATTATATATAATCTAGATTCTAGATCCTTTTACAGTTACAAACCCAGTGTTAATGAATATTAAGTACCTTTCCTTTTTTTTTTCTACTACTGTAAACAATGCAATTAATATGACATCAAAATTTCTACAACCATATGTATAATAGCAAAAAAATATTGTGTGACAATTCTATTTTTACATATAATTTGAAATATTTTCACATTGTTGATGAGAAAAATCACTTCAATTGATTTCTTATAAATATAGGTTCATTAGGATTTAACAAAGCAAAATTTATTGCCAAACTTACTTTAAAATACAGTCGCACATGTAATGGACAAATTTACAACATATTATAGTATAATGTGTGGTATAATATATATACAATAATTCTATAAAATGCATCAGTATCTCCACTGTTTCTATCTTAGTTACGTATGGTGATATCAATATGAAAATTTCTAAAAAATAAAAAAAAATTATAATAGTCTGCTGAAAACAAGAACTGGTAAGTAAATACATTGTAGATAATACATTGAATCTCCTTTTAAGAAAACTGATGAAATAACGTATGAATATGAGATATTACTATATATATAAATGCGCTTCAGTTACTTATAAAAATTTGCTTCCTAAAGTATTATTTTTGTTTTTATTTCCTTTCATCTTTTGTTTTCTATTTTTTCCATCCTCATTTTTATTTTTAAAATAATTATTCAATAAAATTTTAGCTATGGTAGTAAGGACTTTTTTTTCGATTACCTTTGAAGGTTCATGAACAACGCAAGTCCAACATGATTCCATTTCTTGATTTGTATCTAAATATCTCAAAGTTTGGTTTAATATGATATGGTGATTTCAAAGTTGTATAATTCCGTAAATCAGAAAAAGTTGCCTCTTTAAGGTTTCCATTATTTTGGAAATCAGGGTACTGCAATTTAGTGTCTTTTACATTCAACCAATTATTTCTTATAGATTTTAATAAATCAACAGGATCATACATCAAATACAGAGGTATATCAGGATTACTTGGATTATATACAGCATCATTAAATTTATCGTGTTTCTTAAAAAAAGCAAACATGCTTCTATTAATATTGTTATCAGTAATAACACACAATACATTAAGGTCAAGTTCTTTTAATTTGCAAATTAACACAGATGCCAAATTATAGAGCTTTTGTCCCGTAAATGTTGAAACTGGGGCAATTGCTATTACGTCTTTATAATTCGAAAACATAGATGTAATCAAAAACACTTGTACAGTTTTTGATTTTTCATTACTATCAAAACAATCACCGGTAACTTTACCACATTTAAACGTATACCTAGGATCAACATAAATCTCATCAATTAAGAGAGAGACAAATTTTTGGTCTTCGTTTAAACATTGTACCCTACGTTTTAAATAACTGTTATAACTATTATTACTAACTATTATAAAATCTGAATCCACATTTAACTTTTTTGAAATTCTACTTAATGTTCCCACATGAGACAATGTCAACACCTTTGAATTTCTAAATGCCTTATAGCACGAAGAACTAGATAAGTATATTTTAAAGCATAGAATAAACAGTTCTTGTGAAAATCGAAGCAATTTCTAAACATACCTGCTTCTGTTTCTCCAACAGCTTCACTGCGGCTTCGATATAATTAAGTTGTGATGGAGTAGAATGCACAGTTTCACATACACTTATTAATAAATCCAGATCACGTTTATTTGCAATTAGGCTAAATTGTATTCCACATTTTTGTAGCGGCTTCTCACTGTACTGGAGATTTTCTAAAAACACATCGAACGTTTTTTCTTGGCATATGCTGATACTCGCAATAACACATGGCACAGATGATGCATTAATGCGAACTTTAAGAGATATAAACTATTTAAAAAATGGCTCTAAAGCACCCAGGAGCGCTAGTTAAATGAGAATAAAATATGAGAACAACTTATTATGCACAAAACACGATGCTATAAAACTAATAGAACATTCCGAAAATCTCAAAAACGTTTTGCAATCATCAACCACTCAACGAGGGACGCTGACCGTGCTTGGATTTTTGTTCTCTTCTTTCCGAATGCTCCCTCTTACCGTGACGTCACGACAATTTCTCCTCAGTGGCGCCACGGCCTGTGTGTAGACCGGCTGTGCCTAAACACATATTAAAGATAGGATTATAGGAACATGGTTTTGTAGTATTTCGGCCATATGTTATTACTAACACTGAACTCTACAAGAGTACTGGGCAGGAAGCAATTGAGAGAGAGAGAGATGGTGATAAAAAAAAAAACGTAGATGGAAATGGACTGGACATGTCTTGAGAATGCCGCCAAATAACATCCCTGCTATGGCACTTACTTGGGCGCCTGAAGGAGAAGATCTCAAGATCGACCCAAGCTTACTTCGAGGAGACTGATGGATCAGGACAGAAATTTGATGGGATGGGCGAGCTGGTCAGAAGTAAGGACTGCGCCACAGGATCGACCAGGGTGGCGACGCAAGCTGAAGGCCTTATGTGCCACTAAGCACGATAAGTTATGATGATGATGTTGATGATGCTTGATTAGAACTCAAAATATCCGTTTTAAAAATACAATGTTAGTTTTTAATGAATGAAATAGGTCATTATATGGACCATATTGCTTAGTGGACGCCACCATTTTCTTTCTGTTTTCTTTTCCTGACGAGTTAGATTTGTGTGATATAAGTTAATTTATATTTCAAAACAGTTTGCCATGTTGTCATTCAGAAAACCATCAAATTTTAGTGTGCAAATCTTAATTTTAATGTACAAGTTTTGATGTATAACTTCACAGTCTACTTCGACCACCTTTCTGGTAGGTCGGATGGTCTGGGTCTCAACAACAACAGTCTACTTCGACGATAAGAGCTTGCAATTTCGTCACAGTAACTCAAACGTGGAGCGTCGGCTTACCAGTTCGAGGATCCTGGTTTCGATTCCCGGTTTGGTCAATAAGGCTTTTTACAATGGCGGCCGAACAAATCAAGCCTGCAGGTTAGTGCAAAGATGTCGGAGGCTGAAAGTGACCTTAGTACGACTAGGACAGACTCAGTAGACTCTGGGATATGTAGCGCCGATTTCAAAGCGAAAAGATAACGACCACGGAGGAAACAAACCTAGACAATAAAAATAGCATCAAGAGGCTAACCTGAGGTGAAAATAGTAAGTCGTGGTCAGTCAGATTGTCAGTTGCACGACGATCTGAAATTAGAGATTGGAGAGTGAAGAGCCCGCTTCGACGATGAGAGCTTAATATTCCGTCCCAGTAGCTCAACGGTAGAGCATCGGCTGACCAGTTCAAAGATCCAGGGTTCGATTCTCGATTGGGACAGCAGGGTTCTTTGTACAATTTAATGTAAATACATTTAGCTGAGGATCTTGTACATTATTAGTCTCATGTAAAAGAAAGGAAGCCATTGCATTATGTAAGGAAAATCATGTGCTGCCACATCAAATTTTGAGGTTTATGCAGTCACGATACGAATTAAATACATTAAGCAGTCACGATAAGAATTAAACGCGTTAAGAAGTCACGATATGAATTAAACACGTTAAGAAGTCACGATAAGCATTAAACACGTTAACTGGATTTATATTTGGGCAAAACTCAACGCTTTATTAAAACAATGAATAATATATACAAATTTAAATGTTAGAACATTTATTTATAATATTATTGGGGTGTCATTAATATTATTTACCCGACTATTGCAGAGTATGTTGGCGGTGTTTGCTAAGATTGTTTTATTTAACAATCTTAGCAGACACCGCTGATAACCTCAATATGTCATTCACCATCGGTAAATGAGCCGCAAAATCTGCAATTTGCACAATCTACTATACTGTTATAGGTAAATTTTGGCTTTTTCTTCTCACAGATATAGTTTTAAAGCAATAAATATCGAGAATAGACAGTGTAATACTTCATCCCTACAAGATCAGTATTGAATTAATTCAACAGCTCTATTTATTCGAAAATACAAAACTGAACAGAAATAGCCAAATTTCATTGGATCTATGAAAATTTGAATCTCTTTGTTAGTGTCTCAAAAAAGTATTTCTAATTCTTTAGTTCGAAACTTTTTCTAAATCCAATAAAAACAAATCTTGAATGGTTTTATTCCCCTACAGTGAGCGATATGAATATTTTTTTAGGAATTCTGCAACATATATTTATGAGAAACAACGAAGCCTACGTTTGGAGAGACAGAACACCACTGTTTTATATTAATTTACACAGTTTTGAGTGTTTTCACTGAAAAAATAACGCTATGATGGTGTGTGTGTGGGGGGGGGGGGGGCTACTTTAATTTCACCCCTCTCCCTTTACAACAGTAAAATATTCTTTTATCCTTGAAATAAGATGTTGCACTATTTTTAATATAGAATAGATCAGGAATTTTGGTTATATTAATAACAAGGAATCTAGAATATGCAATTTGAGTTGTTTTCTAACGTTGTAGAACTACTAACATTATACAATCTTTACACGTTTAAAATTGTTATTCCGGTAAAACATAAATGTATCCCCACTTAGTTGTATCAATTATTAGCCAATACATGTATCGATCCATTAAGGGGCGCGTCATTGGGTAATTGAGAGGTTTTTTTGCGTGTGTATAGTACGTCATGCACTTTTGAAATGCGCTCTTGGAGACAACCTAATACATAAGCTTGAAAGCTCATATTGAAATCCGCATTACCTGTTATGTCACCCAAGGCTATTATCGCGCCTGATTGGCTAGGTTCAAATGGCGCGGCCACATGAATATGAATCTCATGGAATAGATTATGAATATAGAGGATTGAATTGTGTCTCTTCGTTTCAGTATTGCTCCAGACATTGTTACAATCCGTAAGTGAAATACACTTTGCGCAAAGGATAAGGAATATTAGAGCAACGTACATAAGTACAAATGACAAAAATTTGATGTGGGAAGCACATGACTTTCCTTATGTAATACAATGAATTTACTACGTTCACAGTAAAAAAAATAGATTATTTTTATAGTAGATATTTATATTCTTTCCAAGATATATTCGCCAATGAGTCGTCATTTTCATTGATTCAGCGTTATTTTTATCCATTTGACGATTTTTTCATTAATCTAGCAACATTAAAAAAAGTCGCCAAGTTGGGGACATTCCCCTAAATTCGTCGCCAAAATCTCGCCAAGCGCTATGAACGGAAAAATAAGTTATTCTTACAACAGATAAATGACTATTGGCGTTCAAATACATAAGTATTACTCTAAGTATCTTTTTTCATGAATGGAACGAGCTAAATGCACGAGAATGATGTTACCAAATTTATCGCATGGTATTACGTATGGAAAGTTAACATATTTCTCAATCGGAAACACTTTTTTTTATTCTACATGACTTTTTGATAATTTTTTTGAAAAATGTGCAATATCTCGAGAACGGTTCATGTTAGCGTTCTAAAATTTCTGTCAATCATTTTCTAATGCAAAAATTCCATAAGAAATGTCTATTTGCGTAACTTTATTAAAGGTTTTGATTTTTAGACGATTTTTTCAAAATTTCACTCGAACATTTAGGGGGGTTCTGAACATTCGATTGCGTATAAAAACAATAGGCCTCCAGTGTTTAAGGATTGTAATTTTTGTACCAAATTTCGTTCGAATCGGTCCATTCGTCCGTCAGTTATCTTCTCCACAGACTCACTGACACACACACACACATTCATACACACATACTTTCACACACATCACTTCAAAAATGTTCAATTCGTTGTCAGGGATGCTTGAATCGTGTTTTCCCGTCGAAAACTCGAATTCGAATTTTCGACCCCGTCACAATACTTTCCTTATACATTATTGTATATAAGGAAAGTAAAAAAAATCTGATGTGGGCAGCACATGACTTTCCTTAGATAATGCAATGAACTTACTACTTTTACAGTAAAAAAAATAGATTACTTTTATAGTAGGCATTCCACCACATTCGTAGCCAAAATCTCGCCAAGCGTTATGGACGAAGAAATAAGTTATTCTTATAGCAGATTCTCCACAGATTCACTGACACACACACACACACACACACACACACACACACACACACACACACACACACACACACACACACACACACATACTTTCACACACACACACACACAGACATCACTTCAAAAATGTTTGATTCGTAATCCGGGATGCTTGAATCGTGCTCTCCCTTCGAAAACTCGAATTCGAATTTTCAACCCCGTCACAATACTTTCCTTATACATCATGTATATAAGGAAGTAATAATGCAGTATACAGCTATTTCGAGAATCTTTCGATAGTGCTCTTTGTGTGCTCGAAAATTCGAATTCGAGTTTTCTACGGGAGAGCACGTTTCAAGCATCCCTGATCACGAATCAAACATTTTTGAAGTGATGTATATGTGTGTGTGTGTGTGAAAGTATATGTGTGTGTGTGTGTGTGAAAGTATGTGTGTGTGTGTGTGTGTGTGTGTGTCAGTGAGTCTGTGGAGAAGATAACTGACGAACGAATGAACATTTTTGAAATGATGTCTGTGTGTGTATGTGTGTGTGTGTGTGAAAGTATGTGTGTGTGTGTGTGTGTGAAAGTATGTGTCTGTGTGTGTGTGTCAGTGAGTCTGTGGAGACGATAACTGACGAACGAACGAACCGATTCAAACAAAATTTGGTACAAAAATCACAATCCGTAAACACTGGAAGCCTATGGTTTTTACAAGCAATCGAATGTTCAGAACGCCTCCTACATTTGCGAATGAAATTTTGAAAAAATCGTCAAAAAATCAAAACCTCTAATAAAGTTACGCAAATAAACATTTCTTATGTAATTTTTATTAGAAAACGATTGACATAAATTTTAGAACGCTAACATGAACCGTTCTGGAGATATTGCACATTTTCCAAAAAAATTATTAAAATGCCTAAAATAAAAAAAAAATATTTTTCCAGTTGAGAAACATGTTCACTTTTCATATGTAATACCATGCGATAAATTGTTGATTTATGTATAACTTTATTAAGGTCCCCTGCTGGGGAATTAATGTTTTTTACTGTGTCATGGTATTTAAAATGTACATGCGTTTAGGTTAACGGGGCTTTAAATGTTTCTATATTCAAATCAGTCCTCCATCCAGAAGTTGTTTCAACGATAGGTGGCATCATTCTCGTGGATCTAGCTCGTTCCATTCATGAAAAAGGATACTTTGAGTAATACTTTTGTATTTGAACACCAATAGCCATTTATAACTTATTTCTTCGTCCATAACGCTTGGCGATATTTTGACGACGAATTTGGTGGAATGTCGCCAACTTGGCGACTTTTTTAAATGTTGCTAAATTAACGAAAAACTCGCCAAATGGATAGAAATGACGCTAAATCAATGACGACTCATTTATGATGACGACATGGAAAATGAGGGCTCATTGACGGAAATTCAATATTTTGGAAATAATATAAATAACTACTATAAAAATAATCTATTAATAACTACTATAAAAATAATCTATTAATAACTACTATAAAAATAATCTATTAATAACTACTATAAAAATAATCTATTTTATTTTTACTGTAAAAGTAGTAAATTCTTTGCATTATATAAGGAAAGTAATGTGCTGCCCACTTCAGATTTTTTTTAAATGTATAATTAGTAAATTCATTGCATTATATAAGGAAAGTCATGTACTGCCCACATCCGATTTTTTTAAACGTTATCGAATGTTCGAAAAGCTACCTCATTTTCAAATGAAATTTTGAAAAAGATCTTTATATAGCGAAAACTAGGACCTCTAATATTTCTAAATAAATAATCATTTCATACGTTATTTCTCATTAGCAAAGAAATGACACCAACTTTCGACCGCTGTAGCACGGACCGTTATCGAGATATCGTACGTTTTTTAAATAAATGTATCAGCACTACGCACATTTGAATGAATGAAATGAAGGTGGGTGGCTCCAGAAGAGCCCAGCATATCTACCAGAGGTCTATTGTACTACCCCAAAAGAAAAAGATCTCTAAGGAAAGAGACCAGTAGCCGAAGCAAAAATAAGCAGGCACTTGACAGGAATGTCGTTCAGCTCCCACGGTTCAATTACATGTTGACCAATGTGTTCGAATCTGTGAGCAGAGTAAGCCTCACATTCACAGAGAATGTGAGCAGCAGTTTCTTCGCTGTAATTGCAGCCTCTGCAAAGCGAATCTTTAGTGATACCCATAATATTAAAGTGTCTCTTGAGGGTTCAGTGCCCAGTAAGGAGCCCAACAGCCCTCCTGATGCCAGTTCTGCTGAGCTTGAAAAGTTCTTTTTGACGTGTACTAGGGCAATTGCAGTTTAGAATTTTCGCTTGCTTTTGTCCCTTAGTATTACGCCAGTTCTTACATTGAAGCTTCCTGAAAATGTCATAGACAATTCTTCTATCAAGGTCATTGGAGATTCCCAAGGCCGGCTCAGGGTCCACAAAAAGGATACTTGAACCTTTCCTAGCAAGTTCATCTGCCAACTCATTGCCAGGAATGCCCGAATGACCAGGCACCCAGTAAAGAATGACATTGTTATTGCTAGCAATTTCACAGAGTGCATTATAGCATTCCCAAACAAGGGAAGACGTCATAGTGAACTTCCCAAGAGCCATAAGAGCAGCCTGACTATCAGAACAGATGAAAATCTGACTATTCTTATACTTCCTGTCATAGCAGATTCTACAACACATAAGGATAGCAAAGACTTCGGCCTGAAAGACAGTAGCAAAATTGCCAAGCGGATAAGACAGCTCAGTACCATCGTCAGGGCAGCAAACACCAGCACCAGTACTTGTGCCAATCTTCGAGCCATCCGTGTACCATACAAAACAGTTCCGTTTATTGCAGGTGGGAGTCCTCTTCCAGTCGTCCCGCGAGGGGACCAGAATTTCTTAAGGTTTATCAAACGTGTATTTGACATGAATGCCATCAGGTGGCATACAAAAATAAGGATGACTAGCAACATTACTGTTAAGTTCTCCCCAAGATAGATACCTTGAGTAATCTTTCCAGTATTTCAGATATTTAAGTCTGTTCATGGAGATAAGTGCTTCAGCTTCAATACGCATGTAGAGCGGATGCAAACCGAGTAAAAGTTCAAGAGTTGCAGTAGGAGTAGTTTTCATGCATCCAGAGATTGCAATGCACACCATCCTTTGAAGCCTAACTAGTTCTAGTTTAGCTGTTTCACATCCAATTCTGGACCACCAAACAATGGATCCATAGGAAATGATAGGACAAATTACCATGGAGTAAATCCAATGGATAGCCTTAGGATCTAAGCCCCAGGTTTTCCCAATGGCAATCCTACAAGACCAGAAGATTCTTCTGGCTTTAGTCGTGTAATAATCCAAGTGTCTCTTCCAATTGAGTCCCTTATCAAAGTAAATTCCCAAGAATTTAACCTCCTTGGAGCAAATAAGCTTCTGCCCAAAGAAGCGAATGTCCCCAAGATTAAGTATGCGTTTCCTAGTAAACGCAACCAAAGGAGACTTATGCGGATTGACAGTAAGACCTGCATTTTTGCACCATGTCTCAACCCTCCTAAGAGCAGTAGACATCATATCGGAGACAGTGTTGCCAAATTTGCCCCTGGCAATGATGACAACATCCTCTGCATAACCAACGCAGGAAACGCCAGAAACATTGATACTCTCCAAAAGAGAGTCCACAACTATACACCAAAGAATTGGTGAAAGCAATTGTGGACAGCCCGCAAGTGCATGCACAGTCATACTATCACCAAGTAAAGATACACATATATACCTATTAGATAACAGGTTCTTGATCCAATAAGAGATCGTGATATCAACACCCTTTTCATCAAGAGCATCAAGGATGGTGTCAATGGGTACCTTATCAAAAGCACCTTCAATGTCGCTAAAGGTGGCAAGAGCAACTTCCCTGGCATTGAAGTTTCTCTCCAAAATAAAGGAGAGACTATAAAGGGCAGTGTCCGTAGATTTGCCCGGTTGATAGGCATGTTGAGAACTTGACAAAGGCTTAGAAGCCAGGATCACTTCTCTTAAGTACCTATCAATAAGCTTCTCAATGGTCTTTAAAAGAAAAGACATGAGGCTAATAGGCCTAAAGGATTTGGCCTCGTAATAGTTATCCTTTCCAATCTTTGGAATGAAGATTACTTTAGTATGCCTCCATGCATTAGGTACATGACCTAAGGCAATACAGGCTCTGTAGATACTGCAGAGAATGGGAGCTAGCACCTCAATTCCCTCCTAGAGAAGAATTGGAATGATGCCATCAATCCCCGGAGTTTTATAGGATTTATGGGAATTAATTGCCCATTTAACCCTGTCAAGAGTAACCATGCTCCTGGCAATACTCTAGCTTTTGTCATCAGAAGAAGACGTGGAGCAGGCATTAACATTGTCACAATGATCATAGGGATAAGAAACCGGAAAGTGGACCCTGAACAACTCAGTCAGGGTCTCTTCACCAGTAACAGTAAAGTCACCATTTGACTTCTTGACAGTGTTCAACCTACAGTTTCTGCCCCTTGCCATCAGCTTAACAAGTTTTCCCGTGGCAGGGGCATCTTTAATGCCTTCGCAGTACGTTCTCCAAGAATTTCTCTTGGAGTCCCTGACTGCCTTATTATAAGAGGTAAGAGCAGATTTATAAACCTGCCATTCACCATTCTTTTTGGCTCTGTTAAAGAGCTTCCTGCATTTCCCACGCAACCGGCTGAGCTCATTTGACCACCAAGGAACAATCCTTGGGGAGTCAGCATTTGTGAATATAAAAAAGTTCCTGAAAACTTCCTTTACACACATTTAAAATAGTAAATATTATTAAATATGTTCCATTTCTTTAAGCAATAGTTTCTCCAAATCTGTTAGCGTCATTCTCGTGCATCTAGTTCGTTCCATTCACGAGAGAAGGTAGTAGTTTTATATTTTAATATCCAGGAATTCGCCAATAGCCATTTATTTTATGGGATATTAAATGAATGTCTGTTGCATTTTGATGAGGATTTTAGGCCTAACTTAAATTCATATTGTGTCATGGGTCACGTTCATATCATAATTTAGCTGTGAAGGGTGCATAAAGTCATTCCAATATATCGGGGAAATCATGTACTGTCCACATCATATATTGATATTTAAGTGTGTTGTATATATTTCGTATTTTGTTACTACAGAAAGTTTAATCTAAATTTATGAATTATAAATAGCAGTATGAACACAAATTTATTTCACTGCAGTAGTTCCAAAGAGCAATGCTGAGAACCAAATCAACACTCAGGTCGACAATGTCGAGAACATAGTGATATACAAGGTCTCAATAAGCATTATCTGACAATTCAGAATAACGGAAGATTTAGATTATTATTTTCCTTATATATGTTACCGGCAATATATGAAATGCCGGCATTTTACAGAATACCGACCGTTTTTAGGCAAAGTGTGAAATATGAGAATTTTTATATACTTTCTCTAGATATTGTATATAATATCTAGGCATTCTATAGAATGACAAATGCTATTTAAACAAAGTATGAAATAAGGAATGAATCGGAGATATATTTCATACTTTGCCGGTTTGTCATTTGGCATTCTATAAAATGCCTAGGAAATGTGTGAAATGTTAATCGTTTCATAGATTGCCGACCAGTTTTCGTTATTCTGTAAAATGCCTAGGTATTCTATAGAATGCCGGCTTTCATAAATTGCCGGTAATGTTACCGGCAATATATGAAATGTCGGCATTCTATAGAATACCTAGGCATTTTATAGAATACCGGCCTTTTTTAGGCAAAGTATGAAATATGAGAATCATTATATACTTTCCCTAGGTATTGTATATAATACCTAGGCATTCTATAGAATAACAAATGCTATTTAGGCAAAATATGAAAAATGGAATGAATCGGAGATTTATTTCATACTTCGCCGGTTTGTCATTTGGCATTCTTTCTATAGAATGCCTAGGAAATTTGTGAAATGGTAAACGTGTCATAGATTGCCGACCAGTTTACGGTATTCTGTATAATGCCTAGGTAAGTAGTCTATAGAATGCCGGCTTTCATACATTGCCGGTATTATATACATAGTACAGGGTGTTTCTAAAGTCGCGCAACCCACATTTCGTTTGATATTTCCCAATACAAAAAAGACTGAGCGCCATTTTAGAACTATGTGAACGGACTCTGTACTAGCAACGCCATCTATTGTGCATTATATGATGTACAAATAGCGCGAGATTCAAACATCAGTCTTTATATTTATGAGAGATATCCACCGAAATGTGGGTTGCGCGACACAAAAATGCAAAAAAGTGCATGAAATGCACGAAATTTTAAAATGTTAGCGATGTAAGATGAATACATACAGGATATACATTTTAAATGTTGGCACATTTGTAAATTAGATCAACCTTTTCTACCACCCTATTAAATAATGTAGATATAAATTAGAACATTATAAGCAAGTGACAGAAAATATATAGCAGTTTTGTAAATATAAATAGCTAAAATTGACAAAATTGAACAATTCAAGAGAGCATTGAAAGTGGGTGAAAAATAAATTTGGAAAGTAACAAGCTTAGTTGAAAATCTCTGTAATCAACAATGTCCTTAAACAATTATTGACTAATTCTGTACTATGAAAACCTAATATCTTATAGTTACAATATTCTAAAAATCTACTAGAAATAGTATCAATCGGTTTTGTAAAAATGATTCCTATGTAAAAGGGGATTATCAAATCGAAATCCTATTTATTCCTTCTAGAATTCCCAAATAAGAAAGCGGATGCTTCGCCATATTGATAACGAGATCTACTTTACTTACTAACTACTATTGATGCCGAAGACTACTTCTCTTACCAACTACTGAGTTTAAGTAGCAGTCATTATTAGTGTATTTCTTCGCCCTGATCTTATTTAAAGTTAGGTGAATGTCAAGTTATTAGTGAAAAATGGCTCAAATAATTTAGCGTTACAAGAAGTTAATATTTTCTGTAAAAATATCACTTCGCTTGATTCAAAATTTCAGACGCATTCACCGCCATCACATCTACTTACGTCATTGAGAAACGGCACGTCTCACAGCCAATCATTGTCGATTGCAAAGGGAAAAGCAATAGCCAGGCCTTCTTAGAGGCTAGCTTTCACGAACCCGTTACACGCGATAACAGCCACGAAGAGATCGGATGTTTCATTATCATGCTAATCGTTATTCACTTCGTAGGCTTGAATGAATATTTCAGTCTACGATACTTTAAAAGATGCGTTTAAATGGGAAAAATACTTTGAAACGTGTTACTTTAAGCAAAGAAAGTGTAACCATTTTCACAATATATGCATATACATTAGTAAAATTATTAAAAAATAAAATAAATAGAAATGTTTAAATATTTCCTTAAACTAGATTTCAAACTGGGGAGGTTGAACTTTTTAGCCTCTATGGACGCTACGCCACTGGTGTGTGTGTGTCTGTGGAGACGATATCTCACGAACGTATGGAGCGATTCGAACAAAATTTGGAACAAAAATTAGATTCCGTGAATACTGGAAGCCTTTTGTTTTTAACTCAATCGAATGTTCAGAACCGCACACCCCCTCTAAATTTTCGAGTGAAATTTAAAAAAATCCTCAAAAAATCAAAACTTTTAATAGAGTTTCGCAAATAGTCATTTCTTATGTAATGCTTCATTAGAAAACGATTGACATAAACTTTAGAACGATTGCATTAACCGTTCTTGAGATACTGCACATTTTTCAAATAAATTTATCAGAAAATCATATAAAATAAAAATATTAACTATTGTGAAATATGTTCACTTTTCATATGTAATATTATGCGATAAATTGGGTGACATCATTTTCGTGGATCTAGCTAGTTCCATTCATGAGAAAAGATACTTTGGGTAATACTTTTTTATTTGAACGCAGTCATTTATTTGCTATAAGAATAACTTATTTCTCCGTCAAAAATGCTTGGCGATATTTTGGCGACGAATTTGGAGGAATGTCGCCAATTTGGCGACTTTTCGAAATGTTGCCAGATTAACGAAAATGTCGCTAAATTGATAAAAATAGCGCTGAATCAATGAAAGTGACGAATAATTGACGAAAATTCAATATCTTGGAAAAAAAATATAAGAATCTAAGGGTACTACAAGAATAACCTATTTTTCCGGCCATAACTTTTGAATGACATTTTGGTAACGAATTTTTCGGAATATTTCCAACTTGGTGACTTTTTAAATGTTGCCAAATTGACAAAAATGTTTTCCAATCGATAAAAATTCGCCAAATTGATGAAACTGACGCTGAATCAATGAAATGAGACTAATTGATGAAATTTCAATATCTTGGAGGGAATATAAGAATAGAATATAAGAATAACCTATTTCTCCGTTCGTCCGTAACGCTTGGCGAGAAATTTAGCGGGACGTCGCCAACTTAGCGACATTTTAAATGTTGCGAAAGTGACAAAAATGTCGCCAAATTGATAAAAATAACGCCAAATGAGAAGTAATACTTCGCACATTCTGATTTCCGTCCTATGACGGGCATACATTCTAGTATATAAGAAATGCTGTTCTCTCCGTTTGACTGTAACACTTGGTGGTGTATTTGGCAAACTTGGCAAATAATCTAGCAAAGTATCGTAAACTTATAGCTAATTAACGATATTTTGAACCATATGGATAAAAATTACGTCAAAATTGCAAAAATGTCTCTAAAATATAATGAAAATGACGCCTAATTGATAAATTAATTATTAAAATATTTTAATATATTGACTATATCGCTTGTTGAGGATGCTATCAATATTAATAATTGTTAATTTAGAATTGTGTAAAATATATGTTTTTGGGGTACTTTGAAATAGTATTGCCTGTTGTCATCCGGAAAATCGACAAATGTACAATTCAACGTTCAAAACACAGTACCGCGGAACTTATACATTATTTTTTAACTGTAAAAGAAGTAAATTCATTGCATTATATAAAGAAAGTCATTTGTTGACCACATCAGATTTTTTTAGGCTATTTTGTTTTGTTTATAGCAGATAATATGGGCCTAAGGTAATTAATATATAATATTTAATTAAAACTATTCAATTACAAGTTATGAGCGAAAAAAGTCTACAAAAGTAAGACCACTATATTTCAAAACCAAGAGTACAATCCAAAATCTCCAATAATATATATACGAAGGGGTTTTAAATGGCCTACAAATTACTTGTAGCCAATCAGCACTTGTAGCTTAGCAGATATAAGCATTATAAACTTTAAACAAGGAAATTTCTCAATCTTCTATAAATTGAAAAGACGATTATTTAAAAAGTATAAGAGTTCTATGAAAACAAATTATTGATCTAGAAATGGGATTTATTTTATGCTGAAAATTTATGTATAATATAATGATATACCTCGAGAACGGTTAATCCTACAATTATGGGTTTGGTCTTATTCTTTTCATAGTCATAGATTATTTAAAAAACAAGCAATTTATTGATACATTTGGGCACACGTAGTCCAATTATTTCAGATTTTGGCAGTTTTTTGCGGGCCATTTCGCAACAAAAGACGTATACTTTCTTTTCGAATAGTATCAAAATCTAATCGTCACCAAGGTGTTCCACAGATGATTTTTCTACCAAATTTTGTAAAATTTGTTCTTTAGTTTTCAGTTAGAGTACATACATACATTTCACGGGCCATTCCGCAAAAATGCATTGGCAGATTTTTTTTTCCGAATCATACCAAAATCTAATCAGCACCAGGGTATCCCACAAGTGACATATCTACCAAACATTGTGCAATTTGATCAATTATTGAATTAGAGTGGATGCATACATTGCACAGACTCACAGACATCAGTGTTATTTTTTTCTCTTGGAGTGGAAACATACATTGCACAGACAGACATACAGACACACAAACAGAGACACAGGCACGCACACAGACATCAGGCTAAAAATATTTTTTTCGGGTTCTACAATGCTCGAAACGTGTAGATCCGTCGAAAACTCGAGTTCCGATTTCCGACAGGATTCCAATACTTTCCCTATGCATTACCATGCATGGTAGGGAAAATAAAAAATATAAAAATGCTCAAATTATTTTTTATATATTCATAAATGCTACATATTTCCAGAAAATGAGAATAAATTGTTTACATTTTTATTCAGTCAGTTATTCGATATAAACGGCTAATACTGTTTACAACTCCCTTACCGCTTCAATTTCGGCCAGATACCCCGACCGTAGATTTTATTTACCCCAAAACCGAGCATAGGCACGACCGTAAATAAACAGCCTGCGTAGAGGAATGCGCAGAAACGTAAGGGCAAAAGGCAATTATTTTTACCATAGCGGGTAATGGTAAACTGGCGATGACGGAAATAAAAATTTAAACTAAACCCATTAAACATCGAAATTTACCTTTGCGCTGAAAATAAATTATTTAAAATACGTAACAATATATATGTTTAAAGATTTGATTTGCCAAAGTGAACTTTAAATGATTTTAAGTAAATGTAAACTACTACTTATTTTTACCATAGTCACTAGTTAGCGGTATGAAGATGTACACATATACTGGAAAATTATGCAGTGTATATGCGAGTAAGAAGAACCAAATGCGTAATGAATTTTCTTAAAAAATACTCGTGTATATATTTTATTGAAAGTGAATATTTTATTTTCCGGTAAATTCAAAATATCCATCAAAGATGGTAAATTTAGATATATCCTACTACAATGAGAGGTTAAACGAATGCAAATCAAATGGCATTACTTACTTTGCGAGCGAACTTCCAAGATGAGGAACAGGAGTGCCAAAGCGGGCACAAATTCAGAAAAGCTGGGTGACAACATGACTACGTGTTTAAAGAAGCCACACTTTACTTAACGGTACGAACAAGGAACTTCGCTAGAGTTCGTAGAAGAAGTAGCGGTAATCCCCGGTATTTAAAGTTTTGCCAATGCTGAACTTCCTCCACAGTTTTGATGGGAAAAGGGTTATCATAAATCATATGTTTGTAAACGAAAGGACACGACACTTCGCTTTGATGCATCAGATGTCTTTGAGGGCTTGACCATGAGTCATAAGCCGGTTGGACTGCATTTCCCCATTAAAAATTCGAGGTGCGTGTAACACGTGATTAGATTGCGAAATGACTCGTAATACAATAAGCCCAAATGATTCAACGTACATTTATATATTCAAGGTGGGTGATTACTTAATAGCGATATGCATATTAGGGTGAGAGTCAGGGCCGATAAAAAAATTTCCGGGCCCCTCATACCATCAATTGGTCCTGCGCAATTATTATTTTCCTTATATACATAGTATAATGTATAAGGAAAGTTTTGTAACAGGATAGAAATTTCGAATTCGATTTTTGACGGGAGAGCACGTTTCAAGCATCCCTGATCACGAATCGAACATTTTTTGCGACGATGTCTGTGTGTGCGTCTGTGGAGACGATATCTCACGTACGAATGGAGCGATTCGAATGAAATTTGTTACAAGATTTATAATCCGTAAATACTGAAAGCCTATTGTTTTTAAACATAATCGAATGTTCAGAACCCCCCTACATTTTCGAGTAAAATTTTGAAAAAATCATCAAAAACTCAAAACCTTTTATAAAGCTACGCAAATAGACATTTCCCATGTTATTTTTCCTTAGAAGACGACTGACATGAACTTTAGAACGCTAGCATGAACTATTCTCGAGATATTGCACATTTTTCAAATAAATTTATCAAAAAATCCCATAATTAAAAAAAATATTAAGTATTGAGAAACACGTTCACTTTTCATATATAATAACATGCGATATATTTGGTGACATCGTTCTCGTGGATCTAGCTCATTCCATTCATGAGAAAAGTTACTTTGAGTAATATTTCTGTATTTAAACGCCAATATTCATTTATCTGCTATAAGATTGACTTATTTCTCCGTCCATAACGCTTAGCGAGATTTTTGTGACGAATTTGGCGGGATGTCGCCAACTAGGCGACTTTTTAAATGTTAGCAAATCAAAGAAAATCTCGCCAAATGGATAAAAATGCATGAAAATAACGAATATTTGACGAAAATCCAATATCTTGGAAAGAATACAAGTATCTACTACAAATAATAACGTATTTCTTTTTTTACTGTAAAAGTTGTAAATTCATTGCATTATATAAGGAAAGTCATGTGCTGGCCACATCAGATTTTTGCTTCTGAGGAAATTAGGAAAAAGAGAAACTTTTATTGTATCAATCTTTTATAGAATTAAGATTTCTTAATATAAAATACACATATGTACTTTAGGGGCGCGGTAGCCCATTGGTTAGCGCTCTGGAGCTGCACTCGGTAGGCCCGGGTTCGAGTCCAGCCGCTGCCAAAACTGCCGCCGTGTTCACGCGGAGTACGATCACGTTAAACATGTGGGTCCGTAAGTCCTTCCGAGAGGTTGGAGGTAGGGAAAGGAGGGTACGGTCCCTGTGGATGCCTCCCCCACTGGGTTCCGGTCTAAATTGGGTGGCACTTCCCGGCCGTCCAAACAGTTACCTTACACCTTTCTGGTAGGTCGGACGGTCTGGGTCTCAACAACAACATATTTACTTTAAAAACTAAATACACAAGAAATATCAATCATGCATAAAGCACTGATTATGAAACACTTTTTAACTGAGATGTAATTTTATTTAAACTTCTCTAAAATGAGTTGCATTCAGGGCGATGCTGACATTTTTAAAATTTTCACATTACTGCAGTAATTTATTTTACTTGAAAACTTAAAACTTCATCGAAAAAGACAATGCTAGTACCACAAAATGAACTTTTTTCGAATGATGTCATCGAAATATAAATCGCCTGCCTCTCAATGCAAAATCGATGAATATTTCATTCCACTTATATTCCAGACTCCAGTGGTAAATGATTTTACACGAAAACAATTCAGCAATTCTTATACAACTCATCTTACAATCACCTGATTTGTTTACAATCTGCGGGCTATATGTCAGTGTTTTTCAACCGTCGGGCCGCGGCCCAGTACAGAGCCCTACCATCAATTATACCGGCCCGCGACAGATTCTACTGGAATTTGTCATTTTAGTCATATTTTTAGGAAAAAATATTTCATAGTGAAATATTATTGAATTTTATTCACGAATATTATTCTAAGAAGAATAATATTCCTGAATGTGTCGACCAGTTCAAAATCAGAACGCCTAAATATAACATCTTTGTAGCAAAGGTCGCATTTAAATTTTAATATGCATACAGTATTGTTCAGCTGACTTCTATGGTGAATTACAATGGATAAATATCGTTTTTTAACACTTTGCAACATAGTTGAAAAGTGTTTATGACTTTGTTCATTTTGTGTGTCTGACTGTCTGTCCGTTAGCATAACTGCCGTAAAAATGACTTTGTCAAAATGAAATTTTAGTATGTTGTTCAAACAGTCTGTGGGACTTACGGGAATATAAAGGAATAATATCAACCAATTAGTTTTGGATTGAACCCGGGTTGAAAAAATGAAATACATTGAACCCTATGGGACCTAATTTTTCAAACATGTTTTAAGCGGATTGAAAATTCACAAATTGCTTCGAATGTTTTTGGAAATATTCAAATTATCCCATCAAATATATAAAAAAAAATTCAGCAAAATATATTCAGTAGTCCTTTAAATAAAAATTTAAATAATAATTACACACTTTATATGAAGAGATCACGTGACCCATTTCAAAATAAAATATGGCATCCATCTTGTCTCAAAATCGTGTTTTTTAAAGTTCTTTTTAATTCATATTTAATGTTGTATCCGTCGTAAAACCGCTTTATTTTTGCTTAAATTCTGTGCATCTGAATACTGAAACAACGCAATTACAATATATTTGAGTTTAAATGATTATCAAACTTTGATTATTTTTACAACGAAGCCTAATTTTCACTTATGGAAAATGTAAACACGAAAAGATGTAGAATGAGTTGTATACAAATTGCTGCATTTCTTTACGCAAAATTATTTAGTTCATGGCGTCTGCAATATAGTTGATATGAATGAATTGATTTTACTCCGAGAACCAGACGATTTTTTCTATGAAGTTTTAATCATAGAGTTAAATTACTTGTACCTCCATGGTTTTAAGTTTTTAAATAAAATAAATTATTATAGTATTGTGATGAAGGAAAGGATTGGAAAAATGTTTGTGAATGAAATGTTGCTTTTATATAGAGGCGATTTATATTTCGACGACGTCATTTGAATAAAGTTCATTTGCTTTCGTTGAAGTTTTCAAATATAGTAAATTATTGTAGTAATATGATAATTTTAAAAATATTTCCGACGAATGTATTGCACTTTAGAGATGTTTAAACCAGGCAACTTATATTTCAATGCCGTCATTTGAATGCAGTTCATTTTGCTCAATGAAGTTTTAAGTTTTCAAATATAATAAATTAATGTAGTATTGAGATAACTTTGAAAATATTACCGACCAATGTACCGCATTTTATAGTAAAATTGTATTGAAGTTGGAAAGCGTTTCATAATCAGTGCTTTATGCATGATTGATCTTTCTTGTTATTAATACTTTACAACATAGTTGAAAAGTGTTTATGACTTTGTTCATTCTGTGTGTCTGTCTGTCTGTCTCTCTGTCTGTCCATTAACACGATAACTGCTGTAAAAATGACTTTATCAAAATAAAATTTTAGTATGTTTTTCAAGCGGTCTGTGGGACCTATGGGAATATAAATGGATAATATCAATTAATTAGTTTTGGATTGAACTCGGGTTGAAAAAATGAAATACATTGAACCCTATGGGACTTAATTTTTCAAACATTTTTTAAGCGAATTTAAAATTCACAAATTACTTCGAAAGTTTTAGGAAATATTGAAATTATCATAAGTAATATCATTATAAATCAGTTCATGTTTTTCGATGAAGTTTTAAGTTTTAAAATATAATAAATTAATGTAGTATTATGATAATTTTAAAAATATTACCGGGTAATGTATCGCATTTTAGAGATGTTTAAATAAAATTGCATTGAAGTTGGAAAGTGTTTCATAATCAAGCTTTATGAGTAATTGATCTTTCTTGTATTTTTCCAAACCAACATCAGTAAATTCCATTTAATAATACAATGATCCATTTTATAGTGAATAATATTATAAATTTTTGGTTATCTTAATGGGATTTATCACTGTAAATCGGCATAAATAAATTTAACGATGTTGGCCTGAGGAAATTGTAATATGCTACAAAATTGCATTAGTCCAGTGATTGATAACTTATTTAAATGTAATTTTATATTTGTCAACATGCCACACCGTATGCATAAATGTACTAATACGTTTCATGATTATGCAATGACTAATTATTATTATTTTGTAAAGAATCTTGCTGCCACAACCGGGAATCGAACCCTCTTTCTCCGAACTGGCTGGTCGACTCTCTCCCGTTGAACTACTGGGACGAATTTGCAAGTTCTTATCGAAGTGGACTCTGCATTCTCCACCCTATGTCAGATTGCCGGGCAACGGACAATGTGATTAACCACCTCTTTCTATATGTACCCCAGGTAAGTTTCCTGCTATTACTATTTTTACCCAGGTTAGTATCCTGTGTGGTTGTTAACTTCTGAATTTGAAGTCGACGCTTAATCTTCCAGAGTCCACTGAATCCGTATTGGTCGTACTAGGGTCACTTTTAGACCTTCGACATCTTTCATGTGCATATTTTTTTTTTTCCATTTTCATATATTTTCTTTTTATATATATTCTAAATTTTACTTTTAAAATTTTATTATTTTCTTTAATTTTAATCTATTTTTCATTATGTTAATATACCTCACTCTAAATTTTATTTTTCAATGATCTTTTTATCTATATTTGCAATAACCCTTTTCCCATTTTTGAAAAATGGACGTACTTGTCAAGTTCAAATATAATGTAAAACTGTCTGTTTAATCACAATATTTTTCATCAATTCACCTTTCCAGACCTAAATAAATGTTCGTTTGGCGGGATGGTAGACCTTGGGTGGCTCCTGAGTGCAGGAGGTATCCTTTCCCGGCCGTGCAGCTAGCTACTCTAAACCCTGTGTGTAGCACGATCTGGGGTCTTCAGACCTCCGACATCTTTGCTCTAACCTACAGGATTTATTTATTCGCACGTCTTTGTAACGAACCTTGCTATCCCAACCGGAAATCGAACCCTGGATCTACGAACTGGCCAGTCGAAGTTCTACCGTTGAGCTTCAGAGACGAAATTGCAAGTTCTTATTGAAACGGACTCTGCATTCTCCACCCTCTAATGTCAGATTGTCGGGCAGGGGCGCGGTAGCCCTGTGGTTAGCGCGTGGAGGTTGCACTCGGTAGTCCCGGGTTCGACTCCCGCCGCTGCCCAAACTGCCGCCGTGTTCACACGGAGTACGATCACGTTAAACATGTGAGTCCGTAAGTCCTTCCGAGAGGTTGGTGGTAGGGGAAGGAGGGTACGGTCCCTGTGGATGCCTCCCCCACTGGGTTCCGGTCTAAATTGGGTGGCACCTCCCGGCCGTCCAAACAGATACCTTACACCTTTCTGGTAGGTCGGACGGTCTGGGTCGAAGAAGAAGAAGATTGTCGGGCAACTGGCAATCTGACTTACCACCTACTGCTATTTTTACCTCAGGTTAACCTCCTGCTATTACTATTTTTAGCCAGATTAGTATCCTACGTGATCATTATCCTACTCTCAATTTGAAATCCTCGCTAAATCTCCCAGAGCCCACTGAATCCGTACTAGTCGCACTAGGGTCACTTTCAGACCTCCGACATCTTTGCCACTAACCTACAGGGTTGATTTGTTCGTTCGCGATTGTAAAGAACCTTGTTGCCCCAACCGGGAATCGAATCCTGGATCTCCGAACTGGCCAGCCGACGCACAGTGGTGCCAAATGAGGAATTTGCGGAAAAAACCTCACAACTTATGCATATCTTAATATTTTTGCATACTTTTTGGGCATATAGATAAGTTAAAAGTAAGATTTTATACGCATGGTAATATTAAAATCAGTGGCGGTCCCAGATTTTTTTCGGGGGGGATATTTGCTTTTTTCGGGGAGAGATATGAAGGTATACGCATACTCTTCACCTTTTTTTTTTAATTTTGAAGATAAAATTATAAAACTTATTTTTATAAATGCACTAACATCCCACGACATAATTTCTGGTTGAATTTTGTTTCGCCTTACTGTCATTCTTTAATTAGCACATTAATTAGCGTTTAGTTAAAAAAATAAAAAAAAATAAAAAGACAATGTACGGAAATATGACCGTATTTTGGCACAATTGCTGAAATAATACATCATAGAAAATACAAATTTTAATGTAGGTGTTAGATCCTAGTGTATTACATTGCCACATTTATTAGCTTTAATAAACACTTTAAATTTCGCAAATTGATATAAATGAACCAAAGTTATATTTTGTGTTGCACAATGTGCGTCAAAATAACGTTCTTCAGAAATCGACTTTAAAGTCCAAGTGGACTAACTCTTTATCTCATAAAAATAGCTGTATTTAAAAAAGTTAATGGAATTAAACAAAAATGAGGATATCTACAGAAAGACAAGAATTATATATATATATATATATATATATATATATATATATATATATATATATATATATATATATATATATATATATATCGCGATAATAAAGTGCTATTAAATTATTAAGCTTTGTTTTTAACACTTTACAACAAAGTTGAAAAGTGTTTATGACTTTGTTCATTCTGTCTGTCTGTCTGTCTGTCTGTCTGTCTGTCCGTTAGCACGATAACTGCCGTAAAAATGACTTAATCAAAATGAAATTTTAGTATGTTGTTCAGACGGTCTATAGGACCTATGGGAATATAAATGAATAATATCACCCAATTAGTTTTGGATTGAACCCGGGTTGAAAAAATGGAATACATTGAGCCCTATGGGACCTAATTTTTCAAGCATTTTTTAAGCGGATTTAAAATTCACAAATTGCTTCGAAAATTTTAGGCAATATTTAAATTGTTCCATAAAATATATTAAAAAAAATTCAGCGAAATATATTCAGTAGTTTTTTAAATAAAAATTAAAATAATAATAACACCTCTTATATGAAGCGATCACGTGTCCATGATATGAAACGATCACATGACCCACTTCAAAATGATATATGGCATCCATCTTGTCTCAAAATCGTGATTTTTAAAGTTCTTTTTAATTCATATTGAGTGTTGTATCCGTCCTAAAATTACTTTATTTTTGCCTAAATTCTGTGCATCTACATACTGAAACAACGGAATGACAATATATTTCAGTTTAAATGCTCTTCCAAATTTGATTATTTCTACTATTAAGCCTATTTTTCACCTATGTAAAATGTAAACAGCAAAATATGTAGAATGAGTTGTATTAGAATCGCTGTAATTCTTTAACACAAAATCATTTAGTCCATGGAGTCTGCTTAGCTGATATGAATTCATTGATTTTAGAAAGAGAAGGACGATATTTTTCGATTAAGTTTTACGCATATAGTTTAATTATTTGTAGCTCCATGGTCTTAATTTTTAAATAAAATAAATTATTATAGTATTGTGATGAAATACATGAATGGGGGAATTATTTATGAATGAAATGTTGCTTTTATAGAGAGAGCCAGGCGTGTTATTTTTTATGACGTCATTTGAATGGATTTCAGTTGTTTTCGATGAAGTTTTCAAATATAATAAATTATCGTAGTATTATGATAATTCTAAAATTATTACCGAGGAATGTATCACATTTTAGAGATGTTTAAACCAGGCAATTTATATATTAATGCCGTCATTTGAATGAAGTTAATTTTTTTCGATGAAGGTTTAAGGTTTCAAATATAATAAATTAATGTAGTATTGTGATAAGTTTTAAAATATTACCGAGGAATGTATTGCATTTTAGACATGTTTAAATAAAATTGCATTGAAGTTGGAAAGTGTTTCATAATCAATGCTTTAAGCATGATTGATCTTTCTTGTTACTTTTTGAAACTGCTTTAGTTTAGTTCAAGAAGTGCTGCGTCAATGCAATATGTCTTGTTATGGGATAAGTTTAAAATTTGTAAAATATGTCTTTGAGTTTTAAAAGTAGTAATAACATATTTCTCATGAAAATAATGTCGCTGGATCAATTGGTATACGAATTCGTATATATACGAACGATACTTATTCAAGGCTGAGCAGGACCTTCAGAAAAAGTATGAAATATGCCGAAACAGCGAAGGTTGCAAAAAATTGCAGCTGATTTTCACAGAACAGTTGCATAATAGTATCTGCTTTTGAAATAACTCATCCAGAGCGTGTAGAAACGTGTAGCTTTTTTTATAGGCTTAAAGAAATGAAGGAAAACAAAAAAATTTATATATCTATATTTTACGCTTTATAGTATGATTTTGGCTATGTTTTTACGAAATGTATTTATGTCAGAAATAAGCTGAGGTTACATATATTGAAAATACGTGAGACATATAATTATAAATATCCACAAAAATTTTGGAAGAAATATTGAAATTTTAGTTAGAAAAAACAAGATTTCAATTAGAATGTGGAAGTCTTGTTTAAGATCAGTTTTTCCTTCTAGTTATACAGAATAAAATACATTTATTTACATGGCAAGATACTTCGATTCATTTCCTATCAAAAAATAGTAGTTGGTATCGAAAAATATTATTTTCGGGTTTCGGGGTTTTTTCCGCCACGGCACCAGTGTGCGACGCTCTCCCGTTGAGCTACTGGGACGAAATTGCAAGCTCTTATCGTCGAAGTGGATTCTGCAACTTATGTTAGTTTAAGGTATAAATTTAATAGGGTAGTTATTTATAAGTAAATTAAGCTGGAACTTCACCCTCGTCTTATAAAAGAAGTATTTACCGGGCTGCGGTTTCATAAAGGTTGAGAGACGCTGCTATATGCTACATTAAAATTAGGCTTTGATATATGAATATTCAAAGTTCAGTGATTATTTAAATTAAATTATATTGCAATTGCGTTGGCACAGAATTTAGATACACAAATGATATACAAATATAAAGCATTTTTCGACGGATGCGCCACTAAATATAAATTTAAGCGATCTTTAAAATTCTCGATCTTTACACAGCGACAACAAACAAGAAAGAGCAATCATGCATAAAGCATTGATTATGAAACACTTTCCAACTGAAATACAATTTTATTTATACATCTCAAATTCGATACATTCAGCCGTAATATTTTTAAAATTATCACAATACTGCAATAATTTATTACATTGAGAAAACTTCAAATTTCATCGAAAAAAATTAACTTTATTCAAATGACGTCATTGAAATACAAATCGCCTGGCTCTGTGCATATAAGCTGTAAATATTTCATTCATACACTTTTATTCCATTCTTTTTATTCATCACAAAACTACAATCATTTATTTTATTTAAAAACTTAAAACCATGGAGGTAAAAGTAATTTAACTCTATGCTTAAAACTTCATCGAAAAAGTCTGCTATAAAATCGTCTGTTCTCTATTTAAAATCAATAAATGTTTCATTCAAATCAGCTATATTACAGACTCCAGAGCTAAATAATTTTGTGTTAAAGAAAGTCAACAATTCTTATACAACTCATCCAATGTCTTTATGTGTTTACATTCTCTATAATTGAAAATTAGGCTTTGTTACAAAAATAATCAAAGTTTGATGATCATTTAAACTCAAATATATTGTAATTGCGTTGTTTCAGAATGTAGATGCACAAAATTAAAATAAAATTTAAATCTTTTAAATAAAATTTAAGCAAAAGTAAAGCGGTTTTAGGACAGATACAACACTAAATATAAATAAAAAGAACTTTAAAAATCACGATTTTGACACAAGATGGATGCCATATTTTATTTTAAAGTGGGTCACGTGATCTCTTCATATAATGGTCACGTGATATATCCATATAAAGTGTGTAATTATTATTTTAATTTTTATTTAAAAGATACTGAATATATTTTGATGAAATTTTTTTATGTGTTTTATGGGATAATTTGACTATTTCCTAAATTCCAATTTGTGAATTTTAAATTCGCTTAAAATATGTTTGAAAAATTAGATCCCATAGAGTTCAATGTATTTCATTTTTTCAACTCGGGTTCAGTTCAAAACTAATTGGGTGGTATTATTCATTTATATTCCCATAGGTCCCAAAGACCGTCTGAACAACATACTAAAATTTCATTTTGATAATGTCATTTTTACGGCAGTTATCGTGCGAACGGACAGACAGACAGACAGAATGCACAAAGTCATAAACGTTTTTCAACTTTAGTATAAAGTGTTAAAAAAATGAATACCATATTTTATTTTGAAATGAGTCATGGGATCTCTTCACATACTATGAGTGTAATTATTATTTCAATTTTTATTTAAAAAACTACTAAACATATGTGAATGAATTTTTTCTTACACATTTTTTTATATATTTTATGTGATAATTTGACTATTTTCTAAAATTTTCGAAGCAGTTTGTGAATTTTAACTCTGCTTAAAAGATGTTTTAAAAAGTATGTATCATACCGTTCAATATATTTCATTTTTCAACCCGGGTTAAACCCAAAACTAATTGGTTGATTTCATTCATTTTCATTCCCAAATATCCCACAGACCGTCTCAATAACACACTAAAATTTCATTCTGATAAAGTTATTTTTACGGCAGTTATCGTGCGAACGGACAGACAGACAAAATGCCCAAAGTCATAAACACATTTCATCTATGTTGAAAATTGTTAAATGTATACAATAAAGATTATGAAATATATTTCAAAAATCCTCTTATTGAGCAAAATTATCAATTACCACCTCATATTTAATACAACAAAGATCAATCATGCATAAAGCATTGATTATGAAACACTTTCCAACTTCAATGCAATTTCATTTACACATCTCTAAAATGCGATACATTCCTCGGTAATATTTTAAAAATTATCACAATACTACATTAATTTATTATATTTGAAAACCTAAAACTTCATCGAAAAAAATTAACTTCATTCAAATGACGGCATTGAAATGTAAATTGCCTGGTTTAAACATCTCTAAAATGCGATACATTCCTCGGTAATGTTTTTAAAATTATCATAATACTACAATAATGTATTATAATTGAAAAATTCATCGAAAACAACTGAAATTTATTCAAATGACACCATCGAAATATAACACCCCTGGCTCTCTCTATAAATGCAACATTTCATTCATAAACATTTTCCCATTCATTTCATTCATTACGATACTATAATAATTTATTTTATTTAAAAACTTAAGACCATGTAGGTACAAGTATTAAACTCTATAATTAAAACTTCATCGAAAAAAATCGTCCTTCTCTCTGTAAAACCAATGAATATTCCATTCATATCAGCTATGCAGACTCCATGAGCTAAATAATTTTGCGTTAAAGAAATGCTGCAATTCTTATACAACTCATTTTACATATTTTGCTGTTTACATTTTTGAAATCAGCATACCAAAATTAGTTTTAAAAAATCTGATGTGGGCAGCGCATGACTTTCCTTATATAGTGCAATGAATATACTACTTTTACAGTTAAAAAAATGTTATTCTTATAGTAGATACTTATATTCTTTCCTAGCGTTATGGAAGGAGAAATAAGTTATTCTTACAGCGGATAAATGACTATTGGCGTTCAAATAACAAAGTATTACTCAAAGTATCTTTTCTCGTGAATGGAACGAGTTAGATCCACGAGAAAGATGTCACCAAATTTATAGCATGATATTACATATGAAAAGCGAACATGTTTCTTAACAGTTTATATATTTTTTTAATTTATGGAATTTTTTGATACATTTATTTGAAAAATATGCAATATCTCGAGAACGGCTTATGCTAGCATTCTAAAGTTTATGTCAATCGTTTTCTAAGTAAAAATTACATACGAAATGTCTATTTTCGTAATTTTATTAAAAGTTTTGATTTTCTGATGATTTTTTCAAAATTTCACTAGAAAATTTAGGGGGAGCTCTGAACATTGGATTGTGTTTTAAAACAATAAGCTTCCAGTATTCACGGATTGCGATTTTTGTACCAAATTTCATTCGAATCGCTCTATTCGTTCGTGAGATATCGTCTCCACAGACTCACTGACATACACACACACACACACATACACACACACACACACACATCACTTCGAAAATGTTCGATTCGTGATCAGGGATGCTTGAAACGTGCTCTCCCGTCGAAAACTCGCATTCGAATTTTCGATCCCGTCACAATACTTTCCTTATACATTATGCATATAAAGAAAGTAACTAGTATCACATCCAAGTCAACGGAGAATATTTTTTCTTTTTTAACACTTTACAACAAAGTTGAAAAGTGTTTATGACTTTGTTCATTCTGTCTGTCTGTCTGTCTGTCTGTCTGTCTGTCCGTTAGCACGATAACTGCCGTAAAAATGACTTAATCAAAATGAAATTTTAGTATGTTGTTCAGACGGTCTATAGGACCTATGGGAATATAAATGAATAATATCACCCAATTAGTTTTGGATTGAACCCGGGTTGAAAAAATGGAATACATTGAGCCCTATGGGACCTAATTTTTCAAGCATTTTTTAAGCGGATTTAAAATTCACAAATTGCTTCGAAAATTTTAGGCAATATTCAAATTGTTCCATAAAATATATAAAAAAAAATTCAGCGAAATATATTCAGTTGTTTTTTAAATAAAATTTAAAATAATAATAACACCTCTTATATTAAGCGATCACGTGTCCATGATATGAAACGATCACATGACCCACTTCAAAATTATATATGGCATCCATCTTGTGTCAAAATCGTGATTTTTAAAGTTCTTTTTAATTCATGTTGAGTGTTGTATCCGTCCTAAAATTACTTTATTTTTGCCTAAATTATGTGCATCTACATACTGAAACAACGGAATGACAATATATTTCAGTTTAAATGCTCTTCCAAATTTGATTATTTCTACTATTAAGCTTATTTTTCACCTATGTAAAATGTAAACAGCAAAATATGTAGAATGAGTTGTATTAGAATCGCTGTAATTCTTTAACACAAAATCATTTAGTCCATGGAGTCTGCTTAGCTGATATGAATTCATTGATTTTAGAAAGAGAAGGACGATATTTTTCGATGAAGTTTTACGCATAGAGATTACTTACTTGCAGCTCAATGGTGTTAATTTTTAAATAAAATAAATTGTTATAGTATTGTGATGAATGACATGAATGGGGGAATTATTTATGAATGAAATGTTGCTTTTATAGAGAGAGCCAGGCGTGTTATTTTTTATGACGTCATTTGAATGGATTTCAGTTGTTTTCGATGAAGTTTTCAAATATAATAAATTAGCGTAGTATTATGATAATTCAAAAATTATTACCGAGGAATGTATAACATTTAAGAGATGTTTAAACCAGGCAATTTATACTTTAATGCCGTCATTTGAATGAAGTTAATTTTTTTCGATGACGGTTTAAGGTTTCAAATATAATAAATTAATGTAGTATTGTGATAAGTTTTAAAATATTACCGAGGAATGTATTGCATTTTAGACATGTTTAAATAAAATTGCATTGAAGTTGGAAAGTGTTTCATAATCAATGCTTTAAGCATGATTGATCTTTCTTGTTTTTTTTTCTGTCAGCCTGTTTAATTAAAGCTCGAATATTTGTTGTTCCAACCAATCTTTGCAAAATTATAGTATCGACAGAACCAAATGGGACCGGGTTTTCGATTTCTTCGACGGGGCCGAACAAAATGGAGGATCGAAAAGTTCCTTCTGACCCTCTAGACCCCTCCTATATGTGATCCAGAAATTTGAAGTTTTGGGTACACATAAATAAATATTAACTACGGAACAAAAACGTTTTTTATTGGAAAGAGTTCTTTTGATCCTAAGCAACATATATTTTTAAACAAATTGAAACATATTACAACAGGAAAGATCAATCATTTATAAAGCATTGATTATGAAGCACTTTTCAACTGAAATGCAATTTTATTTAAACATCTCTAAAATGCGATACATTCAGCGCTGATACTTTTACATTATATTTATTATACTTGGAAACTTAAAAACTTGGAAATAAAAAAAAGGCAATGCTATAAATCGTCTGCTTCCCTATGTAAAATTAATGAATATTTCATTCATATGACTTATATTCCAGACACCATAGCTAAATAACTTCCTGTGAAAAAAAATCAGCAATTCTTATACAACTCATCTTATAATTGCGTGATTTGTTTACATTCTGCATACAAGTAGGTTTCGAATACAAGTAGGTATAGAAGTAGGCATACAAGTAGGTATAGAAGTAGGCATACAAGTAGGTTTAGAAAGTAGGTTTCGTTGTAGGAATAAACAAAGTTTTATGATCTTTTATAAAAAAAAATATTGTATTTGCATTGACACAAAATAAACAAAATAAACAGATAATATACAAAAATAAAACGGTTTTATGACGGATGCAACACTAAATACACATTTAAACGATTTTTAAACATAACGATTTTTACACAGGGGGAAAAAATGAGTACCATATTTTATTTTGAAAGGAGTCACGTGATCTCTTCCTATGATATGGGTGTAATTATTAGTTCTTTTTTATTTAAAAAACTACCTAACATATTTTGCTGAAATTTCTTTTTCACATTTTACGTTACAATTTGAATATTTTCTAAAATTTTCGAAGCAATTTGTGCATTTTAACTCCGCTTAAGAAATGTTTGTAAAATTATGCCCCAATGTTCAATTTATTTAATTTTCTTAACTCGGATTCAATTCAAAACTGATTGGGTGATATTATTCATTTTACTTTCCCTGCAATACATTTTCAATGTATAGGGAAAGTATTGGAATCATGTCGAAAATCGCAACTCGAGTTTTCGACGGATCTACACGTTTCAAGACCTCTAGAATACGAAAAAACCATTTTTAGCGTGACGTCTGTGTGTGTGTCTGTGTGTCTGTCTGTCTGTGGAGATTTTGTATCCACTCTAACTAAAATACTAATGGACCGAATTTCACAAAATTTGGTAGGTAAATCACTTGTGAGCGAGTCTGGTGCTGATTAGTTTTGGGTACGATTTGGTATAAAAGAACCCGCCTTTTTTTGCGAAATGGCCCGCAAAAATTTGTATCCTCTCTAACGAAAAAACTACTGGACCGAACTTCACAAAATTCGGCAGATGAGTCACTTGTGGGTTACCCTGGTGCTGATTAGATTTTAGTACGATTCGGGAAAAAATAACCTGCCTTTTTTTGCAAAATGGCCCGCAAAAATCATCAAAATCTAAACTAAAGAGCTAGGTATACTCAAATATATCCGTTAAATGCTTGTTTAATACGTAATTTTAAACGACGAAAATAATAAGACCAACCCCATTACACTAGGACTAGCCGTTCTCGAGATATTTTAGTTTTCCGTATTTTCTCTACTCCACCTTTGAAAATAAGTCCGGTTACCGAATGAGAACGAAAATTGAATTAAAAGTGAAACAAATTTAATTAAAATAAAGAGAACGTGGATATAAGTCTGCAGGGAAAGTCATGTGCTGCCCACATCAAATTTTTTACTTTCCCTGCAATACAGTATATGGAAAGTATTGGAATCATGTCAAAAATCACAACTCGAGTTTTCGACGGTTCTACACGTTAAGAGACCTCTAGAATACGAAAAAACTATTTTTAGCGTGACGTCGCTGTGTGTGTGTGTGTCCGTGTGTGTGTGTCTGTGTGTGTGTCTGTCTGTGCAATGTATGTATCTACCCTAAATCAAAAACTAATAGACCGAATTTCATAAAATTTGGTATGTACGTCACTTGGGTTAGACCCTGGTGCCGATTAGATTTTGGTACGATTCGAAAAGGAACAACCTGCATTTTTTTACGAAATGGTCCTCAAAAATCGCCAAAATTTAAAAAAAAAGACTATACGTATGCTGAAATGCATCAATTAATTTCTTGTTTTATACGTAATTTTTGACGAGGAAAAGAATATAACACACTCCATTATACTTAAAAATTAACCGTTCTGAAAATATTTGAGATTTCTTGCATTTTGGTTACCTCGCTATCGGAAAAATGTCCAGTTACCAAATTAAAACAAAAATTAAATTAAAAATGCAAATTTAGTGTTATTTGGTGCAATTAAGCTCAATCTAATGAATTATTAAAGAAATAAAGAAAATATGAATTTGAGTCTGCAGGGAAAGTCATGTGCTGCCCACATCAGATTTTTATTCTCAAACGTCTGCCTCACAGACCGTCTCAGCAACATAATCAAATTTCATTTCGCTAAAGTCATTTTTACGGCAGTTATCGTGCGAACCGACAGACAGACAGAATGTTCAAAGTCATAAACGCTTTTCAACTGCGTTGGAAAGTATTAAAAATGTAACATCATTTTTTTTTTTAAGGATATTACGTTTCCCTGTCTTTGAGAGATGTTTAAATATATTTATCCCTCGCGTAAGACTTATGCTTAATCGTCCATGTTTATAATCCTTATTCATTTTTCCCTCATCAGCAAGACTGAGCGCACTGCAAATTGTTATAAAGAAATGTCACCTAACCGGTTTAGGGTTCAGGGGCAGACCCATCCAGTGGCATCTAATAAGCCACATCGGAAGATCCTTGTTTGTTTAAACAGCTCAGATAGCTCTGATAACTCATTTACCAAGAAAATCGAGAAGTAGGAAGTTAATCTTCCTGCCAGACAATTTCCATAGCCGCTGGATATCCGCCGCAATTTCTACAATTGCGAGGTTCCTCGTTTGTGATACAAAAGGGGACTACCCACTACTGACAACCCCTTAGACACACAGTCAAGTCGTTCACGATCATGTTGTCCTCTCACCTCCCTGAATGTGTCCTCGCATTGGCAGTTTTGTTTCTGACCCTGGAAGTTCGCTGTCAAAGTAAGTAAAGTCATATATTCAATAATAATAAAAAACAAAAATCGGCGGTGGCTCCGGTGCGAAGGAGCCCAAATAGTTTGGCGTGAATTTTGTAAAAAATAACTCAAATTTAAAATAAAAGAAATAGTTCGATCCAAAATCTGATTATCTACATGTATAGGGCTTTCAAAGAGCTATAAATTCTTGTTTATTGTTTATAGCGATTAGCATTTAGTTTTTAAGATATAAACACTACAAACTTTGAAAACATAAAATTTTCGTACTTCTTCAATTTGATATGGCGATTACTTGAAAACTATAAGGGCTTTTTAAAAAATAAATATAGATTTAGAAACTAAATATCCTCGTACATATTTTTGTCGTTTACTATTTATATTTATATTTTATAGTTTCGAAGATATTTCGAGTGAAAAATGAAAAAAAAAACTTGTTCGACAGACAATTTTTAAAGTTCTTTAAAAAAAATGGGCCTCAATCCCAAATCCAATTATATACAGTTGTAGAACTTTTAAAGAGCTACAAATTCTTGCTTATTACTCAAAACTAGCTCTTTTAGTTTTTAAGACGTAAGCATTATAAACTTGAAAAAAAGGAAAATTTCCCAATTTTCTGCAACTTGACAAGACAATTACTCGTAAACTATAACACCATTTTTAAATAATAAATATAGATTTTAATACTAAATTTTCTAGTACACATTTTTGTCGTTTACTATTTATATCTATCGTTTATAGTTTACTATATATTTCGAGTGAAAATAGCAAAACGAAAAAACGCTCAGTGAGCTACTTTTTAAAATTTTTTCGAAAAGAAAGTCAAAATATTAAAATATTGAAATTATATTTTATATATTCATAATCTAAATCCTATTTCCGACAAAACAAGACATTTTTTTTCCATTTCTACCTATTAGATCTGAGGATTATAAGCGTCCAAAGTGTTTACATTTTTCGTGACGCTCCGTTTTTTCCCCCGGAAAAACCTTAACCTGCTGCACCAGGTGCAATGTTTCTGTCGGCGATTTCCCAAAACGCTGGCAGAATTTGATATTTGCACGTTGCTCTTCAAACGCCATTTCCATTTTCAACGAGCGCGATCGACTACAGTTCACTGACACGCTTTGTTTGGAAAAAAATTTGCACTGCGGACCTGCTTCTTCCTTTTCACATCTTGAGTCACATGTGCCTCTACGCCACGGTAAAATAGTTCATGTCTCCTCCAATCAGAATTGGAGATATCAGCACATTCTCCGAACTTTTTGAACCTTGTATATTATTTACATAAAAAACAAGAAAGATCAAACATGCATAAAGCATAGATTATGAAACACTTTCCAACTTCAATGCAATTTCATTTAAACATCTCTAAAATGCGATACATTCCTCGGTAATATTTTAAACATTATCACTATACTACATTAATTTATTATATTTGAAAACTTAAAAGTTCATCGAAAAAAATGAACTTCGTTAAAATGACGTCAATTAAATATAAATCGCCTGGGTCCTCGGTAATGTTTTTAACATTATCATAATACTGCAATAATTTATTATATTTGAAAACTAACAACTGAAATGTATTCAAATGACGCCATCGAAATATAAAACGCCTGACTCTCTCTATAAAAGCAGCATTTCATTCATAACATTTTCCCATTCATGTCATTCATCACAATACTATAATAATTTATTTTATTTAAAAACTTTATTTTATTTAAAAGACCATGGAGGTACAAGTAATTAAACTCTATGCTTAAAACTTCATCGAAAAAATCGTTCTTCTCTCTGTAAAATCAATGAATATTTCATTCATTTCAGCTATGCAGACTCCATGAGCTAAATAATTTTGCGTTAAAGAAATTCAGCAATTCTTGTACAACTCATTCTACATATTTTGCTGTTTACATTTTACATATGTGAAAAATAGGCTTCGTTGTAGAAATAATCAAATTTGGATGATCATTTAAACTCAAATATATTATAATTGCGTGGTTTCAGTATATAGATGTACAGAATTTAGGCAAAATTAAAGCGGTTTTAGGAGGGATACAACACTCAATATGAATTAAAAAGAACTTTAAAAATCACGATTTTGACACAAGATGGATGCCATATATCATTTTGAAGTGGGTCATGTGATCGTTTCATATCATGGACACGTGATCACTTCATATAAGAGGTGTTATTATTATTTTAATTTTTATTTAAAAAACAACTGAATATATTTCGCTGAATTTTTTTTTATATATTTTATGGAACAATTTGAATATTGCCTAAAATTTTCGAAGCAATTTGTGAATTTTAAATCCGCTTAAAAAATGTTTGAAAAATTAGGTCCCATAGGGTTCAATGTATTTCATTTTTCCAACCTGGGTTCAATCCAAAACTAATTGAGTGATATTATTCATTTATATTCTCATAGGTTCCACAGACCGTCTGAACAACATACTAAAATTTCATTTTGCTTAAGTCATATTTACGGCAGTTATCGTGCTAACGGACAGATAGACAAAATGAACAAAGTCATAAACACTTTTCAATTTTGTTGTAAAGTGTTAAAAAAAGTTACTAAAAAACTAAATTTTCTATGGTACTAAAAAATGGTACTGAAAAACTAAATTTTCTATGGTACTAAAAAATGGTACTGAAAAACTAAATTTTCTAGTACCATTTTTGTCGTTTACTATTTATATTTATCTTTTATAGTTTGCTATATATTTCGAGTGAAAATTAACAAGACGAAAAAACACTCACTCAGAGAGCTACTTTGAAAAGTTTTTTCGAAAAGAAAGTCAAAATATTAAAATATTGAAATTATATTTTATATATTCATAATCTGAATCCTGTTTCCGACAAAACAAGACATTTTTTTTCCATTTTTACCTATTAGGTCCGGGGATTATAGGCGTCCAAAGTGTTTGCATTTTTCGTGATGCTCCGTTTTTTCCGCCGGAAAAAACCTTAACCTGCTGCAACAGGTGCAATGTTTCTGTCGGTGATTTTCCCCAAACGCTGGCAGAATTTCATATTTGCACGTTGCTCTTCAAACGCCATTTCCTTATTGGAAGAACGCGAACGACTACAGTTCACTGACACGCATTGTCTGGAAAAAAAAACTGCGTCTTGCTTTTCACATCTTGAGTCACATGTTCCTCTATGCCACGGTAAAATAGTTCCTGTCTCCTCCAATCAGGATTGGAGATATCAGCACAGTCTCCGAACTTTTTGATCCTACCTTGTATATTATTTACATTAAAAAGAAGTATTTCAAGGACCTCTTTTATGTCGTTGGTTATTTTCAGTTCACTCTCAGCTTTTGTTAAGAAGCTAACTGTGTAGTTTTGGCCTGAAGAAGGGGACTTATAATGCTGTCGAAACAATTTTAATCACCTAACTAACGTTGTGTTACCATTCATTTTAAAGAGCTTGAAAAAAAGCTTTCGATCAATAAATATCCAGTTTGAAAAATTTATTCCTCCGGCGGGGTAAATGACGTCACAAACACAAAGTATGTATCGCGGCTATATTTCACTACAGTGACTGAAACTATTGTTCCGTGATCATTGAATTACAAATAGACCTTAGCATGTATGGTTATATCAAATTTTGTCTTATGCTACCATATTAAGAAAACTATATTGTTGTTGCTAATCTCACTTGTCCGGTAGATATCAGAACAAGCCCAATAGCCAAGCTAAAGAGTGAGAAATTGCAGCTTCTGTTGTTCCAAAACCCCAGGTACACCATGGTAGAAATCTGATTTAGGAAGGATGTTAACGTTCCTGTGGCTGCCACACCCACTGGAACTTCACCAACCTTTTCCTGACCCATCACTTATCAGATGGACTTTCGCACCTACAGATGTGTGGAATCATGACTCTGATTAGATAAGGGGATAGTTTGGGGAAACTTCTAGAATATAAGTGCCATACCTTCGAGTGCAATCCTCTTGCTTTAACCACTGGGCTATTTCTGTCCATTCTATACATTATACTATGTATATTGAGAAAGCGATAAATTTATTTAAACGAATTATAGCACAAACAGTATTAAATGCGTGATAATTCCACTAACGACATTGCGTTTTATCGCATTAGTCAACCACAAAATATAGTTTCACTTAGATGGATATGGTTTACTTGCTCCATTTTGTCCCATCACCATCATTTGGGAAAAAATTGGATTAACTTTGAGTGAACATGGCGTTTGGGGGCATCTATCGATTTATATCATCAAATCCTAAGGCAAAGTTTCGTGTTTCTGCGATCGAAATATTTTTTTTAAATGTCAATGGTAAAGTTTGCATTCTCTAATGTTATATCACCCGAAGAGATTTTCAGCTATATCTCTGGCATACTTATCTGTGGAACCCATTTTTGCTTTAAAATGGGTAGTTTGGCGTCCCAAAGAGAATGTGGCAGTGAAACTTTTTCCATCAGGCTCTTTTAATTCGGGGGGGAAAAAAGATGAAAATGTGGGCTGTTACATGCCAATTTTGATGCCGAATGTTACTTTGCGCACAAGCATCAAAATAAGTAGAACACGATGCAAAATACTGCGCAAATAAATGCAGAATTTAGACGATATCCAAAAAACGTTCGAAACGATCGTCTGCTACTTATTTATACTAATTTTGGACAAATTAAGCAGCACCATGGCCTAAATAGAAGAACATGTATCTTATATTCAAGATTTGTTTCTGTTTTTCAAGTCTGCGACTTCCTTAAATAACCGATGGTGCAAATAATTCCTTTAGTAACGGATGAGGCTGTTCTTCAGGCCTTGATCGAAAAATACGATTTTTCCCAACCGATGGTGCAAACAAGAGGCATGGTGGCCCAAATTTGGTGGCCCATGGTGGCTTCAAAGTTTGCCTAAATACGCGGTTGCTCCAAATAACTATCGATGCGGCATGGTGGCCCAAGTTACCGAAGTAAAACTATGTTATATTCACAATTTTTTTCTGTTCTTCAAAATCCAAATACGACTTCCCTCAACCGATGGCATAAATAAGCGACATGGTGAGCCAAATAGGTGAAACATGTTTACCATTTGTTTTTGTTCTTGAAATTTGTCCAAATACGCGCTTGCCTCAAATAACTGTTGATGCAAATAAGCGGCATGGCGTCCCAAATTGCCAAAGCAAAATTATGTTGTATTCACTATTTATTTCTTTTATTCAAGTTTGCTTCAAATAAGGGACTTCCCTAGTTAACCAATGTTGCAAATAAGTGGCCCAAATAGCCGAAGCAGATTTACGATATATTCACGATTTATTTCTTTTCTTTAAGGTTTGTCTCAAATACGCGGCTTCCTAATTAACCGATAATATAATATTATCTACTGTGTTCCATTTTCAGAGAATTTTCAAATTATTTGCAGATATCCGGTTCCGTGACGAGGTTCAACCCAACAGATCTTACCCTCCATCGCCAAACGTGTGTGACTATAACAGTTTGTGCATGCCATTACGACGATGTCGTCCTCTTTACAGTCTGCCCGATAGGAGGAACGTCGGGGTAACCTGCGGTTCGGGAAGAGGATCATTCCGACGAGTATGTTGCCCCAATTTTAATGATGGTGGCGATAGACAACCACCTCCTAACCCACCAAGTGCGACACCAACATCTAATGTGATTGGCACGCGAACTTTTAATGCCATCAATTTTAATCAGGGTGGTAAGTACTTACATATTTCAAAACATATTCATATCAAAACATATATTGATTATTCTTCATACATGTATGCCTCTACAGAAAATTATACTACAAATTATACACAAAGTGATTATAATAAAACCTTCTCTGTTAATGAATGTTGCAGCCAGGAATTTATTTCGGGTGTGACTCACGGAAAAGCGAACCACATGTTCTTTTTAAAAGGTGGTGGGTGGGGTGGGGGTAGGGAGTCTGTAAATATATTTTTAATGCCGGGTGTAAAATAAAGATAAATAATTCTAAAATGAATTTCTAAATATCATAAGGAAATTTATATTCTGAGATGACTTCAAGATTAAACAAGAAAGATCAATCATGCATAAGCATTGATTATGAAACACTTTCCAACTGAAATGTAATTTCATTTAAAAATTTCTAAAATGTGATTCATTCAGTGGTAATATCTTTTACATTATCACAGTACTACAGTAATTTATTATACTTAAATATTTAAAACTGTATCGAAATATAAATCATCTGATTCTTTATGCAAAATCAATGAATATTTCATTCATATAACTTGTATTCCAGACTCCAGAGCTAAATAATTTTGTGTGAAAAAAATTCAGCAATTCTTATGTAATTCATCTTACAATCGCTTGAGATATTTGCATTCTGCATATGTTAAAATTAGGCTTCCTTGAAGAAATAATAAAAGTTTAGGGATCATTTAAAATTACAACTATTGTAATTGCATAGGCACGGAATTTAGATACACAGATAATACACAGATAATATATATGTGTATGTGTATGTACTCAAAGTATTGGAATCGTGCCGAAGATCGGAACTCGAATTTTCAAAGTATCTACACGTTTTGGGACTTCTAGAACACGAAAAAACTACTTTTAGGAAGACGTCTGTGTGTGTAAGGGTGTATCTGTGTATGTTTCTGTGTGTCTGTGTGGATATTACATCCACTCTAATTGAAAAACTAATGGACCGAATTTCATACAATTTGGTAGGTATGTTTTTTGTGGGAAATCCTGATGTTCATTAGATTATAGTACGATTCGTAATAAAAGAATCTGCCTTCTTTGCGAAATGGCCGCAGAAATTGCCTTTATCCACTCTAGCTAAAAACTAATGAACCAAATTTAACAAAATTTGGAGTATAATATTTCAATAACCTACAAGTGATTTATATACCAAATTTAACAAAATTTTGTATATAAATCATTTGTAGGTTATTCTACTACGATTCGGGAAAAAGGAACGGGCTATTTTTGCGAAATGGCCAGCAAAAATCGTTATATATAAAAATAAAAGACTACGTGTGCTCAATTATATCAATTAAATTCCTATTTTATATGTGATTTTTGACAACAAAAAGAATAAGACTAACCCCATTACTCTAGGACTAGCCGTTCTTGAGATATTCTAGTTTTTTCGCGTTTTCGCTACGCCACCTTTGACAATAAGTCCAGTTATCAAATGAGAACCAAATTTAAGTTTAACGTGTAAATTCAATGTCATTTAAAATACTTATGTTGTGCAGATAAACTCAAATTATCATTGAATAAATAAAGAGAACGAATATGAGTCTGCAGGGAAAGACATGTGCTGTCCACATCAGAATTTTTAACAATATTACAACAATGATTTATAAAAGTGAACGGGGATTAATTGCGGGTCATTTCGAAAAAAATGTATGATCTATATTTAAAGATCCACCAAATTGCTGTAGAATAAAATGTTCTACAAATTTAAGCTGTGTACCAAATTTTAACTCTCTAGGACGTAGGAAAGTGCATTTAAAATGCCATCAATTAAATTCATCATGAAGAGTTATATAAAATTTAAAAAAAATGAAAAATTGTTATCTACCAAATTATTTTAAAATATGAAGCCACTCCCATATGCAAAACGTTTTAACAAATGGAGAGATATTTATTATATAATATCTCTCTCTTTTCTTTCTGGAAGATATCCCAAAGTCAGAATTTAATTGAATTTGTTTTTTTCCCTATATTAAATAATTTTTTTAATTAAAAAACTACTTAACATATTTTACTGAATTTTTTTTTATATATTCTATGGGATAATGTGAATATTTCCTAAAAATTTCGAAGCAATTCGTGAATTTTAAATTTACTTAAAAAATGTTTGAAAAATTAGGTCCCATAGGGTTCAATGTATTTCATTTTTTCAACCCGGGTTCAATAAAAAACTAATTGGGTGATATTATTTATTTATATTCCCATAGGTCCTACAGACCGTCTGAACAACATACTAAAATTTCATTTTGATAAACTCATTTTTACGGCAGTTATCGTGCTAACGGACAGACAGACAGACAGACAGACAGAATGAACAAAGTCATAAACACTTTTCAACTTTGTTGTAAAGTGTTAAAAAACTCGTAATTACTTTCCTTACATACATAATGTATAAGGAAAGTATTGTGACGGGGTCGAAAATTCGAGTTCGAATTTTCGACGGGGGAGCACGTTTCAAGCATCCCTGATCACGAATCAAACATTTTTGAAGTAATGTCTGTCTGTGTGTGTGTGTCAGTGAGTCTTTAGAGACGATAACTGACGAACGAATGGACCGATTCGAACGAAATTTGGTACAAAAATCACAATCCGTAAACACTGGAAGTCTATTGTTTTTATACGCAATCGAATGTTCAGAACTCCCCTAAATTTTCGAGTGAAATTTTGAAAAAATCGTCAGAAAATCAAAACCGCTAATAAAGTTACGCAAATAGACATTTCTTATGTAATGTTTCATTACAAAACGATTGAGATAAATTTTAGAACGCTAACATGAGCCGTTCTCAAGATATTGCACATTTTTCAAAAAAATTATCAAAAAGTGATATAAAATAAAAAAAAAATATTTCCTATTGAGAAACATGTTCACTTTTCATATGTAATACCGTGGGATAAATTGGGTGACATCATTCTCGTGGATCTAGCTCATTCCATTCATGAAAAAAGATACTTTGAGTAATACTTTTTTATTTGAACGCCAATAGTCATTTATCTGCTGTAAGAATAACTTATTTCTTCGTCCATAACGCTTGGCGAGCTTTTGGCGACGAATTTGGTGGGATGTCGCCAACTTGGAGACTTTTTTAAATGTTGCTAAATTAACGAAAAACTCGCCAAATGGATGAAAATGACGCTAAATCAATGACGACTCATTGATGATAACGACATGGAAAATGACGACTCATTGACGAAAATTCAATATCTTGGAAAGAATATAAATAACTACTATAAAAATAACCTATTTCTTTTTACTGTAAAAATAGTAAATTCATTGCATTATATAAGGAAAGTCATGTGCTGCCCACATGGGATTTTTTTATATAATGACTCAATTTTTTAAAATAAAATTTTCTATAAAGAAAACTGAAGTGTATATACTTTTAATGAAGCGATTTTATTAGTTTAAAATTGATGAAAGAATATTTTAACTGACTTCGCTTTAAGATGCCATCCTTTACATTCTTATACTATTCCATGTACCAGCCTTATCACGTGCCAAGGAAGGCCAACAGTAGTTTGTTGACAAATGAACATGAAGATGAGTGTGGAAATAAAGCAAATAATGCTTTTGTCCTCTTTCGAAGGAACGATCAATAATGGCTACTTTTCTTCGTGATATGTTTAATGTTAAAAACTTACAGAATTGAGGGGATTTAATTTTTATTTTCATTCTTGAGGAATATTCAGTTCAATAACGGAATTGATTGTTCACCTGTCTTGGGAAGGATCGGGTTTTATGTTCCCCAGTATTCAACCAGGAGCAGGAGTTTATTTTCTGAAAGTAATTTTAGTACGAATACAGGTTTTTATTATGCAAAAAGTAATTTTTGTAAACTACACAACAGCTTCCCCCGATACTCTTGATGTTTTTTATTCATCGGAAATGGCTTTTAAAAATCATTTGATGTAAATATTTTATATTTTAATGTATTTATTCATTTTCAGGTGCTTTAAAAAATCAATTGTTGTCTATAGTAGTTTGCATTTTAATGTATTTTATTATATTTTAATCTATATATTTTGTATTGTATTTTATCTTGCACGCTGTTACTGGGACTTTGTCCCGTAGCTTGCATTCTTTTAAAATAAAAATAAAAAAATAATAAAAACTGATGTGGGCAGCACATGATTTTCCTTATATACTGCTATGAATTTACTAGTTCTATAGTAAAAAAAAATCTGTTGTGGGCAGCACATGACTTTCCCTGCAGGCTCAAATTCCTATTTCCTTTACTTCTTTAATAATTCTTTAGATTGAGTTTAAGTGCACAAATATAAGATTTTTAATTCAATTTTTGTTTTTATTTAGTAATTGGACATTTTTTCCGAAATTGACGTAACAAAAATGCAAGAAATCTCAAATATCCTGAGAACGGTTAGTCCTAAAGTAATGGAGTTGGTCCTATTCTTTTTCTCATCAAAAATTTCGTATAAAACAAGCATTTAATTGATGCATGTCAGCATTTGTAGTCTTTTTATAGATTTTGACAATTTTTGCGGGCTATTTCGTAAAAAACAGCAGGTTGTTCTTTTTCGAATCGTACCAAAATCTAATCAGCACCAGAGTATCTCACAAGTAACTTACATACCAAATTTTGTGAAATTTGGTCAATTAGTGCTTTAGCTAGGGTGGATACCTGAAATTTTTGCGGACCATTTCATAAAAAAATGCAGATTGTTCTTTTCCGAATCGCACCAAAATCTAATCAGCACCAGATTATCCCACAAGTAATTTATCTACCAAATTTTGTGAAATTTGGTCAATTAGTATTTTAGCTAGAGTGGATACTTGAAATTTTTACGAGTCATTTCACAAAAAAAGGCGGGTTCTGCTCGAATCCTATCAAAAACTAATCAGCAAAGGAGTCTCATCCAAGTGATTTACCTACCAAATTTTATAAAATTCGGTCTATTAGTTTTATAGTTAGAGTGGATACATACATTGCACAGACAGACAGACACACATTCAGATACACACACACACAGATGTCACTCTAAAAATAGTTTTTCGTATTCTAGAGGTCTTGAAACGTGTAGATCCGTCTAAAACTCGAGTTGGACACAATTTTCGGCATAATTCCAATACTTTCCCTATACATTACCATGTATTGCAGGGAAAGTAATAATGTATAAGATCCACGGCGCTGTGTTTTTATCGTTGAATTGTACATTTGGCGATTTTCCGGATGACAACATGTAAAACTATTTCAAAATACTCATTTAACTTATACTTCCCGCAACTCTAAATAAACAATCATCAATATTGATAGTATCCTCAATAAGCGATATAGTTCATATATAGCCTTATATATATACCTATGTTCATATATACCTTAATAATTAAGTCATCAATTAGGCGTAATTTTCATTAATTTAACGCCATTTTTGCAATTTTGACGATATTTTTGTCAATCTGAGGCGAAATATCGCCAAGGTGGAAATACTTTGCTAAATTATTCGCTAGGTTTGCCAAATCCATCACCAAGTGTCACATACAAACTGAGAGAAAAGTATTTCTTATATACTAGAAGGTATGCCCGTTATATGATTGAAATCAGAATTTGCGATATATTACTTCCCATTTCGCGTCATTTTTATCAATTTTACGACATTTCTTTCATTTTAGCAACATTTAAAATAGTCGCCATGCTTGCGATGTTCCACTAAATTTCTCGCCAAACGTTACGGATGGACGGAGAAATCGGTTATTCTTATAGTCTACGCTAATGTTCTTCCCAAGATATTGAACTTCCATCATCTAGTCGTCATATTTATTTATTTAGCGTCATTTTCTTTTATTAATTTGGCGACATTTTCGTTAATTTGGCAACCTATTTTTTTAAAAAGTCGCCAAGTTGTCGGCATTCCGCCAAAATCTCGCCAAGCGTTATGGACAGAGAAATAAGTTATTCTTGTATTCTTGTAGCAGATAAATGACTATTAGCGTCCAAATTCAAAATTATTACCTAAAGTATCTTTTCATGTGCATAGAACTAGCTAGATCCGCGAGAATGATGTCATTCAATTTATTGCATGATATTACTTATGTAAAGTGAACATATTTCACAATAGATAATATTTTTTACTAATTTTATATGATTTTTTTAAAATTATTTTGAAAAATGCGCAATATCTCGAGAGCGGTTGAAGCTAGCTTTTTAAAATTTATGTCAATCATTTCCTAATGACAAATTACATAAAAAATGGCTATTTACGTAAATTTATTAAACGTTTTAATTTTTTGATGATTTTTCAAAATTTTACATGAAAATTTAGGGAGGTTCTGAACATTCGATTGCGTATAAAAACAATAGGCTTCCAGTATTCAGGGATTGTAACTTTTGTACAAAATTTCACTCGAATCGGTCCATTTGTTCGTCAGTTATCGTTTCCACGGACTCACTGACACACACATACATACTTTCACACACACATACTTTCACACACGCAGACATAATCTCAAAAACGTCTGATTCGTGTTCAGAGATGCTTGAAACGTGCTCTCCCGTCGAAAACTCGAATTCGAATTTTCAACCCCGTCACAATGCCTTCCTTATACATTATATGTATATAAGGAAAGTAATAATTAACCAACCTCTGACCATCTTTATTTTCTCCTTCGGTATTTTCGGTGGCTTGTGAAAACTTACCTGCTAATATTGAACTTCGAGATCAAGATGCTTATTCAGTTTGCTTTAGTTCCTTTAAACTAATAAGATAACTAATAAGATTTGATAAGTGTTACTTTAACTTCAGAATCTATATGGCTTTTCGTCTTCGCATAAAAATATCCAATCTCGGTTCAAACTGTGCTCCAAGAGAAGACTGTAGTTGATCTAGCGAGTTATGAAGATGGTTAAAAATGAATACTTTTACAAATAACTACACTTAGATATACTTAATACTAAAAAGTCGCCAAAGTGGCGCCAAATCGCCAAATCCGGTAACCCTTCATTGACCTTCCGCATGGCAACCCTGGGCTGACGTCACCAGTAAGTATGCTTGTACGGGTGTTTTCCTCGTCAGGTCTTCGAAAGAGACGAAAGACTCCAGAAGAAAGTGAATATCACACGTTCGCAACAATAGTCAATATGCGAAATGATAAAAATACTTTTGCTGAGGAGGCGTACGTATGTGTAGTCACTAAATGTAAATTGCGAAAGTACTTATTGGAATTACGGTCCCTGACCAAAACGCATTCCGAACAATGAAGTCTAGCGATTGCTTTCACTCAAGTTAAGCATTCCAAAGGGTAGTTATACTTCGATGGTGAAATTGTAGATAAAATGCCGGGTATTGCGTAGATACAAATGAAATAGCCTCCTTTCAAATACCCATCGATATGGAACAGTGTCAAGAAATTTCTCCACGAATGATTTAACTATAAATACATGTTCTTCCCCCAGGGGAGCCCACTGCAAGAGGGTGCTTTACAGATCTTAGCTCCTTATAGCTCTGGTCCTTCTGACCTGGGGGATAGATAGGCCTGGGTGCTTGCACTTGTAACTCTTCCAGGCGCTTCCAACTGGCGGAGAGGAACAGTATCTTTGTCGCCTGTGACCAGACCCGTCGGTGACTGGGGTCGAGTCTCGGCGGGAACCTTTTAGTCTTGCCTGGTGAATGATTCCGTCGACCCTCACTCTTCATGCCTTGGCCTTGCTGGGGTACGGATAACATCCTTTCGTCCCCCCCCCCCATTGTAGAGGCGTAAACTATTAAAAGTCGCCACAGGGGGGGGGTGTCTTAAGCTGTCCCTATAAATGCATATTATTGAAGACCCTATACCTTCTGTTTCTTCTGTCTGCCTGGTTACGACCTTGATCTCATCAATTATGCAGGCTTGGAAAAGATAACAATTCCACAACATTTGTGGTTTGTCCATAAATTTTGTTGGATTTTACACAAAATATATATGCCACCTGGCGTATAAGAGAATATACCTATATCATAATTACAAACAGTACAGGATGTTAAAGGCACTTTCCAATGAGGCTAATCTAAACAGTGTAGATTTACAAAAGTATTTAGTATTACTATACCATGTACAGTATCTTTCAGCCATTGTTACTTTCCTTATACACATAATGTATAAGGAAAGTATTGTGACGGGGTCGGAAATTCGAATTCGAGTTTTCGACGGGAGAGCACGTTTCAAGCATTCCTGATCATGAATCGAACATTTTTGAGGTGATGTCTGTATGTGTGTGTGTGTGTGTGTGTGTGTAAGTATGTATGTGTGTCAATGAGTCTGTGGAAGCCTATTGTATTTAAACACAATCGAATATTCAAAACTCCCTAATTTTTCGAGTGAAATTTTGAAAAAATCATCAAAAAATCAATACCTTTAATTAAGTTACGCAAATAGACATTCCTTATGTAATTTTTTCTTATAAAACGATTGACATAAACTTTAGAATGCTAGCATGAACCGTTCTCGAGATATTGCATATTTTTAAAATAGATTTATCAAAAAATCCCAAAAATTAAAACAAATATATTAACTGTTGAGAAACATGTTCCTTTTTATATCTAATATCATGCGATAAATTTGGGGACATCATTTTTGTGGATCTGGCTCGTTCCATTCATGAGAAAAGATACTTTGAGTAATACTTTTGTATTTGAATGCCAATAGTCATTTATCTGCTATAAGGATAACTTATTTCTTCGTCCATAACGCTTGACGAGCTTTTGGCGACGAATTTGGCGGAATGTCGCCAACTTGGCGACTTTTTAAAATGTTTTCAAATTAACAAAATATCGCCAAATAGATAAAACTGACGCTAAATCAATGAAAATGACGACTCATTGACGAAAATTGAATATCTTGGAAAGAATATAAGTATCTACTATAAGAATAATCTAGTTTTTTTACTGTAAAAGTAGTAAATTCATTGCCTTATATAAGGAAAGTTATATGTTGCCCACATCAGATTTTTTACTTTGTGTTCCCCCATTTGGTGATTTCGCCAGTTTTCCTTTCATCACCTCTTCCCTTTTTTGGCTTGTCTTAATTTTGACTTGTCTCTCTGGGTGCTGAGTCAAGTTGCAGTTATGACAACCCCATTTTCCTAGTTGTGCCTTCGGTTGGAGCATGTCGAATATAGTTATTATTCTTAGTGCCGAAAAATTGATTAAAGACAATTCAAGAAAACTATCACACACCAATGGTTAGTCCGGCCGCCCAAATTACTGCTCTATGTCCACGGATGAGCCGGACGTTCTGGGTTTTCGACACCAATGGTTGGCGGGATAATAGAAGTGGCCGCTCGATACCGTACCGCCCTTCGAGAAGCAATTTAAGCTCTTGAATCTGATTATCGCTCTCTCTCCCTATTCGTGTACTCCTTCTTCTGTTGTGATGACATATTTGTGCTGTATGTGAGTGTGTGGGTTTATTAAATTACGTATTGAATTGTTGTGATATTTTTGTATAGAGAACAGCGAGCCCCAATTTTTTTGTTAACCTACATCACGGCTCTATCTATGCTGGTTGCTGCATTGTAAACATGATCCCAACTAATCGTGATCATTTTAATGTGAAACAGGTTAGGGCACAGAGTACGGAGTAAATGATAAAAGAAATGTGACTGGGATAAAACACAAGCATGTAGCGAAAGTGCTCTTCTGTTGCTACGAATGCCTAACAGGAAACAGGTTATTATAATTTGAAAATTTATGTCGCGTGACTTCGGCGGCAAATTCGGTTATATTGACGAAGAATTTGGCGAAATATCCCCATTTTAAGATTTTCTGGCGAGTTCTGAGAACCTCTCAAATTTTGTAGGTTGGCTAAGATCTTCACGACTTTTGTGCCTTTTCCAGAACATTCTACAGAAAATATATATAACCTCGATACCGTCCATTCGGATTGTTGACGTGGTACGTTGTTGTCCGACCCACCAGAAAGGTGTAAGGTAACCGTTTGGACAGCCTGGAAGTGCCACCCAATTTAGACCGGAACCCAGTGAGGGAGGCATCCACAGGGACCGTACCCTCCTTCCCCTACCACCAACCTCTCGGAGGGACTTACGGACCCATATGTTTAACGTGATCGTACTCCGCATGAACACGGCGGCAGTTGTGGCAGCGTGTAAATCCAGCGCGCAAACCACCGGGCTACCGCGTCCGAAATGTGCCAACAGCACGCCGTGTTCCCAGGTGGTCACCCACCCAAGTACTAACCGCGGCCGATGCTGCTTGACTTCGGTGATCTAATGAGAACCGGTGTTTTCAGCAAGGTAAGGCCGCTGGCCCGTTGACGTGGTACGTGTAAAAATGAATTGTGAATACGTCAATGTCTGAGTAAATCATGAAAGAAATGTGAAGGAGCTGAAAGAATTATGTACTGGAAGGGCTACTATACTTGCATAGCCGGACTCAATACAGAACCCAGTATGCAAATACTCTTTTTATATATAGCCTTTAAGCTTTTATTTTTATTTTTCTTACGATTATCGCGACCTTTATCAATGAATGGTTTGAAGGGTTAGCTGGTTTTTACCTCCCGCATGTATATTTGTTCAAAAATTAAAATTTTTACATGATCATAAGGAATTTGACATAGATTATAAGATAGTTGGTTATACTTTCTTTATATTGTTGTCTGTAGTTCCATTATACAACAATTCTGGTAGAAAAGTGTAAAAGTTTTGAATTTTAGATCGGCGCTCTCTGTGCAGCGACATTTGGATTATACGAAAGTATGCGCTTGCGCCAAGCGCACGTTGACCCGGCGGAATGATGGCAAACGCCCCTTCCAAGCGTTTCATCATCGATAACTTTGTCAATTACACTTCGATTTACACGTAATAAACTGCCCTATTAGCAATCTAATATGGGTCTAATGTTGGCAGCCAATATTGAAAAGATTGGACCAATATGAAAAAAATCTGATGTGGGCAGCACATGACTCTCCCTGCAGACTTAAATTCATATTTTCTTTATTTCTTTAATAATTCATTAGATTGAGTTTAATTGCACCAAATAACACTAAATTTGCATTTTTAATTCAATTTTTGTTTTTATTTGGTAATTGCACATTTTTTCGATAGCGGCGTAACAATAATGCAAGAAATCTCAAATATCTTGAGAACGGTTAGTCCTAAAGTATAATGGAGTGTGTTATATTATTTTCCTCGTCAAAAATTGCGTATGAAACAAGAATTGAATTGATACATATCAGCATACGTAGTCTGTTTTTTTATTTTTTTTTATTTTGGCGATTTTTGCGGGCCATTTCATAAAAAAAGGCAGGTTGTTATTTTCCGAATCGTACCAACATCTAATCAGCACCAGAGTGGCCCACAAGTAACTTATCTACCAAATATTGTGAAATTTGGTCAATTAGTATTTTAGCTAGGGTGGATACATGAAATTTTTGCGGGCCATCTCGTAAAAAAAAGGCGAGTTCTTCTTTTCCGAATCTTACCAAATTCTAATCAGCACCAGAGTATCCAACAAGTAACTTATCTACCAAATTTTGTGAAATTTGATAAATTAGTATTTTAGCTAAAGCGGATAAATGAAATGTTTACGGGCCATTCCGCAAAAAATGTCGTGTTCTGTTTTTACGAATCGTACCGAAAACTAATCAGCACCAGGGTCACATCCAAGTGACTTACCTACCAAATTTTATGACATTCGGTGTATTAGTTTTTGAGTTAAAGTGGATACATACATTGCACAGACACACAGACAGACATACGCACAGACGTCACGCTAAGAATAGTTTTTTCGTATTCTAGAGGTCTCGAAACATGTAGTTCCGTCGAAAACTCGAGTTGCGATTTTCGACATGATTCCAATACTTTCCCTATGCATTACCATGTATTGCAGGGAAAGTAAAAATAGATATTTTGACGAAATTAGCTCAATATTCGGACAATATTACGCCAAAACAGGCGTTTCATTGGAAATATTTTCAATGTAACACCAATATTGGCTTAATGTTATAACGAAAATATTTACCCAATGTAACTACAATATTTGTCCAATATTGGGATTATATTGGAAATATTTCCAATGTAATGCTAAAATATACAATATTGGTCATTGGACCAATATTAAATGCTACTAGGGTGTATTCTATTAATGAATCAATATTGTATAATTAAAAAAAAAGGAAAAATAAAAACAATTTCTAAAAGTTAAAAAATATTGAATCCTTTCCCTAGATACCTCGCACCATGGCCACACACAACTCGCAAAAACCTCTTCACATTCAAAATACATGGCCCACTCAATAAATCTCTGGTCTAACTAAGAAAAACAATTTTTTTTTTTAGAAATTCGACTTTAGAAATTCGACATACTCTCCTTCAAGAGTGATACATTCATTCCAACGCTCCTCTAACTTTTCGATGCCTTTTTTGTAGAACGATTTGGCTTTGCTTTCAAAATAGGCCTCAGTTTCGGCAATCACTTCTTCATTTGAGCCAAATTTCTTTCCCTGGAGCATCTTTTTGATGTCTGCAAAAAGTCAGTAGTCGCTAGGGGGCCAGATCTGGAGAGTACGGTGGATGAGGAAGCAATTCGAAGCGCAATTCATATAATTTAACCAACGTTTTCATCGACTTGTGACACGGGGTATTGTCTTGGTGGAACAGCACTTTTTCTTTTGCATGTGAGGCAGTTTTTTCTTGATTTCTACACTCAATCGATCCAATAATGCCATGTAATATTCGCTAATGATAGTTTTACCTTTCTCAAGATACTCGATGAACAAAATACCATGTACGTCCTAAAATACGGATGTCATAACCTTGCCAGCTGACTTTTGGGTTTGGGGTCGCTTCGGACGACTTTCACCGGCTGCTGTCCACTCAGCTGACGATCTTTTTGATTCAGGTGTGTAGTAATGGATCCATGTTTCATCTATTGTCACATATCGACGCAAGAAATCCTTTTTATCTCGCTTGAACATCTGCAAAACAGATCTTTGAATAGTGGACCCGTTGTTGTTTTTGGTCCGGTGTGAGTAAACGCGGCACCCACTTCGAAAGCAACTTACATATGCTCACATTTTCGTGTAAAATTGTAAACACACTACCTTCTGATATCTGTAAGGTGTCAGCTATCTCACGCAACTTCCCTTTACGGTCTTTCAAAACTATTTTGTGGACTTTTTTATGTTTTCCGGAACAACTGCCGATTTTGGACGATCAGAGCGTTCAGCATCATCGGTGTTTGTACGACCGCGTTTGAATTCAGCATACCAGTCAATAATAGTTGATTTCCCTGGTGCAGAGTCTCCATAACGCTTATCAAGCCACTGTTTGGCTTCAACAGTATTTTTCCCCATCAAAAAACAATGTTTAATCCACACAAGAAATTATTTTTTATCCATTGTTTTGAAAATTACAAAAGTGGGGTCACTAAAACCACTGTAACCTATAAACTAATTGTCAGAATGTTATGAAATTTTGACACGTGTCGTTTGAAAGTTGGTACTATCCAGAAATCATATGGGTCTGTCAACAGTGTTGCCATAAAGGTGTCAGACCGGTGACTTATTGAGTGAAGTGTTACGCTAGAGGAGTTCGCATCATTCTACAACCAATAATATAGATAGATACTCACTATTACTTTTTTTGCAGTATGTGGACAATCCATTACAGCGAACGTACGAACCAAATACATCATGGGTGGTCAAAATGCAACAGAGGGAGCATGGCCGTGGATGGTAAGATTCACAAGAACTTATTGACTTACTTATTGACTTCTTTCTCACAAAACGGTATTTGTTCACGGTTTTCTGAGTTGTATAAGAAACGCTATTAGGAGGATGGGTGAATGGTCTTGTTTTAATTCCCATTATGTAATTTAGATTCAAAAGTGGCACAACTAAAAAAATTAACTGAAGTGTAGTTCAACTCGATCTTATATGTAAGACATCTGGTCTTATATATAAGACATCTGGTCTTATATATAAGACATCTGGTATACCAGAATCCTTTTTTAAGCAGCTTAGGATTATTATTATTATTTTAATTTTACAAGAAAAATGTTTAACAATCTTTATTGTTAAACATTTTTCTTGTAAAATTAAAATTTATTAATAATATATAATATAATTATATATATATTTATAAATATATATATATATATATATATATATATATATATATATATATATATATATATAATAAAATGCAAATATTAATTAAATAATAATAATATATATTTAAAATATATATATAATTATATTATATATTATTAATTATATTATTATATATAATAATATAATTATAATATAATAATATATTAATATATAATATATAATATATATATAATATATATATATATATATTATATTAATATATTATTATATATATTATATATATAATATATAATGATAACAATCATAGTATAATACCCTTCATTTTAAAGGACTTAAAAAAATATTTCGATTGTTACAAAGTTTTACAATGATCTCCCCCCCCCCCCTACTCCTCGATAGGGCCCAATAACGTCACGGGCACAAAAATTGTATCGCGGCTGTTTTTCGCTACAATTATTGAAACAATAAAGTTTTGTGTTCATTGATACCTAAATAACCCCTTTTATGCATGATGGCGTCAAATTTAGTTTCATGCTGCCGTGTTAAAAAAAAAAATATAAAATTTCGAATAAATTTCAAAGTTGCTGTTGGAGTTTAAGAAAAGTTTATCTAGTTCTAGATTTTTTCGTTAACAATGTAGAATATAAAATTTTGTGAAAATCCATTAATATTTGTTGCAGCTATTGTGTACACAAGAAATTGGCTACAGACGGACGTCACTCCAAAAATAGTCAAAACGTGTTCGGGAGGTCCTGAAACATATATTGGCATCCAAATCTCCAAATTACATATTTTCTGGAAAACAATACTTTCTCAGCACGACGTATAAGAATGTAAAAATTTGATGTGGGCAGCATATGACGTCCCATACAGCTTGCAATCAAACGGGGGAAGGCTACAAAAGACGTCAAGAGCGCCCTCAAACATTCATTGTTTGGTATGTAAAGGTGAAGCAAACTTACAGGCGAATTTGCTCCAGCACAATTTCACTCCAACTTCCGTAACGCATGCGCATTAACAAATCTTCACTCGGGGGAAAATAGTTGCATTTGATGCAATGCTATTACTTCTTGTACTGTGAAATAATGGGGTACGAGATTTACAGTGCAATGCTTTTAGCGTATTTACGGCGCTTTTAGCGAGATTTACAGCACAATGCTTATATATATATATATATATATATATATATACATATATATATATATATATATATATATATATGTATGTATGTATATATATATATATATATATATATATATATATATATATGTGTGTGTGTGTGTGTGCGTGCTTGTAGAGACATTATGTTGTAATTCTCCATTCCACTTTTTCACGCATTCATTTTACAAAGCGATCTACTGGCAATACCATAATTAACAAATCTAAACAGGATACTATCTATATATTTAATAAATGAGATTTTTATTTTATAAACGTTGTAAATATCTCAAAATGTTAAATCAAAGCGATGATATTCAAGTAGTAGAATGCTATTACAAATTTCCAAGCAGGCATAGTTCTTGCTTTTTCATCTTTCTTTAGACCCATTTTTTGAAGTCTATCGTATATGAAGTCCCAAATATTAATAGATTTCCACGAAACTTTATATCTAACATTATAATAAAAGAATCTAGAACTGGATAGATTTTTTTTTTTAAATACGAGCGAAAACTTCGAAATTTATTTGAAATTTTATATGTTTTTGAAATGGCAGCATAGGATAAAAGTTTGACATAAGCATGCATAAAAAGGGTTTATTTCTGTCTCAATGATCACGATATTATCAATTATTGTTGTGAAAAATAGCCGCGATACAATTTTTCGTCCGTGACGTCATTAGCCTCCTCCCCCCCCCCCCCTCGCCATTGGATTGAATCATTTGAACCCATGACACCGATATTTCAAAACTTTTTCTAGTAAAATTTGAAAAAAAAAATTGCTTGAGAAAGTCGAGTTCAGCCAGTCTCCAGTAAATGTTCTCTTTGTAAACGGGTGCTGGTTTATAAAACTTGCCTGAGGGAAACAAATACAAAATGAGAATGTCAAATTTTCTTGTCTTATCCCCATATATGGACACGCGCATCCCACTTCGGAGATCAATGCTACGCTATATATAGAAACATATAAAATTGAAAAATTTATGTAAATGGAACTTCATTTCAAACACGAATTTTACCTGAAATACATAAATCGTATGTGCTTTCACGAGTGAAAATGGATCATATGCGAGTCAGCAAATGAAAAGAAACGTTGCACGCAAGAATTCCAAACACTAAAGTTTCGTAAATATTTCAATTGCTATGAACCATTGGCATGAATTAAAATGGCGGTTTACGACGTTTTCGAATCCAATGTGTGTCAGGTAATTTGCATTTTAATAATTTAGATATCTGTGATTTCAACCGTAAAATACCCAAAACTGTTTTTAATAGCAGCACTCATGCAAAAGCACTGTTCAGAAAATGAGTTCAATCATTATTGGATATAATGAGTTTTAATATATTGAGATATGATATATAATGGGTTATAATGAGTTTAAGTTTTTTCAGGAAAGAGGACTTAACTACTATCCGTTACAATTGGGCAAATCAAGATATAAATAACGGGCTATCCATTGCTTTCATAATGATATATAGATTATCGATATTGTGTCGGAAATTATCATTGTTTTACATAGGAAATAATGCTATGAAAATCTTAAAATTTGAATAAGTCGAGTTCTGATCATCGAACTTATAAAAATTTCTATCTAGTTCTCGTTCTTCACATAACAAGACTGGCGTTTTCCTTTAATAATTTAATTATTTATTTCATTTTTTTTAGCAATTCAGTTTGTTAAACAGGACCAGCTCTTTTTCCATTTGTACAAAAATCTAATCAGAAATCAGCATTGATCAATTTCATAAAAGATCGGATGGATGGTTTTTGGGATAGAGAGAATACGTATATGTGCAAATTCTTAAAATGCACTTAACATACGAACTTTTTATAACGCCACGAACAAAGTAGTTGAATCTTCGTACAGAGACTAAAATCATGTAATTCATTGAAAACTGAAATCTAAGCTTTCGACCCACACTTTGCATATAATACGTATTGTAAAGTAAGTAAAAATGCAGCAATGTATTCTTTCAGGTTACCCTCACAGCTAAATGGCAGTAATTTTCCTGCTTTTATTCTGAACAGGCAGCCATTAGAGTTCAAGGGAGACGTGGTGCCAATATGCCGTGGTGTACGGGATTCCTCATCGACAGAAAGCACGTCATTTCGGCAGCTCACTGCTTTCATAACTCAGAGTAAGTAGATTTTGGCTTTATTTCTTACAAATTGTTATATCATGCGCAGCGGCTAACTGGGAATGAATTTTTGTGCCTTAAACAAAGTGCATAAAATCTCTCCTCCACCTCACGCCCAAATTTTAGACCCCCCAAAACAAAAACTTAATTTTGATGACCAAAATTTTATTTTTGGCCCCAAAGATAAAACATTAAAAAATGCTTTTATTTTGGAAGACCCCCCCCCCCCCGCCACGCGCGCGCATTTTAGGTTCCCCAAAACAAAAATTTTGATGGCCAAAATTTATTTTTGACCCCAAAAATAAAATAAAAAAATGCTTTTATTTTGGGAGCCCCCCTCCTCTCCCCTCAGAAAAAGAAAACATTAAAAAATGCTTTTTATTTTGGGAGGTACAAAAATTTTTCTTTATGGATCCCCTACAAAAGTTTTTTTTTCTTCTTTTTCCCGAAACTAATATTTTGGAAGCCAAAATTTCAGTTTTGGCCCCCAAAATAAAAGTATTTAAGAAACTGTTTTTATCTTAAACGGCCATTTTCATAAGTGGAAGTTTTTTATATTTTGTATTTTTTTGTCTTTTTAATTTCTTAATCTTTCTTCTTTTTCTTTTGTTCATTTTGAAGTTCCTCGTCACTAGTTTAACTTAATTTCTTGTCTGCCATAGAAAATTAAAAGATTTTTTTTAAATAGGTTAAAATAGTTTGCTAAATAATTCACTATCTCAGTTTGCATTAAAAAAACGTTAGAAAATTAGACCATCTACACTTTATCTGCTATTATCCATTGTGAAGTGAAGGCGAGCTAACGTTAGACGCACGCTTTTGTCCTCGTCCTAGGTCTCGCCTCGTTCTTGATAGGGCCCCGCGTTTCACAAACTCTGAGAAACATTTCAATTTATATGTAACAGGTAATGGACATTTTGTGAAAAATTATTTTTTGTATTTATCATAAAAAGCAGTATAATGTATCCTAAGTAAACTTAATGTGTATAATTGTTATAATAGCAATAAAATGCTTTTATTTTTCAATAAAATCTCTGAAGAAAAAATTGCTTTGTTATAGACGTTGCAAATGTTTCAGCTCAATATTTCTTGGACCCCCAATTCAGCGTCGCTTAACAGAATTTAATACTACGCCCATGGAGGTAAAAGTAAGGAGTTAAAACGCCATATTAAAAAAACACCAATATAGTTTGAGGCAATCATTCAGGTGGCACTGGGGTAAGAAAAGTGGTCCTGAAATGTATGTATTTCTGTTATGAAAAGCGCAAAATATTTATTTACGAGGATGGATCCAAAAAAAAAGGGTTACAAGGGTTATAAAAATTATTTATTAACAATAGACAGAAAATACAAAATGGAATTAAGAGGCATACTTGGCGATCATTTTTCCACATAATCATCAAATGTATTTAGGTATTTATCTGAAGACCAACTTGTTTAACCCGGCTTGGTAGAAATCACGTCTCTGTCCATTGAGCCAGTTCTCGGCAGCTGTTTTCACATCACTGTCTGAAGAGAACCTTATTCCAGATAAGTGTTTCTTCAATTCTGGAAAAAAGGAAATAGTCACTGGCTGACAAATCTGGGTTGTATGGGGGGTGGCTTCAGACTTCCCACTTGAACTTTTGCAGCAATTCTTGAGTTTGGCGAGCAGTATAGGGCCTGGCATTGTCATGCAATAGGATGACACCATCACTCAACATGCCCATATTCTATGCCCATAAGAAACGAAACACGGCTCGCACCTCCAAGCGAAACCAATTTTCTAAACGTCTTGCCATTTCAATCGCTCTGACGCGTTTGCGAACTTACACTATCTATCCACATAGCAGTTGTAAGACAACTTCCGCCATCTGTCTCCACTCTGGGGAAAGATATTCCCTTCACAATAATTACTTTTCAAATGCTGCTACTTGTAACTTTTTTTTTTTGATCTACCCTCGTAAACTGTCAATTTTGTAAAAAAAAAATATTAGCGTAATACAAATTAGAACCGAAACAATAAAGAATATTCCTACGTATTCAAAGTTATTACAATAAACTCCCGATTATCCGCGGAATAGGGTGGCGCGATAACCACGGATAAGCGAATTTCGCGGATAATCCGCAAAATAGCTGGAAAAAGGACAAAAATCCACACATAAATGCATTTAAACCATTTTTAAGAATCATAATATAGTAGCACATACTTACACACATAGAGTTGTGACTTCATAAACGGTATCCTTAAGTTTTTACAAAAAAGTCGGTTAATTGTTTTTGTTTTTTCGTTTCGATGCTCCTCTTCTTTACTTGCGATTGAAGTTTTTTTAACAGCATCTTGTCGCAAAGTGATGAATCGTCCTGCTCCTCTATGTATTTAATGATTCCATCAATGTGAGTTAGCGCTTCATCATGGCTCATTTTCTTCTGCATCCCTTTTCCCCCATCTTCTTCATCGTTCTCAGCCGAAACCACACCTTTTTCTCCGGCTATGATTTCTTCATCGGTAAGATGTTCGAAGCCTGGATCGTTTGCGTCACAATTGATCCACTCAACGATGTTATCTTCATCCACGTTACTTCCTCCAGGAACAGATTTTACTGAATTTGCCAAATCAGATGCAGTAACTTCCTCGTCTTCTTCTTCCTGTGGAGACTAACGTTTTTCCCACATTTGGCAAAATTTTTCTCCAGGACTTTACTAAAGTCGTTATCTTAACCGTATTCCAAGCAGTGTTGATGTCATAAATGCTATCAAGAATCGTGTAGTCCTTCCAAAAGCCCTGGAAATCGCCCCCCTCTTCAATCCGTTTTTTCAATAAGTTGGTTCGATACCTTTTCTTCATAGAAGCAATAACTCCCTGGTCCATGGGCTAAGTGCCGTGACGTTAGGTGGCAAAAACTTGACGAAAAAATTTCCATCTTCTGATTTCAGAACACTTTCTCCTGGGTGAGCCGAGGCGTTGTCAAGCAACAATATGACTTTTTCGGGTAGGTTTTTAGACTTGAGATGCTCTCTCACTTGGGGAATGAATTTTTTTTCGAACTGAAATATTTCTTGAATCATCCAGGCTTTTTTTGGTTAAAGTAATGAACTGGAAGGTTTTCAGCTCTTGTACCTTTAAAGGGTCTAGGTTTTTTTTACTTTCCCAATCACTACGAGTATTAGTTTGTGTGTTCCCGTAACATTGCTGCAAGACATTATCGTCAATCGTTCCTTACTGGTTTTATGTCCTGATGCTTGACGCTCTCTTTCTAACGCCAGTGTTCGCGTCGGCAAACATTTCCAATGCAGTCCAGATTCGTCAGCGTTGTATACTTGTTCATACGAAAGTTCTCCTGATTTTAAAAATTCCTGAAAATAATTTTTAAAGTCCTCTGCTGCCTGATAATCGCAACTTAATTTGTCACCGTGAAGTCCGATTTCTCTAATCCCATGGCGTTGTTTGAATCTAGTTAACCAGCCTGATGACGCATCAAAAGTCCCTTCCATTCCAAGCTTTTCGAAAAATTGCTTAGCTTTTGCAGCAATAATCGGTCCTGAAATGGGTGTATCCTCACTTCCTACTTGACTCACCCATTTTAATAATGCCGCGCCCTATTCTTCATAGGTGCTGGTTTTCCTTTTCTTCATGGACGATGAGTTGTCCGATGCGGAAGCAAATTGCATTAGTTTATCTTTTTGCTTCATAATGTTTCTAACTGTAGACTCTCCAATGCCATACTTCAAGCTCATTTGTTTTTTCGATGAACCATTTTCAATTTTTTTTATCAACTCTAACGTATCTTGGATGGATAAGAGATAACTTTTTTTCTCTTTTCGCTCATCGCTAAAATTACAAGTTTAAACAGACGCAAGCAGATCGCGCGCACAGATTGACCTAAGTGATGTGGTGACTAAAGTGATGTGGTGTCAATTCTGACTTGAAATGGCAAGCGTAAAGGAATAGGGAGGTACGGAAAATGGCCTCAGCCAATTCGCCACGACCTTCAATCTGGTCCGAAACCTGACAAACGGCATATTCGTCCATTGTACAGGTTTCGGTGACCTTGGGGGGGGGGGGGGAGGGGGAAAGGAATAGGAACAATCCTATTGTTGCTCTAAAAATAGATTTTGCATTTGTTGATCATGAAAGGCGTGTTGCGTGTTTATTTCTCTACATTCCGTAAATGATCGTCGCAAAAAAAAAAATCGCGGAAGAGCGCGGGCATTAATCCGCAAAGCGGATAATCTGCCCGCGGATAATCGGGAGTTTACTGTATACCTTTCAATTTATTATCTCCATATATTCTATACTCTATCCTACAACTATGAAAATTACTGGTTAATTATACTCATATTTAGGGAACTCTTAAATTAAAAATAAACAAAAATACATATACTAAATACTACGCCTTTCTGTTGTGTTAACTAACAATACCGACTCATTTACTAACACTATAACCGACACCTAAATATAATTTTCAAAGCATTATGGCATTTTCAAGCGTTTCATCCATAGGAGTTTTATCTCCTTTCTATCTCCATGGCTAGGCCACTGATTATGGCTAGGCCACTATTCAAATCAGATGCATTTAAATCTAGGTGAGTTGTGTCTACCTATCTCGTGTCTATGAAGATATTTCGTTAGACATGCTTGAACTGTTTTACTGTCATTATTTCAGACAACTATAAAATTTAATGCTTGTGATTTTATTAGTCGATTAATTTGTGTTTAGTAAGGTTAACAATCATTTAAATAAGTATTTCACTTATAAAAACATGTATTATTTATTTAATTTTGTATAATTTTTGAAGTTTTATGAATACAGCAGTGTAGTCTTAGAAAGGTAGTACTTTCTTCTTCTTTTTTTTTTGTAGTATAAGTAAATCTATAGCAATCGATATGGTAGGTTGGAATATTTTTAGGATTAAAGATATTTTCTTCCGATTCCAGAATAAAAATTCTGGAGTATTTAGACATAAATTATATGCTGATTGCTTGATAAATCCGTTGAATAAGAATATTTAGATTTTAATTATTTGATTCATTATTAAGAGAAAATAAAAAAAAAAATTCAATTCCTTTTTTCAATGTTTGGAATTGACATTCAGTTACATTCCAAGATTGTCAATCTAACTGTTTATTTCAAAGCTGGCTGTGTGTAGGTTCATTCACACTGAACGTGACGAGATCCTAACGAAGTCAGCCCAAAAGCGGGGCGGGATAACCCAGTGGTTAAAGCACGGAAGTTGCACAAGGAGTACCCGAGTTTGATTTCCTGCTGTCTCCAAATTGTCTCCGTGTTTACGGGGACACGTTACTGCCCAAAGTTAAATCTGTGGGTCGAAAAGTCCTTCCGAGAGGTTGGTGGCAGGGGAATAAGGGCAGGGTCCTTGCAGATGTCACCCCCACTGGGTTCCAGCCTAAATTGTGTGGCACTGTCCCAGCCGTCGTAACAGATACCTTACACTTTCAGGTAGATTAAACAGTCTGGATCAAAAGAAAGAAAGTTGGAAAACCGAACTTTAAACCATCAAATGAGCAACATTATTTTTAAATATCATATTTTCCTTTAAATGTAAATGTAATTTTTTTTTTCTTTTAAAAAATAAAAGCACAAGAAATTTAAATTGTAAACACACATATTAAAAACACCAAAACTGAAAAATGATAAGAATTATTTTGCTGTAAAAAGTTACCTTCGAGATGAATAAAACTAAACATTTTCTTCTGAACAAAAATCACACTAGATTTCATATTTCTTAGCATTTTTGCAAAATTCATTGCAATATCATTCAAACCAAACACGAGAGGCATTTTGTGTCGCCGCCTTTCAATTGCTATGACTGCGCTAAATACCCGTAGCCGAAACAAATTCGAAATCAGATAACGCAAGAGGCCAACGTTATGGTGTAGTTTTAAAATGGAGGTACAGTCAAACCTGTTTGAAACAGAGCCTGTAGGAAACGGAATACTGTCATAAGCGCAAAGTATTTTTAGCCCCGTCCAAAAATATAGGATATTTATGCCATATCACCTGCGTGAAACGGAACCTGCACAACGCGGCACCATTTAAAGTAATTTGTAAATAAAGCATCTGTTGTAATGAACAAAGAACTGAGATATCGTCAAACTATTTCAGCCGTTTATTTCCAAGAGAACCACTTTCCACAGAACTTTCTATTAAATCACATGGTAAATTTTTTCTGAGTTTAAAACTTCAAAATTTTTCAGCTAACCTTTTGCTTACGGGTAGGACGCCAATGCCTGCAAAGGGGGATCGAACTGTTTGGGATAGGGTATATCAAATACCTGTATTTTTGAGAGGTTCTTCGTTTGGGATGGACGCTGCCCCAATAGTAATTAAAAGGTTAATCAAAGAGATTCTGAAATGCTAGAAATATAAATCAGTGCACGATTTTGGATTGAACGTCGCTCATTAGTAAGACATGTGCTCAAGAAGCTGTGTTGGATTATATGAAAAATTCATCTCTAAAAATTCAGTAGTTGTTATTTTAATTTATTTATTTGTTTCATGGTAAGCTGCAATGTTTCACCGGTAAGACAATTTATCTAGTTGTTAAAGTATTGCAATAAGCTAACAGTCAAGAACATGGGATACACTATTTATTATTTACCTATGTTCCTGTGAAAACAGTATGCAAAAATGCACGTATATACATATTTAAAATAATTAAATTAACTATTACAACAGAGTATTAATCAGGTGCGCCTAAATACACTTTTCAGAATGTTTAAATTCTAATGTATAGGTTACGTATACAATGGACTATACAGGGTGTCCCAAAAACATTGACGTCGGCTTTTATTCCTTAAATATTGATCTTAGACATATATAATAAATTACAAAGTTGCGCAAAAAAGGTAGAAAATTTTATGAAATTGATTAAAATTTTCAAGGGAATTAAATTTTAAGAAATACAAAATTTAAATTTTTATACGACCCCCGTACAAAAGCATTTCCGATGAGTAAAATGTGTACATACACTAATAAGATGATGTATACAATTTCAGTATTTTATCATAAAAAGTAACAGAGATATGAAAAGACAAAAATGCTGACTTAAACCACTTTTCGATGCATCGACATGGGTTCTCAGAGGGGAAAAATCATGTCGACAGATCACGTTTCAGAGGTCATACACAAATTACGAAAGAAAACAATGATTACATAAATAAATAATTTTGCTATGTATTGGTATAAAAGTATCTACTGTGTAGAAATAATAATTTTACACAAAGATTACAAAGCTTGTTCAGAATATTTTCCACCCATGCCAAAGATCCATTAAAAATGGGAGGCAGATATTATTTGCCTATGATGCATTTCTGCGTTGCGTCATTTGCACTCTTGCTGTAAACATTTACATTTTAATGTGTGATGAATCCCTCACCAAATTTGTTTAAACATATCTCTGGGATTTTTTATGATAAAATGCTGAAATTTTGTACATCACCTTATTAGTGTATGGGACCCATTTTATTCATTGAAAATGATTTTGTACGGGGACCGTATAAAAATTTAAATTTTTTATTTCTTCAAATTTAATCCCCTGAAATTTTTTATCGATTTCATAAAATTCTGTACCTTTTCTACGCAAGTTTGTAATTTATTATATATGTCTAAGATCAATATTTAAGAAATAAAAGCCGAGGTCAATATTTTTGGGACACCCTGTATATTTGTGTGTGCAAATATATGTATACAAATATTTGTTTCATTGCAAATATATTTACAATGCATATATTTGCAATGGAAAATTAGATATATTTTCAATGGAAAATTACATATATTTACAATGGACAATTGCATATATTTACAATGAACGATTACATATAGACCATCTGCATTTCCAGCTAACCTTAAACTTCGCTTTTCCTGAAATATCCTGCATGAAACGAAAACTTTTCAAAACAGAAAGTCCTTCCGGTCCCCTGAAATTCCGTCTAAGGTAGGCCCGACTGTATAAGTCAAAAAATCTGATGTGGGCACCATATGACTTTCCTTATATAATGTAACGAATTTACTACTTTTACAGTAAAAAAAATAGGTTTTTCTTATAGTAGATAATAATATTCTTTCCAAGATATTGAATTTTCGACAATTAGTCTTCATTTTCATTGATTTAGCTTCATTTTTATCCATTTGGCGAGATTTTCGTTAATTTGGCAATATTTCAAAAAGTCGCCAAGTTGGCGACATTCCGCCAAATTCGTCGCCAAAATCTCGCCAAGCGTTATGGACGAAGAAATAAGTTATTCTTACAGCAGATAAATGACTATTGGCGTTCAAATACAAAAGTATTACTTAAAGTATCTTTTTTCATGAATGGAACGATCTAGATCCACGAGAATGATGTCACCCAATTTATTGCATGGTATTACATATGAAAAGTGAACATGTTTCTCAATAGAAAATATTTTTTTTCGTTTTATATGACTTTTTGATAATTTTTTTGAAAAATGTGCAATATCTCGAGAACGGTTCATGTTAGCATTCTAAAATTTATTTCAATCGTTTTCTAATGAAAAATTACATAAGAAATGCTTATTTGCGTAACTTTATTAGCGGATTTGATTTTTTGATGATTTTTTCAAAATTTCATTCGGAAATTTAGGGGGATTCTGAACATTCGATTGCGTATAAAAACAATAGGCTCCCAGTGTTTAAGGATTGTGATTTTTGTACCAAATTTTCTTTCGAATCGGTCCATTCGTTCGTCAGTTATCGTCTCCACAGACTCACTGACACGCACACACACACACACACGCACACACACACACACACACACACACACACACACACACACACATACTTTCACACACACACACATACTTTCACACACACACACACACACAGACATCACTTCAAAAATGTTTGATTCGTGATCAGGGATGCTTGAAACGTGCTCTCCCGTCGAAAACCCGAATTCGAATTTTCGACGCCGTCACAATACTTTCCTTATACATTATGTATAAATTAGTCCATGTATCAATCTGGCCACGTGCACTCGATGAATTACTATATTATACCAAAAACTGCACAGTTTCAAACATCAATCATTTTCGTTATCCCTTTTTCTCTCTAGCGTAGGAAGATACATACTACGCATCGGCCGAGTTAACCAGGAGGAAGCTGACACCTACGAAATCCGCAGTATCGTTGTACCGCGGGGCTATACTCGGGGCCAGTATTACGACGATATAGCAATATTGACGCTGACCAGGGATGTCGATTTTCCCGGCTTCAACCCCATATGCATGCCTGACGAAACTCTCCTGAGTCAGAATCTTCTGAACTTTGGAACTGCTGTAGCTGGATGGGGAACTGACAAACCAAGTAATTAAATTATATTTTCTAATTTCAAAGATTCGTATGAAAAGTGAAAGACCATTCGGAGCAACATCATTATCAAGCATCAAACATGCATAAAATTTTCATTTAAAAATATTGAATCAATTTAATGATAATTGTTGACTTGTTTGAACTCATTTTTGGGATTTTTTGTGATAGAAGTTTTAACTATTTGAGAGACACTATATTATATTATTTCAATTTTATCAAACGAACATCATAAATAAACTATATCGGTCACAATAATTCATATTTTGAAGTTGAAAAAATTTTATCTCTTCACCCACTCCGCCACAGGACAGTATGTGTTCCACGCATCTAAATGTAGCAAAATGTAGCTAAATGTAGTAAATACCACGCATCTAAATGTAGCAAAAAACTGAATATTTCATAAGTGCGTGTAATGCTGAATATTCCACAAATGACCGATTAAAATGACTGGATATTTAATGAATTTAACATAATTTATTAAATATTAATATTTAACAAAAACTGGATATTTGATAAATATGTCTGCAAGCAAATCTAGGAAAAGCTTAAATTCGCGAAGCTGTTGTGGGTAGCACACAGCGAGAGACAAGGAATTTAGTCAAAAATAGCGTCAATGTTATAAACAATCGTCTGGAAACAGATCCTCAACTTAATGAACTTTAGATAAAACGTAAAATCTAGAACAATTGACAACTAAAGGAGTAAGAGATTGTTTAGAAAGTTAACAGAAACCGCTAGCATGAACCGTTTTAGAGATATTTCGCATTTTTCAAATAAATTTATACAAAAAAAAAATTAAAACGTAGTAAGTATTGTTAACCATGTTCACTTTCCATATGCAATATTATGGAACACCATTCTTATGAATCTAGGTCGTTCCATACGCGAGAGATTCAGAGAGAAGAAACGTTTTGTAATTGTTTTATATTTTAACGCCCAAGAATTCGCCAATAGCTATTTATTTGTTACAAATGATATTAATTACATGATAATTTCATTTCGATGAAGATTTTGTACGTAAGTATAAATTGATCATTCGTTTGGACTAGCAAGTTGCCAATAGCGTCCAATCTCAATTGACGTGGTGGTAGTTAATTTGTAAGGATTAACAATTTCTACTCTTGACTTCTTATTTTTCAAGCAGCGTCTCTCCCTGGGAAAGAAGAGTATAAATTTAAATAGCAGCCGCGCAGATTACGGACGGCAGGGAGACCTAGAAGCCAAGTTCTTAAAATGCAAAGTGCGAAGTACGAGTTGGAACGTGGCGCATGTGGCTGCAGCCGATGGTAGGCAGGGTGGACCATGTACATTCCGATTTATTATTCATAAATTACGTTAATGGGTGCTTATTTTATGATTTTTTACAGTGTTTAAGAATAAACTTGTTGTTTTTAACTAAAGATGCCTGCAAGTTCATTTCGCCACCTTTACAAAATCGATACCAAAAACATTGTACTGTAGATTTTATACACCATTATTTCGCAGTGAAAGAAGTAAAGTCATTGCATTGTGTAGAGAAAATCACGTGTTGTATACATCACACTTTTTAAATTCATAATTGTATTGTTTTATTTATGCTTGGTTTTATATGTATTATGCTTTATTCATCAAACGTGCCGATCAACAAATGTTATTGTTTATCTATAAGGGACTTATTATTTTTATGGCACCGTTTAAGTTCAATGGACATTCCTTTTGTAATTAAGATGCTCGCCAGAGCGCCAGCCAAGTTCTGTTCAAATATTGAATGTCCAATTGGCTTTGGCGGACAGCATTTACACCAGCCATCAAGTGGCTTTTTCAGCACCCCTCCCATGTATATCAGATATTAAAAGGAGCAGAATGTTGATTTTTTAAATTTTCCGACAGGTAGGCATGATGAGACAAGACGCTTTTAATTTGGTTTATTTATCCCTAGCCAATTTTTTTTTATATCAATGCGTCTCGGGGTGGCAGGCATTACAATTTTAAGACAGTACATTTTGATTTTCCATGAAATGTCCCCTTTTGCGCCTAAGCTCTAAACCTGACTAATATAATTTAAAGTTTAAATTCATTGTTTTGAGTATTCCTTGCAACTCTTAAGGAAAAACACTGAAATTTCTCTCTTATTTAAATCTCTCAGATGTTGTTTTTATTTTATTTTATTATTTTGTTTTTCAGTTTTTCTCACAAATTAAGATGACTCAAATCAAAATTCTACGAAAAATCTAAAATAGAGAGAAAATCTAGAAAATATCTACAGATATACAGTTCGAATTCGGTATGATGGGTTTCTTGTAGCAATCTATAAAGGAAAAATTGCGAAATTCAAAATTGTAAAATTTTAAGGAACATTAAGGAGCATATTGAAAACTCACAAATGCTGTATTTACCAATTTTTCGGAAAAATTCGAATTATCAAATTCCTCAGAAAAAATCAAAATTACCCAAATTCTACAGAAAATCTGTTTAACACACACAGTTGAAATTTTATATGCTGAGTGTTCTGTAATAACCATTAAGGAAAAATTGCAAAATTCGAACCTTTCAAATTATGGCCCCCTAAATATACAAATATACAGGCTGACGCAACCGCCATTTTACTTCCAACTGGACCAATCAGTTATCGTCTGCCTGAGCTATTTCAATCAGGGGGGGGGGGGGGGGGGGTTCTCGTCCTGGGCATGACTGAATTATTTTTACTTGGCTGTGCGCATCTGACGGCATAGGAATTAAGAACACGAAAATTTTGACAGAACTGTTAACTGCGACTGTCATCTTACTTCACCGACGTCACTAAATTTTATTAGACGTCACTGGATTCTGTGTGCAGAGCACAATTTAAAATCTTTGAGCACTCTGCTTACGCCTGGGTTTTGCCACTTCAAAATTAACAATTTTTAACTGCAACAATGCGAAAACTTTTTGTGTTTTGGCAACTCCTCTTAAAGTTAACTTTGGACCGTGACATCACCAATGACGAAACTTAATTCCCATTAAGTCAAGCTGACAACTTTTTGATTGGTCACTAGGCTGAGTGCCCAACCTTATATTAAAGAACTTTGATTTCAATGGCCCGAGCATGTCACATGGCTGATATTTGATACGCAATTTAGCTGTAAAAGAGGTACTTCCGCTTTCCAAAAATGATACCATTTCGTCAAGAAAGTAGTCAATGTTTTGATTTCCGCGAGTCTCCGAGAAGAATACGAGAAAATAAACCCATTTTTGACATGTACAGCCATCGATCGCTTCAACTGGAAGTCAAGATGGCCACTGTTGAGCCAGACTGCATATTTTGGAGCCTTATTTCAAATATTTAAAACACGCTAATGACTGGTCAAAACCTACATTTTTTTTTTTTAAATATATCACCATTCATCAAAATTCTGCAGGAAATGTGCTTAAGTTAGACAGTTGAAATTTGGTATGCTGATTGTCAAATATGCCACTGTAAGAAAAATTACAAAATTTGAAGATTTCAAAGTTTGGGGTACTTTGATGACAGGTCAAAGTCTTGCAAATTTCTTTACTTTCCAAATCGGGACACGAACAAGCAAAGCTTTGCAGAATACTTGTAGACAGTTTCAATACGATATGTTGAGTTTCTGACTGCTCCAAATGTGCTGAAGAAAGAAAAAGTATCTATGAAAAGGGCTGATATTCGATAAAAAACAAACTTGTAAAAATTAAAAAGCTAAGTTCTTCAATTTTACAAAAAGCATCAGCCATAGAAATGATTGAGATGAAGAACTATTGCAAAGTGTAACAAACTTCATGAGAAAAAGTTATTGGATGTATTTCGTAATAAACTTGGCAAATTTACCTCATTGATCCAAATCCATTTCTTGCTACAATGAAATTAGACGAATTAACAGAAGTTGAGATAATAAAACTTGAACTGATTGTAATTATAAGCTTGCTAATTTATTACGACATATATATGACAGCTTTTCCTCCTTATAAATTTCAATCATGCAATTTGATAAGCATGGCAATAGTTCTTCATCTCAATCATTTTTATGACTCACATTTTTCGTAACGCTGAAGAAATTGGTTTTCCTACTTTCCTTATATACATAGGAATATGTATGTATAAGGAAAGTATTGTGGCGGGATCGAAAATTCAAATTCGAGTTTTCGACGGGAAAACCCGTTTCAAGCATCCCTGATCACAAATGAACATTTTTGAGGTGATGTCTGTGTGTGTGTGCGTGTGTGTGTCAGTGAGTCTCTGGAGACGACATCTCACGAACGAATAGAACGTTTCGAATGAAATTTGGTACAAAAATTACAATCCGTGAATACTGAAAGCCTATTGTTTTTAAACACAATCGAATATTCAGATTCCCCTAAATTTTCGAGTGAAAATTTAAAAAAATCATCAAAAAATCAAAACATTTAATAAAGTTACGCAAATAGACATTTATTATGTAATGTTTCCTTATAAAACGATTGACATATACTTTAGAACGCTAGCATGAACCGTTCTTGAGGTATTGCACATTTTTAAAATAAATTTATCAAAAAACCTAATTAAAAAAATATTAACTGTTGAGAAACATGTTCACTTTTCATATGTAATATCATGCGATAAATTGGGTGACATCATTCTCGTGGATCCAGCTCGTTCCATTCATGAGAAAAGATACTTTGAGTAATACTTTTGTATTTGAACTCTAATAGTCATTTATCTGCTATAAGAATAACTTATTTCTCAGTCCATAACACTTGGCGAGATTTGGGCGACGAATTTGGCGAAATGACGCCAACTTGTCGACTTTTTTAAATGTTGCCAAATTAACGAAAATTTCGCCAAACGGATAAAAAGGACGCTATAAATCAATGAAAATGACTACTCATTGACGAAAATCCAATGTCTTGGGAAGAATATAAGTATCTACTATAAGAATAGCCTATTTCGTTTTACTGTAAAAGTAGTAAATTCATTGCATTATATAAGGAAAGTCATGTGCTGTCCACGTCTTATTTTTTTTTCAAAGGATTGTTTGCTATCAGATACATTTTACAATGAATGCAAGAGAAACTTATTTAGGTGTGCACACGAAAACTCCATATAGATACTGATATAGCAATAAGGTTTATTTACACTTCTCTTTTTAGATGGTAGCATGAGCATTGTGTTGAGGGAAATACGTCGGATGCCCGTTGTGTCCAACAGTAATTGCAACGCTATACTACAAAGAACTCTGTCAACTGGGTTCAGCAGGCAGTTTCCTAGAGGAATAAACGATGGAATCATATGTGCTGGATTTACTGAAGGAGAAAAAGACGCTTGCGGGGTAAGAGAAACTCGAAATATAATAATAATAATAATAATGATAATACACTGGTCATATATACTATATATAATGCACTGGTCAATGATAATACACTGGTAATAATAATGATAATACACTTGGGTAACAGATATAGGTCTGTATAACTTACTAGACACTACATCAGGTCGGTATAACTTACTAGACACTATATCAGGTTGGTATAACTATATCAAGACAAAGGAAGTATCGTATACAATTAAAGACAATATATTCCCTTTATTTATGTGATGAAGGATGCACGGAAGACCAAGCAACATAAGCCACCGCTTGGGGTTTCGTAGTTGAGAAGAAAGAGCCTCAAATTTCAGTTTTTATTTTCCAGGCCTCTTTTGAATTTTTTTCCCCAGGTTCTGTGGGAAAGAAATCTAAAGTTATACTTTTAAATATTAAACTCATTTAAGGATTGACATGGCCGTTCATTCTCATATAGTGGATTTAGTATTTAATCGTACATTGCTAGTTGTGCCGCTATAAACCCTCCAATTATTTTACCCTTCGTGTGTGTCCTGTAAAGGAATAATTCACACCATTTAAGCTTAAACGATAAAACATTTATTAACAACATAAATCTTAATTAAATTCAATTACACTATTTAATTATATTATTTCAGCGGAGGGGACATGTGTGAGATCAAAACGGAAAATCCAAATAATGTTTACGACCGGATATCATTTCAATGGGCACATACCTTCAAGTCTGCTGTAACTCTGCACTCGCACTTCTTTTATTATCTTAGTATATCGATTCATCGCTGTAGTATCTGCACAAGTCATAATGTCGAAGTTATCTGTTCCAAGTCATGTTAGTATCCCATTCTTCTTCAGTCTGCTCTTAAGTCAAATCTCCATTATTTCTACTGGTATGCTCTTAAGTCAAATCTCAATCCATAATTCTGTCTCTTCTGGTCTGCTCTTAAGTCAAAATCGTGATAGTTGTCTGCCGGTATGCTCCTAAGTCAAAATTCAATTATTGTCTGCTTTTAAGTCAACATGTTGATTATTTCTGCTTGATTCGCGGGTCACAGGCTGTGGTTCCCTCGGTGGTGGTGGTGGGGGGGGGGGGGTAACTCCTCCTTTTCTTCCACTTGGCGCTTATTGGTTACTCTTTTACCTAATGGCACCATTCCACACACATCTCGTAAGGCCCAGCCCAACCGCCCTGTCATGGCCCCCTAAATTTATGGTCATCTGACCTTTAGGTTCACGGAGTGATAAACTTCGGTGCCAGCCAGACTACACGCTTTGTTCGCCCTTTTGGCCACAATAAATTTCTACATAAAAGTGTCTCATCAAATGTGAGATCTATTTCTGGTCTCACAGGCTCATTAGCGCATCTATATTTTGGTCATTTTATTGCATTTTGTGTAATTCTGTGCCATCAGTCCCTTCACGTATCAGTCTTTCCTTATTTTTACGAATACAGCGATTTGGCCATGCTATTTTATTGAATTGCTATCAAGAGTCGCTAATTTATTTTCTTTGGATCATTCAGTCATGTTCCGTTTATGAAAAAATTCCAAACAAGAGGGACAGTTATTCAAATACCCTTCCCAGGTTGTCCTATGCTATAGCATACTCTGATCACATTGCTGGTCAAATGCAATCACCGAGCAACCGCACCAGCTTTCTGACCGATGTCCACCATAGCTATAGGAAAGTCGATATCCGATAATACTGTGTGGCAAAGGCTATATGTAAAAGGACTCTATGCCCAGACGCCAGGAGCTTGTGTTTTTCAGCACTAAGGACAGAGTCCTTTGAGGAGAGAGAGGAGCATGATTAAAAGGATGAGACTTGGACAGAAGGGGGATGGGCCAATAATGACCATTCACATGTGAGTCACCGTTTGCCCTTGATTAAGACAATAATAGCACAAGGATCTGGAGAGAACGAGAAACAGGCAACCAGCCCAACAACATCGTTGAAAATCATCGCCTCTAGTCGTAGCAGTGCAGTAGTATAGGCTGGATTTTCTTTGTGATATCGCATCGACCTGCACGTTTTTACAAGGGGATTTGTGACGATGAAGAGGTATCGGGATCAAGTTCTTGAACCGTTCGCGAGACTCTACGCTGCAGCAGTGGGCTCAGATTTTCTTTTGATGGACGATAACGCTTGTCTACTTAGAGCAGGTCTAGTGGACGAGTACCTTAAAAGCGTAGGTATTGCTGATATTGCAGCGTATTCTCCGGACCACTGAAACCTTTGGGATACCCTTTGAAGAGTTACCCAACTACCCCCCAAAACCACTCTCCAAGAGTTGAAAACTGGCGGCCTACATGAATGGCTGTTATTACCCTCTACTGCGCTGGTCTATGCAAAGATTGTATTAAAATTTAAGGAGGTCACATCCCATATTAAGGCCTACTTGCTTTGTTTGTATTCAATACAAAAATTTTCCAAATGTAATAAGTAAACACTGAAAAGGCAAAAATATACCTAAATATATTTGCTCTAATTTTATTTTATACTCATGAATATGTTAGTGCATTGCTTACCTTTGTGTAAAGTTTAGAGTCAATTAAAGCTGAACTTATTGAGTTATGGCAGATTTTCTGCGTGGTGTAGATACCGAACTTTTGGAAGGTAGTATAGATACAGGAGATCGACTAGAAAATCCACTATAACCATAGCTGGATTATCCATTTTGGTTCTGATTAGTCCGGGTCTCGTGATCCCAGTCAATGACAGGCATTCGATGGTTGGAGATTTTTTTTGTGACATCACCTGTACTTTTATCATTCAAAATTCTTGAATTATTTATAACGTAAAAAAAGAGCCTCCAAAATATTATTGATTCGGGGCTCCCAGAAATCTTAATCCAGCATTAGTAATAATGTAGTAACTTTTACAAGAAGATTTAACTCAATTGTGCCTACTTAATTAAAACTAATGGGGATTCAATAGAAAAGCCAATATTTCCGATATAGGAATTATGCATGATTCCAAATATACTTTTAATATACATACACAGTAAGTTATTAAAATGGCTTGTAAGAAACTTGGATTCTTGAAGATAATGTGCAAAGATTTTAAAGATACTACTCTCATTATTTGTCTATTTAATTATTTTGTAAGATCTATTTGAAGTAAAAATGATCTGGAGTCCATTTTATAAATATTTTAATAGTAATATTGAATTTTTAAGATACATTTTTTTTTGCAAATCAGAAAATGGTTTTAGTAACAGCTTCATACCTTGTCCTTTGCTCTGATCACAATATAATATTACCTTTTTAGAATGTAGACGAAATTTGTTTGTTTGCATATTTCTTTGTAACTTATTACATAATAATGCCGATTATCCCAGCTTACTAAGTGAGATTAATATCCAGGTACCCTCTTTCAATGCTAGAAATAGACTGATATTTTATGATACACCGGCTGATTATAAAGATTTCATGTTGTCGCACAAGTTCTGAATACATGCAAGGTGTCAAGGAAAGTCAATGAATCTGGCCAATAATTTCAATGGATCTGGAAAATAACTTCAATGAATCTGGCCAATAACTCCAGAAGTGATAGAGTTATCGTGTGTTTGTTATGCAGGTATATTTTTTATGCAGGAAAACCTAGTGGCGTACACGATGAGATCACTTTTGGGGGACGCCCCCCCCCCCCCCTTCTGTAGTGGGACACGAGGGTTATCTCGCTTTCTATTAGAGATACTGGAAAAGTCAATTGCAAAGTTGTAGAACGTTGTAAAGTAGTAGAAAACATATTATAAACGTATGAATGTGATCGTTTATCATATGGTATTATAAACGCATTATTATGTTATTATAAACGTATTATTGTGTTATTATAAATGTATTATCATGTTATTATAAACGTATTATCATGTTATTATAAACGTATTATCATGTTATTATAAACGTATAATCATGTTATTATAAACGTATTATCATGTTATTATAAACGTATTATGTTATTATAAACTCATTATTATGTTATTATAAACGTATTATGTTATTATAAACGCATTTTTATGTTATTATAAACGTACTATTATGTTATTATGAACGTATTATTATCGAATTAGTAGAAAACATCTTTGTCACTCCGCGAAAAATGCAAAGGAACTTTTAAAAGAAATGTATACAACACAACTCCTCCGAAAATCAAACATTTAGACACTGTAGAATAAAATTGATATTATTATACACTAAATACAAATTGTTCAATTTTAGAAATGATGCTTGCTGGTACGCGTGTAATATGTTTTCGCCTGTTTTCCAATGTCTCTATATGTTAACACTGTTAGATGCAGATTAATAAAATTATCTCTTTTAAAATGGTGTTTTAGACAGTTATTTTTCATCTTTGCGGTGGGACAAAAGTGCTTAGTACTAACTTTGCAACTCTCCACAAATTTGCAATCGATATTTTTGTCTTATCTCTAACAGAAAGCGAAATACTCGTAGCTTCCCGTACCTCGCTAGAAAAGCACAGATCTTATATATGCTCTTTAGCGGGGTACGGAAAGTTATCTCGTTCCTGCTAGAGATAAGACAAAAATGTCGATTAAGAAGTTGTTGAGAGTTGCAAAATTAGTACAAAGCATTTTTGTCACTCCGCAAAAGATCTATGCAAAAAAGGGGAGAGGGTTATTCCCCAAAAGATGTCTCATCATGTAGCATAATTAGAGGTACCCTTATACACCTGCATAAAAAATATAAGATAACTGAAATACTTCTCAAGCTGTTGAACCGATTTAGGGGCCCTATTTGCGAGTTCCAATCTACTGGTTATAACTTGGTCCCATTGTGCGCCCCAAGCTACTGGTTATAACGTGGTCTTATTGCGGGTCCCAATCTACTGGTTATAACTTGGTCCTATTGCGGGTCCCAATCTACTGGTTATAACTTGCTCTTATTGCGGATCCCAATCTACTGGTTATAATTTGGTCCCATTGTGCATCCCAATCTACTGGTTATAACTTGGTCTTATTGCCGGTCACAATCTACTGGTTATAAATTGGTTCTATTGCGGATCCCAATCTACTGGTTATAACTTGCTCCTATTGCGGGTCCCAATCTACTGGTTATAACTTGGTCTTATTGCGGGTCACAATCTACTGGTTATAACTTGGTTCTATTGCGGATCCCAATCTACTGGTTATAACTTGCTCCTATTGCGGGTCCCAATCTACTGGTTATAACTGGTCCCATTGTGCGTCCCAATCTACTGGTTATAACTTGGTCTTATTGCAGGTCCCAATCTACTGGTTATAACTTGGTCCTATTGCGGGTCCCAATCTACTGGTTATAACTTGCTCCTATTGCGTATCCCAATCTACTGGTTATAACTTGGTCCCATTGTGCGTCCCAATCTACTTGTTATAACTTGGTCTTATTGCGGGTCCCAATCTACTGGTTATAACTTGGTTCTATTGCGGATCCCAATCTACTGGTTATAACTTGCTCCTATTACGGGTCCCAATCTACTGGTTATAACTTGGTCCCATTGTGCGTCCCAATCTACTGGTTATAACTTGGTCTTATTGCGGGTCCCAATCTACTGGTTATAATTTGCTCCTATTGCGGGTCCCAATCTACTGGTTATAACTTGCTCCTATTGCGGGTCCCAATCTACTGGTTATAACTTGGTCCCATTGTGCGTCCCAAGCTACTGGTTATAACTTGGTTTTATTCTGGGTCCCAATCTACTGGTTATAACTTGGTCCTATTGCGGGTCCCAATCTACTGGTTATAACTTGCTCCTATTGCGGATCCCAATCTACTGGTTATAACTTGGTCCCATTGTGCGCCCCAATCTACTGGTTATAACTTGGTCTTATTGCGGGTCCCAATCTACTGGTTATAACTTGGTTCTATTGCGGATCTCAATCTACTGGTTATAACTTGCTCCTATTGCGGGTTCCAATCTACTGGTTATAACTTGGTCCCATTGTGCGTCCCAATCTACTGGTTATAACTTGGTCTTATTGCGGGTCCCAATCTACTGGTTATAACTTGGTCCTATTGCGGGTCCCAATCTACTGGTTATAACTTGCTCCTATTGCGGATCCCAATCTACTGGTTATAACTTGGTCCTATTGCGGATCCCAATCTACTGGTTATAACTTGCTCCTATTGCGGGTCCCAATCTACTGGTTAAAACTTGGTCCCATTGTGCGTCCCAAGCTACTGGTTATAACTTGGTGTTATTGCGGGTCCCAATCTACTGGTTATAATTTGGTCCTATTGCAGGTCCCAATCTACTGGTTATAACTTGCTCCTATTGCGGATCCCAATCTACTGGTTATAACTTGGTCCCATTGTGCGTCCCAATGTACTGCTTATAACTTTGTCTTATTGCGGGTCCCAATCTACTGGTTATAACTTGCTCCTATTGCGGGTCCCAATCTACTGGTTATAACTTTGTCCTATTGCGGTTCCCAATCTACTGATTATAACTTGCTCCTATTGCGTGTCCAAATCTACTGCTAATAACTTTGTCCTATTTTGGGTGTTTTTAATGTTGAATGCCAGTGTATAATAAAAGATAAAGCTGCTTGCGCTCGATTGATTCAATTAGGCGGCTGTGTCAATTATTCATAGTGTATCTAATATTCAGTGGCCTTTGTATCTTGTAGGGTGATTCAGGAGGACCTCTGATGCGGCAGGACAGAAACATGTGGTTTGTGGTCGGAATCGTGTCCTTCGGCTTCTCTTGTGGTCAGCCTGGAGTTCCTGGCGGTTACACAAGGATATCTGAACACTTGAATTGGATCTATGAGAACACAAGAGACTAAAGCGCCGGAGAGGAAGAAATATTAAAACATCTCAACTTAACAAGCATTCGTCTATAAAAAAATATATTTTTAAATTTTCGGGAAATATTTGCACCTTAGCAGATAATTTTTCGTAGAATCTTCCATGATATCACCGCGGTACAAAGTATGAAACACATTAAAATATGTGTAAAATATGTATTCATTGCATCTCTTTTCTACGTATATGGTGTCGTCATATAAAGGAAAATGCTTCGAGTAAAGACGATACTGCTATTTTTCAATGCTCTGATATTCACTTGCCTAAATATTTTTTAAAATAAAAATTGCCTGAAAATATTTATTCTGTATTCGCAAATAATAAAGTATTTTAAATTAAAATGCTAGTCTTGCTTTACTTTACTAAAAGCATATCCCACACCGGATTCAATAACATTACGAATCATACAAGGAAGATCAATCATGCATAAAGCATTGATTATGAAAGACTTTCCAACAGAAATGCAAAATGCGATACATTCAGCTGTGATATTTTTTTAATTATCATAGAACTACAATAATTCATTTTACTTTAAAACTTAAAACTTCATCAAAAAATGAACCTTATTAAAATGATGTCATCGAAATATAAATCATCTGGATCGCTATGTAAAAGTAGTGTATTTTATTCATACACTTTTATTCCTGACTCCAGAGTTAAATAATTTTGAGTGAGAAAATTCCAGCAATTCTTATACAATAATTCATCTTACACTCACTTGTTTACATTTTGCATCCATTAAAGTTAGACTTCGTGGTAGAAATAATTAATGTTTGATGATCATTTAAACTCAAAAATATTGTAGTTGCATTAGCTCAGAATATAGATGCATAGAAAATAAACAAAAATAAAGCGGTTTTTGGACGGATGCAACACTAAATAGAAGTTTATAAGAACTTTAAAAATCACGATTTTTACTCTGGAAAAAAAAGATGGATGCCATATTTTATTTTGAAATGGATCACATGATCTCTTCATATTGTATGGGTGTAATTATTATTTTAATTTTTATTTAAAGAACTACTGAACATATTTTGCTGAAATTATTTTATGTATTTTATGGGATAATATGAATATTTCCTAAAATTTTCGAATCAATTTGTAACATTTTAACTTCGCTTAAAAATGTTTGAAAAATAAGGCAGGGTTCAATGTATTTCATTTTTTCAACCCGGGTTCAATCCGAAACTAATTGGGTGATATTATTCATTTACATTTTCGTAGGTCCCATAGACCGTCTCAACAACCTACTAAAATTTCATTTTGATAAAGTCATTTTTACGGCAGTTATCGTGCGAACGGACAGATAGACAGACAGACAGAATGAACAAAGTCATAAACACTTGTCAACTGTGTTGTAAAGTGTTAAAAATGACGATTTTAAAGTAATACCATATTTGGTTTAGTGAAGATAGAATAGAATTTTATGGGATAATATGAATATTTCCTAAAATTTTCGAATCAATTTGTAACATTTTAACTTCGCTTAAAAATGTTTGAAAAATAAGGCAGGGTTCAATGTATTTCATTTTTTCAACCCGGGTTCAATCCGAAACTAATTGGGTGATATTATTCATTTACATTTTCGTAGGTCCCATAGACCGAGAAACTTTAACCATGCAGAATGACATTTATATAATTACAAAACTTGGTATGTAATGAATGTGTCAATCGTTTGTTTTAGTGAGATTCCTTGCACTTTTTAACAATTTCCAACATAGTTGGAAAGTGTTCATGACTTTGGTCATTCTGTCTGTCCGTTAGCACAATAACTGCCATAAAAATGACTTTTAGTATGAAAATGAATTCTTCAAAATGAAGTTTTAATATGTTGTTGAAACAGTCTGTGGGACATATGGGAATGAAAATTTAGAATATCACCCAATTAGCTTCGGATTCCGTGTTTACGCAGTTATAATATGTTTATTTTAAATGATCACAATACTTTGATTATTTCTACAACGAAGCCTAATTTTAAATTATGTAAACAAAATGTAAACAAAACAGCGATTAATGTGAGTTTCTACAACGAATCCTAATTTTAAATTATGCAGTATGTAAACAAATCAAGCGATTAAAGTGAGTTATATAGAAATTGCTGATTTTTTTTTCATACAGAATTATTTAGCTGAGTCTGGAATATAAATGATATGAAGGAAATATTCATTGATTTTACATAAAGAACAAAACGATTTATTTTATTTTATTCAATTTACGTGGCAACTACAGATGAAATCCAGTTACACTAGCCACACAAGAAATTAAAATGTACAGAACATAGGATACAAGAATACTAAGTAGTTAACATGTCGAGGGCATTGAAACAGGCTTTTATAAAACAGGCAGGAGTCAAGTTAAATATATGAATATCAGCACAATAGGTATTACATAGGTCAACAAATTTATAGATAGAATAGCATTTAAGGTAGTTGTGTTTAACAGTAGTATTGTGAAAAAGAGTTTTTTTCCTGGTATTATTGACGGGTATGTGAAATTCCAGGCAAGAAAGTAAAATAGGGCAATCAATAGTATTATTTAAAACCTTATAATAAAACAAGAGGCAAGACCAGCTTCAATTTTAGGCCTTTTTTTAAGAGACATTAAACTGTATTTCTGTCTGAGTTCCCTTGTATGCATATCATAAGGATAATAGCCAGTCAATCTGTAATCAATAGTACGTAATAGTTTATTTTGCACGATTTCTATCCGTTGAGAATGCAGATTGTAAACAGGGTCCCAAATCATTGCACAATATTCCAAAATTGTCTTAACAAGGGTATTATAAATACAAATAATCGTATCAGAACTGGCAAAAACACGAGATCGTCTTAAGGGGAAACCAAGTCTTTGGTAGGCTCTTTTAATAATATTATCGATATGTCTCTGAAAGTTAAAAGTATCTTCGAAAGTGACACCCAAATCAATAATATGAGTACATCGAGATAGAGATGAATTATTTAACATATAATTATAATTAAGAATATTATGGATCCTAGCAATGCTCATAATAAATTGGAACATTTATTATTGGAACATTTAACAAAGTGGAACTTCATTGGAACATTTATGTTCCAATGAAGTTTTAAGTTTTCGAGTATAATAAATTACTGTTTTACTTATTACTGATATTACTGATAATTAAAAAAACATCACCGCAGAATGTATTACCTTTTAGAGATGTTTAAATAAAATTGCATTTCACTTGGAAAGTGTTTCATACTCGATACTTATGCATGACTGATCTTTCTTGGGATTTATTTTTCGTTTTTCGCTCATACTGAAAAATGACCTTTTTTTAACTGCCCCGTTATTGAATTCGGCGTGTGGTATTACATTGACACTAAAGCAACGTCGTTAGTCTTCCATTGAATCGATTACAGGTTACGTGGATATTATTGATTACTGAAGTGGAGATAAAAAGTGGCAAATCTAAAAGAATTCGACCTAAAACTTCTAAAATATATTAAAAATATATTAACTTACCTAGGATTTGTCTTCCCAAACATTTTACATTTTTACGAATGACTTTTGTAATGTATCTAACCAGGAATAAAGGAATCTCCGCGGCATACGTTCCATTTATGTTCCGGCAAATTATTTTGCTGTATTTTGTAATAATGTTATAAACTGCGGTACAAAACATGAAATGCCTATTTATTGTAATACACATTCTTTAGTGCGAATGTAATATACATTACAGATTTGAATTTGCCGACGCGGTGGTTGAGCGGTCAATGACGTGGATGTTGTGTTGTTGGGCGCAGTGCGTTCTGCTTCCACTGGTGCGCCGGGGCAACGTCATGTGAAAGTTAAACGAGTTCTGGCTGATGTATAGATGAATGATGGTGTATCAAGTGCCTGGCCATTTATGATAAATAAATACAGTTTCGAATTTTACAAGGTGTCACCATAAAGAATAATATTCATTAATTTAGTTAAAATTATTAAATTAGTAATATCAATTAAATTAATAAAATTAATTTAGATACAATTATTAAATTGGCAATATCAATTAAATTGGCAAAATTAATTTAGTTAAAATGATTAAATTAGTAATATCACTGAAATTAGTAAAATTAATTTTGATACAACTATTAAATTAGTAAAATTAATTTAGTTAAAATGATTAAATTAGCAATATCAATTAAATTATCATTTATCCAAGCCTTGAAATTTATTCGCCAGAATGATTTAAAAAAAAGTAAACACTATCAACTTTACATTCTATATTTGCAAATAAAGCACTTTCTATTGTAATTGTAATTTTACTTTTGCTGACGGGGTAAAAATTCGAATTCGAGTTTTCGACGGAAGAACACGTTTTAAACTTCCCTGAACTCAAATTGAAACCTTTGGAGGCGATGTCTTTGTATGTATACTATATTGTTAATACACTGGGCAATTTTTAGGGCCTAACTTCGGCAATTCCACCCATCAATCATAATTTAGGCCCCTCCTCTCTAACAGGCCCCACTTCTCAATACCGCCGATTTCATTCCAGAAAGCATTCATTCGTGTGTTTTTTTTTCGTATAATTTGGATTTTTTATATACCATAAGTGTCTGTAATTTGTTGAAGTTCTATTATTATTTTTCCATCTCCATATTCCAACGTAGTTGAGCTGCTTGCGATGTGCTTGCAGCCGCCATCGCCATCGCCATCTTTAATGCAAGTGAGGAAAAGAAAGGCGGAGCGGAGTGACGTCCGTTCTCTGGTTGAATGATCTTATCGTTCTCTGGTTCTCAGAAATTGAGCAATCTTTATTGCCCAGTTCGAAAACATTGCGGCAATTTGGCGGCAAGTTTTTTTTTTACCATTGAAATGTATGGTGTTGCTAAAAAATTGCTGGAAGAAATTGCTCCGTGTAGTGTTGCACAAATGAATGAAGCGTTTTAAAATTAATTTTGTACGATTGTTATAATCAGTATTGGTTTCTCTACTCTATTGGCACTCTATTGATTTTAAACGCATTCAAATGTTTGGAAAACCCTCAACTTTAGAACGAATTTTTGAAAAAAAATCATGCGAAAACAGAACATAAATAATGGTAAATAAATAATCATTTCCGACGTAAGCTCTCATCAGAAAACTAATGCAAAAAACAATAGCATGAACCGTTTTTACTTTCCCTGCAATGCATAGTATTAATGTATAGGGAAATTAATGTATAGGGAAATTATTGGAATCAAGCCGAAAATCGAACTTGAGTTTTCGACGGATCTACACGTTTCGAGACCTCTAGAATACAAAATAACTATTTTTAGCGTGACGTCTGTGTGTGTGTCTGTGCAATTTATGTATCCACTCTAACTCAAAAACTTATGTACCGAATTTCATAAAATTTGGTAGGTAAGTCACTTGGGTATGACACTGGTACTGATTAGTTTTTGGTACGATTCGTAAAATCAGAACCCGCCTTTTTTGCGAAATGGCCCTTAAAAATTTCATGTATACACTCTAGCTAAAATGCTAATGACCAAATTTCACAAAATTTGGTGTATAAGTTACTTATACGATACTCTGGTGCTGATTAGATTGTGGTATTAATCGTAAAAGAACAACCTGCCTTTTTTTACGAAATGGCCCGCAAAAATGTCAAGTATCCAGTCTAGTTAAAATATTAATTGACCAAATTTCAAGTTACTTGTACGATACTCTGGTGCTGATTAGATTTTGGTATTAATCGGAAAAAAAAAACCTGCCTTTTTTTAAGAAATAGCCCGCAAAAATCGCCTAAATCTGAAAAAAATGCTACGTATGTTCAAATATATCAATTAAATGCTTGTTTTATACTAATTTTTGATGAGGAAAAGAATAAGAACAACTCTATTACTGTAAGACTAACCGTTCTCGAGATATTTGAGATTTTTCGCATTTAGTTATACCACTTTCAGAAAAATGTCCAATTACCAAATAAAAACAGAAATTTAATTAAAAATGCAAATTTATTGTTATATTGTGCAATTAAACTCAATTTCATGAATTATTAAAGAAACAAAGAAAAAAAATGAATTTGAGTCTGCAGGGAAAGTTATGTGTTGCCCACATCAGATTTTTACTTTCCCTGCAATACATGGTAATGTATAGGGAATGTATTGGAATTATGCCGAAAATCGCAACTCGAGTTTTCGACGGATCTATACGTTTTGAGACCTCTAGAATACGAAAATCTATTTTTAGCGTGACGTCTGTGTGTGTGTCTGTGCAATGTATGTATCCACTCTAACTCAAAAAGTAGTGGACACAATTTCATAAAATTTGTTAGATCAGTCACTTGGGTGTTACCCTAGTGCTGATTAGATTTTAGTACGATTCGAAATAAAAGAACCCGCTTTTTTTTGCGAATTGGCCCGCAAAAATTGTCTGTATCCACTCTAGCTGAAAAACTAATGGACGAATTTCACAAAATTCTGGTGATAAGTCGCTTGTGGGTTTCTCTGGTGATGATTAGATTTTGGTAAGATTCGGAAAAAAATAATAAACTGCCTTTTTTGCAAAATGGCCCGCAAAAATCGTCAAAATCTAAATTAACAAGAAAGATCAATCATGTTTAAAGCATTGATTATGAAACACTTTCCAACTTCAATGCAATTTTATTTAAAAAAGTCGAAAATGCAATACATTCCTCGGTAATATTTTAAAACTTATCACGATACTACATTGATTTATTATATTTGAAAACTTAGACCTTCATTGAAAAAAATGAACTTCATTCAAAAGACGGCATTGAAATATAAATTGCGTGGTTTAAATATCTCTAAAATGCAATACATTCCACGGTAATATTTTTAAATCTATCATAATACTACGATAATTTATTATATTTGAAAACTTCATCGAAAACAACTGAAATTAATTCAAATGACGTCATAGAAAAAATAACACGCCTGGATCTCTCTATAAAAGCAGGATTTCATTCATAACTTTCTCCATTTCATTCATCACAATACTATAATAATTTATTTTATTTAAAAATTAAGACCATGGAGCTACAATTCATAAACTTTATGCTTAAAACTTCATCGAAAAATATCGTCCTTCTGTTTATAAAATCAATTAATATTTCATTCATATCAGCCATGCAGACTCCATGGACTGAATTATTTTGTGTTAAAGAAATACAGTAATTCTATAACAACTCATTCTACATATTTTGCTGTTTACATTTTACATAGGTGAAAAATAGGCTTAATTGTAGAAATAATCAAATTTGAATGAGAATTTAAACTCAAATATATTGTCATTGTGTTGTTTTAGTATGTAGATGCACAGAATTTAAGCAGAAATAAAGTAGTTTTAGGATGGATACAACACTCAATATGAATTAAAAAGAACTTTAAAAAATCACGAATTTGAAACAAGATGGATGCCATATCTCATTTTGAAGTGGGTCATGTGATCGTTTCATATCATGGTCACGTGATCGTTTCATATAAGATGTGTAATTATTATTTTAATTTTTATTTAAAAAACTACTGAATATATTTGGCTGAATTTTTTTTTATATATTTTATGGAACAATTTGACTATTACCTAAAATTTTCGAAGTAATTTGTGAATTTTAAATCCGCTTAAAAAATGTTAGAAAAATTAGGTCCCATAGGGCTCAATGTATTTCATTTTTTCAACCCGGGTTCAATCCAAAACTAATTGTGTGATATTATTCATTTATATTCCCATAGGTCCTACAGACCGTCTGAACAACATACTAAAATTTCATTTTGATTAAGTCATTTTTACGGCAGTTATCGTGCTAACGGACAGACAGACAGACAGACAGACAGACAGACAGACAGAATGAACAAAGTCATAAACACTTTTCAACTTTGTTGTAAAGTGTTAAAAACTACGTATGCTCAAATATATCCATTGAATGCTAGTTTTATACGTAATTTTTAACGAAGAAAATAATAAGATCAACCCCAATACACTAGAGCTAGCCGTTCTCGAGATATTTCAGTTTTTAACACTTTACAACAAAGTTGAAAAGTGTTTATGACTTTGTTCATTCTGTCTGTCTGCCTGTCCGTTAGCACGATAACTGAGGTAAAAATGACTTAATCAAAATGAAATTTTAGTATGTTGTTCAGACGGTCTGTAGGACCTATGGGAATATAAATAAATAATATCACCCAATTAGTTTTGGATTGAACCCGGGTTGAAAAAATGAAATACATTGAACCCAATGGAACCAAATTTTTCAAACATTTTTTAAGCGGATTTAAATTTCACAAATTGCTTCGAAAATTTTAGGTAATATTCAAATTGTTCCATAAAATATATAAAAAAAAATTCAGCGAAATATATTCAGTAGTTTTTTAAATAAAAATTAAAATAATAATTACACCTCTTACATCAAGCGATCACTTGACCATGATATGAAGCGATCACGTGACCAACTTCAAAATATAATACGGCATCCATCTTGTCTCAAAATCGTCATTTTTAAAGTTCTTTTAAATTCATATTGAGTGTTGTATTCGTCGTAAAACCTCTTTATTTTCGCTTAAATTCTGTGCATCTACATACTGAAACAACGCAATGACAATATATTTGAGTTTAAATGAGCATCCAACTATGATTATTTCTCTAACGAAGCCTATTTTTCACTTATGTGAAATGTAAACAGCAAAATATGTAGGATGAGTTGTATAGGAATTGCTGTATTTTTTTAATGCAAAAGAATTTAGCTCATGGAGTGTGCATAGCTGATATGAAAGAAATATTCATTGGCTTTACCGAGAGAAGGACGATTTTTTTCGATGAAGTTTTAGGCATAGAGTTAAATTACTTATAGCTCCATGGTCTTAATTTTTAAATAAAATAAATTATTATAGTATTGTGATGAATGACATGAATGGGAAATTATTAATGAATGAAATGCTGCTTTTTTAGAGAGAGCCAGGCGTGTTATTTTTTCTTTGACGTCATTTGAATGAATTTCAGTTGTTTTCGATGAAGTTTTTAAATATAATAAATTATCGTGGTATTATGATAATTCTAAAATTGTTTCCGAGTAATATATCACATTTTAGAGATGTTTAAACCAGGCAATTTATATTTCAATGCCGTCATTTGAATGAAGTTCATTTTTTTGGATGAATGTTTAAGTTTTCAACTATAATAAATCAATGTAGTATTGTGAGAAGTTTTAAAATATTACCGAGGAATGTATTACATTTTAGACATGTTTAAATAAAATTGCATTGAAGTTGGAAAGTGTTTCATAATCAATGCTTTATGTATGATTGATCTTTTTTTATTTAATTTCGATGTAGTTTACGAGATATTTTGCATTTTATGCGCTTCTGAAGTGAAAAATTTTCTTTCGTATCAACACATCCATCGATTTTCTCTGTATGAAATTTGAAATTTGGTAAAATATGAAATTTGGTACATTTATAAAGAAATAATGGGATAACACAATGAAACAAACAGCATTCTTAATCAATGCTTTAAGCATGATTGATCTTTCTTGTTTCGTATTATCTCTACGCCACCTTTGAAAATAAGTCCAGTTACCAAATGAGAACGAAAATTGAATTAAAAGTGAATTAAATTTAATTAAAATAAAGAGAACATGGATATAAATCTGCAGGGAAAGTCATGTGCTGCCCACATCAGATTTTTTGAGATATTGCCCAATTTTTTAATATCTTTTTGAACAAAAAATCATTAAACATCAGAAATTTCAATATTATTAAATAAATAATCATTTCAGACGTAATTTTTAATTAGAAAACAAATGACACCCATTTTAGAACGGAAGTATGAACCGTTCTCGAAACATTACGCTTTTTAACACTTTACAACAAAGTTGAAAAGTGTTTATGATTTTGTTCATTCTGTCTGTCTGTCTGTCTGTCCGTTAGCACGATAACTGCCGTAAAAATGAGTTAATCAAAATGAAATTTTAGTATGTTGTTCAGATGGTCTGTAAGACCTATGGGAATATAAAAGAATAATATCACCCAATTAGTTTTGGATTGAACCCGGGTTGAAAAAATGAAATACATTGAGCCCTATGGGACCTAATTTTTCAAACATTTTTTAAGCGGATTTAAAATTCACAAATTGCTTCGAAAATTTTAGGCAATAGTCAAATTGTTCCATAAAATATATAAAAAAAAATTCAGCGAAATATATTCAGTAGTTTTTTAAATAAAAATTAAAATAATAATTACACATCTTATATGAAACGATCACATGACCATGATATGAAACGATCACATGACCCACTTCAAAATGATATATGGCATCCATCTTGTTTCAAAATCGTGATTTTTTAAAATTCTTTTTAATTCATATTGAGTGTTGTATCCGTCCTAAAACTACTTTATTTTTGCTTAAATTCTGTGCATCTACATACTAAAACAACACAATGACAATATATTTGAGTTTAAATTCTCATTCAAATTTGATTATTTCTACAACTAAGCCTATTTGTCACCTATGTAAAATGCAAACAGCAAAATATGTAGAATAAGTTGTATTAGAATTACTGTATTTCTTTAACACAAAATAATTCAGTCCATGGCGTCTGCATGGCTGATATGAATGAAATATTAATTGATTTTATAAACAGAAGGACGATTTTTTTCGATGAAGTTTTAAGCATAGAGTTTATGAATTGTAGCTCCATGGTCTTAATTTTTAAATAAAATAAATTATTATAGTATTGTGATGAATGAAATGAATGGGAGAAAGTTATGAATGAAATCCTGCTTTTATAGAGAGATCCAGGCGTGTTATTTTTTCTATGACGTCATTTGAATGAATTTCAGTTGTTTTCGATGAAGTTTTTAAATATAATAAATTATCGTGGTATTATGATAGTTTTAAAAATATTACCGTGGAATGTATTGCATTTTAGAGATATTTAAACCAGGCAATTTATATTTCAATGCCGTCATTTGAATGAAGTTCATTTTTTTCAATGAAGGTTTAAGCTTTCAAATATAATAAATCAATGTAGTATTCTGATAAGTTTTAAAATATTACCGAGGAATGTATTGCATTTTCGACTTTTTTTAAATAAAATTGTATTGAAGTTGAAAAGTGTTTCATAATCAATGCTTTAAGTATGGTTGATCTTTCTTGTTTAAATTTTACTTATAAAAAATTCTAGAAATTAAAAAAAGTAATACAATAAATATAATGAAATAGCTTTACTTTCCGTATACAATATTATGCGGCAAATCTGTTAACATCATTGTTGTAGATTTAATTCATTGTATTAACAAAGGGGGAAGGGGTACTTTTCGTACGAGATTTGTATTTAATGCCCAAATATTCTCCAATAATCATTTACAGGATATTTATTAACTATCAGTTGTAATTGGACAAGGATTTTGCACGTGAGTAGGAATAATTAATTCACCCTGCGTGGGATCATAATTTTCCAAAACTTTTCAGTTTCAATTTACGCTGGATTAATTCAATGCTAAAAACATTGTGCTGTGGATCTTATGCACTATTATTTCGCTGTGAGAGAAACAAACTCGCTACATTGTGTAGGGCCAAGTCATGTGCTGCGCATATCATATTTTATTTCTTTAACCATAAACATGCCATTGATATTAAATAAAAAAAAAACGCCTGAACGAATAAATGATGAAGGAAATGCGATGAAGATAAAACGAAATTATATATGGTGTTCAGTTAATGCGGCGACAAACTCAGAGGTTTGTTAGTAAACATCAAAGGGAACAAAAAATGAAATAGAACAAGGTGTTGCAAACCACGTCAATGAAAATCGCGAAAATACGTATGCAGGTTCTGACGCCAGAGCCGTAACGGTGTCTGACGAAAATAGTGTTACGTCACGGTGTCTGACGTAAGTAGCCTCTCGAAACGCATGCGCTGGGGTTGAAGCACGTGCTACCATTGGAATTGTTGCGGAGTGTGCCGGCCGCAGTGCAACGAAGCATGTGGTTCATCCATGATGGTGCACCAGCACATTTTCCCCTCGTGGTGCGTAACCACCTCGATGCTACATATCCAGGAAGGTGGATTGGATACGCCGGACCTGTTGCTTGGCCTCCACGTTCGCCGGTTCACAGTCCATTGGACTTTTTCCTCTGGGGTCACTATAATTCAATCGTTTATGAAACGCCTGTGGGCACATCTGGGTATTTCATACATCAGGGGACATTCGATTGTATTTAAAAACTATAGGCTTCCAGTATTCACGGATTGTAATTTTGTACCAAATTTCATTCGAATCGCTCCATTTGTTCGTGAGATATCGTCCCCACAGACTCACTGACACACACAGACATCACCTCAAATATGTTCGATTCGTGCTCAGGGATGTTTGAAACGTGCTCTCCCGTCGAAAACTCGAATTCGAATTTTCGACCTCGTCGCAATACTTTCCTTATATATTATACTATATGTATATAAGGAAAGTAATAACAAGAAATATCATTTATGCATAAGCATTGATTATGAAACAATGCAATTTTATTTAAACATCTCTAAAATGTGATACATTCAGCGCTGATATATTACTTTCCTTACATACAATAATGTATAAGGAGAGTATTGTGACGGGATCGAAAATTCGAATTCGAGTTTTCGACGGGAGAGCACGTTTCAAGCATCCCTGATCACGAATCGAGCATTTTTAAGGTGATGTCTGTGTGTGTGTGTGTGTGTGTGTGCATCAGTGAATCTGTGGAGACGATAACTCACAAAAGAATGGACCGATTCAAACGAAATTTAGTACAAAAATTACAATCTGAAAACACTGGAAGCTTATTGTTTTTATACGCAATCGGATGTTCAGAACCATCCGGAATTTTCCAGTGAAATTTTGAAAAAATCGCCAAGAATCAAAACCTCTAATAAAGTTACGCAAATAGACATTTCTTATGTAATTTTTCATTAGAAAACGATTGACATAAATTTTAGAACGCTAGCATGAACCGTTCTCGAAATATTGTACATTTCTCAAAACTATTATCAAAAAGTCATTTAAAATAAAAAAAAAATATTTCCTATTGAGAAACGTGCACTTTTCATATGTTATATTCTCGTGGATCTAGCTCGTTCCATTGATGAAAAAAGATACATTGAGTAATACTTTTGTATTTGAACGCCAATAGTCATTTATCTGCTGTAAGAATAACTTATTTCTCCGTCCAATAGCTCTTTGCGAGATTTTGGCGACGAATTTGGTAGAATGTCGCCCACTTGGCGACTTTTTAAATGTTGCTAAATTAACAATAAACTCGCGAAATGGAAGAAAATGACTCTACATCAATGAAAATGACGACTCATTGACGAAAATGCAATATCTTGGAAAGAATATAAATACCTACTTTAAAAATAATCTATTTTTTTTTACTGTAAAAGTAGTAAATTAATTGCATTATTCAAGGAAAGACATGTGCTGCCCACATGAGATTTTTTTAAACTATCTCTGTACTACAATAATTTATTATACTTGAAAACTTCGAACTTTAGCGAAAAAGACAATACTATTACTTTCTTCTATACATCGTGTAATGTATAAGGAAAGTATTTGACAGGGTCGAAAATTCGATTTCGAGTTTTCAGCGGGAGAGCACGTTTCAAGCATCCCTGGTCACGAGTCGAACATTTCTGAGATGATGTATGTGTGTGTGTGTATGTGTGTGTCAGTGAGTCTCTGGAGACGATATCTCAGGAACGAATGGAGCGATTCGGATGAAATCTGATACAAAAATTACAATCCGTGAATACTAGAAGTCTATTGTTTTTAAACCCAATCTATTATCCATAATCCCCCTAAATTTTCAAGTGAAATTTTGAAAAAATTTTCTAAAAATCAAAACTTTTAATAGAGTTACGCAAATAGGCATTTCTTATGTTATTTTTCCTTAGAATGCGATTTACATAAACTATAGAATGCTACCATAAACCGCTCTCGATATATTGTACATTTTTCAAATAAATGTATCAAAATATCCCATAAATAAAAAAAAAATATTAACTGTTGAGAAACATGTTAACTTTTCATATGTAGTATCATGAGATAAATTTGGTGACATCATTCTCGTGGATCTAGCTTGTTCCATTTATGAGAAAGATACTTTGAGTAATACTTCTGTATTTGAACGCCAATAGTCATTTATCTGCTATAAGAATAACTTATTTCACCGTCCATAACGTTTTGCGAGATTTTGGCGACGAATTTGGCGAAATGTTGCCAACATGGCGAATTTTTTAAATGTTGCCAAATTAACGAAAATCTCGCCAAATGGATAAAAATGACGCTAAATCAATGAAAATGGCGACTAATTGTCGAAAATTCAATATCTTGGAAAGAATATTAGTATCTACTATAAGGAAAACCTATTTCTTTTACTGTAAAAGTAGTAAATTCAATACATTATATAGGAAAGTCATGTGTTGCCCACATCAGCTTTAATACATAATGTATAAGGAAAGTATTGTGACGGGGTCGAAAATTCGAATTCGAGTTTTCGACGGGAGAGCACGTTTCAAGCATCTATGATCACGAATCAAACATTTTTAAAGTGATGTCTGTGTGTGTGTGTGTGTGAAAGTATGTGTGTGTGTGTGTGTGTGTGTGTGTGTGTCAGTGAGTCTGTGCAGACGATAACTGACGAACGAATGGACCGATTCGAACAAAATTTGGTACAAAAATCACAATCCGCAGACACTGGAAGCTTATTGTTTTTATACGCAATCGAATGTTCAGAATCCCCCTAAATTTTCGAGTGAAATTTTGAAAAAATCGTCAAAAAATCAAAACCACTAATAAAGTTACTCAAATAGGCATTTCTTATGTAATTTTTCATTAGAAAACGATTGACATAAATTTTAGAACGCTAACATGAACCGTTCTCGAGATATTGCACATTTTTAAAAATAATTATCAAAAAGTTATATAAAATAAAAAAAAAATTCCTATTGAGAAACATGTCCACTTTTCATATGTAATACCATGCGATAAACTTGGTGACATTATTCTCGTGGATCTAGCTCTTACCATTCATGAAAAAAGATACTTTGTGTAATACTTTTGTAATTAAACGCCAATAGTTATTTATCTGCTGTAAGAATAACTTATTTCTCCATCCATAACGCTTGGCGAGATTATGGCGATGAATTCGGCGGAATATCGCCAACTTGGCGACATTTTTAATTGTTGACAAATTAACAAAAATCTCGCCAAAATGATAAAAATGACGCTAAATCAATGAAATTGACGACTAATTGAATAAAATTCAATATCTTGGAAAGAATATAAGTATCTGCTATAAGAATAACATTTTTTTAATGTAAAAGTAGTAAATTCATTGCATTATATAAGGAAAGTGATGTGTTGCCCACATCAGATTTTTTTATTATATTGTTTTGATTCCTCATTTAGATTTAAGTCAGTAATGTATGAATAAACATTAAGAATTTTACTTCTAGTACTAAGCAAATCATAGAATAAATGTGTAAAATGAATATTATCAAATGCAGTAGTCATAAAAAGGTTATATACCAAATTTAATTGTTGTTTTTTAATTGCGAAAATCCAGTTCTTATATTGTTTCGAAACAAAAATAGTTTTGAAATTTGCATGCTGCTGGAGGATGACATTTTTTAGATCAGATAATGAGGGCAATTTTTTATTATATTTACTTGCGCTTTTAGTTCTTTTTGATTTATTGTTAGATTTGTTGAAGAAATTATATACATTAAGGTCATCATGAGGATAATTAAAAGATTTTTTAACAATGTTATGATGATTAAATAATTAAGTCCATATAGAAAAATAATTTTGTGTGCACATATGAATTCATTTTCAAGAAACAATCTTAGTAATTTTTTTGGATAGACAGAATACTAATTTCAATGTTGTCAAACCCATGTATAGAAAAATGATCGTATTCGAATTTAGATTCACTAAGGGTAGTTGCATTATTTGAAAAAATTTTTATATGATACCTGTGTCATTCGTTTAGAAGATTGTTGTTTTGACCTATATATGACATATTACATTTTTACATACTATTTTGTAAATGCAATTATAAGTTTTACAGATGGCTAGCTTATTGCTACTATTGATCTGGTTACGATTAGCAAGCGGACACGTTTTACATTTATTAGAATTACAAGTTTTATATTTAAGAGTGTTATTAAGTGAAGCATGTTTGTAAGATTGATAGTTATATGAAGAAAACAAGGAATACTGGCTGGATGTACTAAATGAAGATGGAATAGTCATTGACGAAGATGGATACTGTTGGGAACGGGATATCGATCTAGGAAAATCCCAACCAGTTTTTGAATACCGGGCTTGAATGTCAGAGAACATCCAGTCCCCAGTAGTTAAATACTGATAATCAGACATCGTGTAAATAGGGGAAGATAGTAACCATTTTTCCCCCAAAAATAAAGGAATTTGCATTCGAAATAAGAGACTCATTACTATGTATGAAACTTAAGTCAAATACAACAAGAAAGATCAATCATGCTTAAAGCATTGATTATGAAACACTTTCCAACTTCAATGCAATTTTATTTAAACAAGTCTAAAATGCAATACATTCCTCGGTAATATTTTGAAACGTATCACAATACTGCATTAATTTATTATATTTGAAGACTTAAACCTTCATCGAAAAAAATGTACTTCATTCAAATGACGGCATTGAAATATAAATTGCCTGGTTTAAACATCTCTAAAATGTTATACATTCCTCGGTAATAGTTTTAGAATTATCATAATACTACGATAATTTATTATATTTGAAAACTTCATCGAAAACAACTGAAATTAATTCAAATGACGTCATAGAAAAAATAACACGCCTGGATCTCTCTATAAAAGCAGGATTTCATTCATAACTTTCTCCATTTCATTCATCACAATACTATAATAATTTATTTTATTTAAAAATTAAGACCATGGAGCTGCATTGCATAAACTTTATGCTTAAAACTTCATCGAAAAGTATCGTCCTTCTGTTTATAAAATCAATTAATATTTCATTCATATCAGCCATGCAGACTCCATGGACTGAATTATTTTGTGTTAAAAAAATACAGGAATTCTAATACAACTCATTCTATATATTTTGCTGTTTACATTTTACATAGGTGAAAAATAGGCTTAGTTATAGAAATAATCAAATTTAGATGAGCATTTAAACTCAAATATATTGTCATTGCGTTGTTTCAGTATGTAGATGCACAGAGTTTAAGCAAAAATAATGTAGTTTTAGGACGGATACAGCACTCAATATGAATTAAAAAGAACTTTAAAAAATCACGATTTTGAAACAAGATGGATGTCATATATCATTTTGAAGTGGGTCATGTGATCGTTTCATATCATGGTCTCGTGATCGTTTCATATAAGAGGTGTAATTATTATTTTAATTTTTATTTAAAAAACTACTTTTTTATATATTTTATGGAACAATTTGAATATTACCTAAAATTTTCGAAGCAATTTGTGAATTTTAAATCCGCTTAAAAAATGCTTGAAAAATTAGGTCCCATAGGGCTCAATGTATTTCATTTTTTCGACCCGGGTTCAATCCAAAACTAATTGGGTAATATTATTCATTTATATTCCCATAGGTTCTACAGACCGTCTGAACAACATACTAAAATTTCATTTTGATTAAGTCATTTTTACGGCAGTTATCGTGCTAACGGACAGACAGACAGAATGAACAAAGTCATAAACACTTTTCAACTTTGTTGTAAAGTGTTAATAAAAATGGAAACACAAATTACAACAGAAAAAAGATCATCTAAATCTTCTTGAAAATAATAAGAACTAATGTAGAGAAACATTAAAACTAGATTAAATAAATGCTCAGTAATGAACAAAACTAGGATAGATAGTCGAAGAAATATACATATATGCACTCTAAGACAAAAAAATCGACGCACCCCACAAAATAATCCGATAGTAATGAAACTGTTCATGCAAACACCTGTCGACCGAATATGCAAATGATCAAAAATTCGCAGCCAGTGAATAAATAGACGGAACAACAGAGCGTTGAAACTGAGAACCATGGTGGTGTACATAAGGAGCGAACCTCGCTTTCAGGAACAAAACACGCAGTGAATTTTGATTGTATTTGCGTACCTTGATTGTAACAATGCCTCGCCGACGATTTCGCGGCCACTGCGAGCATATGAGGGAGTTAGAAAGAGGGCATGCGATTGGACTGCATGCAACTGGATGAGCACACTGGCAAATCGCTCGGCACTTGGGTAGGAGCGATGCAGCAATTAGACGATGTTAGCAGGAATGGGTCTGTAATAGCATATTTCAGCGGGCAGCGGAAGTCCTAGAGCGACGACAGAACGGGAAGATAGAGCGATTGTCAGAGCAGCTGTGACAGCACGAGATTCGTCATTATTAACCATCCAACGTGTGACAAATACGGAACTGACCACCCGAACCATTGATAGAAGGCTACGGGAGCAGAATCTATACTCGCTGCGCCTATTACACCGTCTATCATAGACCAGTATGCACCGTCAACAGCGATGGCAATGGTGGCGGGCCCGATCAACGTGGAATTGTTCGGATTGGGAACGAATTGTCTTCAGTGATGAGTCCCGTTTCGAACTGAGTTCCGACGACCAGCGCAGACGTGTCTGGAGACAGCCCGGACATCGTCAGGATCCTGCTTTTACTGTCACATGCCACACGGCCCGACAACAGGGAGTTATGGTCTGGAGTGCCAATTCATTTGAAAGCGGGATCCCTTAGTCATCCGTGGCACCATCACAGCACAGCGGTACGTTGTTTATATTCTAAGACTAGTTGTATTACCATTCCTTTCGCGGCACCCCGGGCTAACTTTCAGCAAGATAATGCCAGCCCACACACGGTACGTCTCCTTGTCCATCCAGACACACTTCCTTGTCCAGCCAGATCCCCAGATCTCTCGCCTGTTGAGCACATTTGGGCTGAGATGGGGCATCATCTGCGACCATCCCGGAATGTAGACGAATTAGCTCGTCAATTGGAGGCCATTTAGAACGACATCCCTTAGAACATCCTCCTGCAACTTTATGCATCAATGCCACGTCGGGTAACAACTAGTATCAAATCCAGAGGTTTACCAACGCCATATTGACGTGTTCACTTTGTGTAGATCTTTCAGTGCAATAAATCATCCAATTGTTCTGAAATTCTAATCATTTCTTTTTCTGTACATTCACATTACAAGTACCAAATTCTGTCTCATTTGGAAATTATTTCTTGGTGCGTCAATTTTTTTGACTTAGAGTGTGCATTGACTATACTAAAAAATTGATTCAGAATAACATCCAACTGCACATCATAGAAAACAATATATCATCTCAGAACTATTAAATTAATAATTACTTATTACTGAATTCTACCAGGGGTTTGGCACACCGACTTGGTGATGGAAACGATCTTACTCAAAACGACGTAATAAATCACGGAATGCTCAATGTTTACCAAACTGCCTCGACGGACATCTAGATATGTCCAAGAACGCTGTCAGGTACTAACTAGATCCTGCCGATCATCACAATACCCGTCACTTATATCGCATACACCACTTTCACGGAACCTTCGAATACTCACGCTCACAGCAGCTCAACGTTCTAGCAATCCTCCTTCACTTTTTACGCCAATCGAAATTTTAACCTCCCTTACTGCAGGAATACAGAAATGTTACTTGGCTCGATGATTGGTCTACATTACGAAACTAGTAGGAAGTTGTTTATTTAAAGTAAAAAATAAATTAGAACGTAAACTAAGGGAAATCGTAATGAAAGTTTATATATAAACCTTATCAAGTACATTAACAAAAACAAGAAAGATCAATCATACTTAAAGCATTGATTAGGAAACACTTTCCAACTTCAATGCAATTTTATTTAAACATCTTTAAAATGCAATACATTCCTAAGTAATATTTTAAAACTTATCACAATACTACATTAATTTATTATATTTGAAAACTTAAACCTTCATCGAAAAAAATGAACTTCATTCAAATGACGGCATTGAAATATAAATTGCCTGGTTTAAACATCTCTAAAATGCGATAAATTCCTCGATAATATTTTTAAAATCATCATAATACTACAATAATTTATTACATTTGAAAACTTCATCAAAAACAACTGACATTCATTCAAATGACGTCTTAGAAAAAATAACACGCCTGGAGCATTTCATTCATAACATTTTTCCAATCATTTCATTCATCACAGTACTAAAATAATTTATTTTATTTAAAAACTTAAGACCATGGAGCTACAAGTAATTAAACTCTATGCTTAAAACTTCATCGAAAAAAATCGTCCTTCTCTCTATAAAGTCAATGAATATTTCATTCATATCAGCTATGCAGACTCCATGAGCTAAATACTTTGGCGTTAAAAAAATACAGCAATTCTTATACAACTCATCCTACATATTTTGCTGTTTACATTTCACATAAGTGAAAAATATGCTTCGTTGTAGAAATAATCAAATTTGGATGATCACTTAAACTCAAATATATTGTCATTGCGTTGTTTCAGTATGTAGATGCACAGAATTTAAGCAAAAATAAAGCGGTTTTAAGAAAAATACAACACTCAATATGAATTAAAAAGAACTTTAAAAATCACGATTTTGAGACAAGATGGATGCCATATATCATTTTGAAGTGGGTCATGTGATCGTTTCATATCATGGTCACGTGATCGTTTCATATAAGAGGTGTAATTATTATTTTAATTTTTATTTAAAAAACTACTGAATATATTTCGCTCAATTTTTTTTTTATATATTTTATAGAACAATTTGAATATTACCCAAAATTTTCGAAGCAATTTGTGAATTTTAAATCCACTTAAAAAATGTTTGAAAAATTAGGTCCCATAGGGCTCAATGTATTTCATTTTTTCGACCCGGGTTCAATCCAAAACTAATTGGGTGATATTATTCATTTATAGTCCCATAGGTTCTACAGACCGTCTGAACAACATACTAAAATTTCATTTTGATAAAGTCATTTTTACGGCAGGTATCGTGCTAACGGACAGACAGACAGACAGACAGATTGAACAAAGTGATAAACACTTTTCAACTTTGTTGTAAAGTGTTAAAAAATAGAAGTAGATTGAGTGTTTTGTCATATTAATATTAGAACTCGAATTATTCAAATTTTAAGATTTTCATAGCATTACTTCCTATGAAAAACAATGAGAATTTTCGGAACAACGGTTGTAGTATACAGTACACGATGAAAATTAATAATTTGAACTACGATAAGGATTAATGGTAACAAAATAATTTTTACTAGCACAGATAAGTTACATGCCTGTCTTCGTCGGTGTTATAAAGCTGTTGCTAACTTGGAAAAAAAAAACTTTTTAGAACGTTTTATGTAATGCATTTTGAAAAAATAACTTGGGTATGAAATTTAAAGATAATTTTTGTTTTCAATTCTGATCAAGATCGAAGTATTAAACACTATGGCATATACATGTTGAACGGAAATTCACTCTGAACGTACTTATTCCCGATGCTTTCTGAGGAGTGCCAAGAAGGAATATAAAATGAGCTATTGAGCATTAGAAGTAAAATGAACAAGAGAGATCAATCATGCTTAAAGCATTGATTATGAAACACTTTCCAACTTCAATGCAATTTTATTTAAACATGTCAAAAATGCAATGCATTCCTCGGTAATATTTTAAAACTTATCACAATAGTACATTAATTTATTATATTTGAAAATTAAACCTTCATCGAAAAAAATGAACTTCATTCAAATGATGGCATTTAAATATAAATTGCCTGGTTTAAACATCTCTAAATTGTGAAACATTCCTCGGTAATAATTTTAGAATTATCATAATACTACGATAATTTATTATATTTGAAAACTTCATCGAAAACAACTGAAATTCATTCAAATGACGTCATAGAAAAAATAACACGCCTGGCTCTATAAAAGCAGCATTTTACTCATAAATAATTTCCCATTCATGTCATTCATCACAATACTATAATAATTTATTTTATTTAAAAATTAAGACCATGGAGCTACACGTAATTAAACTCTATGCGTAAAACTTCATCGAAAAAAATCATCCTTCTGTTTGTAAAATCAATGAATATTTGATTCACATCAGCTGTGCAGACTCCATGATCTAAATGATTTTGGGTTAAAGAAATACAGCAATTCTAATACAACTCATTCTACATATTTTGCTGTTTACATTTTACATAGGTGAAAAATAGGCTTCGTTCTAGAAATAATCAAATTTGGATGATCATTTAAACTCAAATATATTGTCATTGCGTTGATTCAGTATGTAGATGAATTTAGGCAAAAATAAAGTAGTTTCAGGACGGATACAACACTCAATATGAATCAAAAAGAACTTTAAAAATCACGATTTTGAGACAAGATGGATGCCATACATCATTTTGAAGTGGGTCACGTGATCTTTTCATATCATGGTCACGTGATCGCTTCAGATAAGAGGTTTTATTATTATTTTAATTTTTATTTAAAAAACTACTGAATATATTTCGCTGAAATTTTTTTTATATATTTTATGAAACAATTTGAATATTACCTAAAATTTTCGAAGCAATTTGTGAATTTTAAATCCGCTTAAAAAATGTTTGAAAAATTAGGTCCCATTGGGCTCAATGTATTTCATTTTTTCAACCCAGGTTCAATCCAAAACCAATTGGGTGATATTTTTCATTTATATTCCCGTAGGTCCTACAGACCGTCTGATCAACATACTAAAATTTAATTTTGATTAAGTCATTTTTACGGCAGTTATCGTGCTAACGGACAGACAGACAAACAGACAGACAGACAGACAGACAGAATGAATGAACAAAGTCATAAACACTTTTCAACTTTGTTGTAAAGTGTTAACAATGAAAAATAATCAACATACATTAGAGACTATTGGCTACTTGAAATTTGCTACCCTCAATTTCGGACAATTTATTCGTTTCTAGTCCCTTGGAATGAAGCGAAAATTACCTTATAACAATAATTGGAATAACTCAGCGAATTCTTCATCTATAGGTCAATTTCACTTGCCCTAATTAATTATGACGTAAATTGTACTAATACATATTTTTTTTATTAAAGTCGAACATTTAAAAAAATTATTTTTCACATGTTTGTGAAATCATTACGTTTCGGAGGATGCAAATATCATAGCTAAATTCTCCTCTGTTTGCTAATTATTTTTCATATTTCGCTTTACTTGTGAAACAAACAGCTGATTTTATATTGTTGCCGGACATTCTCTGTGAAAAACCCGACATACAGCCCACAGCTTGTTTCAATAAAATTGTTCACCTCATTTTAAGAACTACTACATATATCCACTGTAAGTATATGTCTAGGATTAAAGTTTGATGAAGCAACCACCTTTTACGTATATGTTTCATAAATTCCAGTTAATAGTTTCAAATCTGTACACAAGAGGTGGCGAAGCTTTTTACTTTCCCTGCAATACATGGTAATGTATCGAGGGAGAGTTTTGAAATCATGTCGAAAATCGCAACTCGAGTTTTCGAGGAATCTACACGTTTCGATGCCTCTAGAATACGAAAAAACTATTTTTAGCGTGACGTCTGTGTGTGTGTCTGTCAGTTTGTATGCATGTATGTCTGTCTGTGTGTCTGTCTGTCTGTCTCTCTGTCTGTCTGTCTGTCTCTCTGTCTGTCTGCTTGTCTGTGTGTCTGTCTGTCTGTCTCTCTGTCTGTCTGTCTGTCTCTCTGTCTGTCTGCTTGTCTGTGTGTCTGTCTGTCTGTCTGTCTGTCTGTCTGTGTGTCTGTCTGTCTGTGCAGATTTTGTATCCACTCTAACTGAAAACGTAATTGACCGAATTTCATAAAATTTGGCAGGTAAGTCACGTGTGGGCGAATCTGGTGCTGATTAGTTTTGGGTACGATTCGGGATAAAAGAACCCGCCTTTTTTGCGAAATGGCCCTCAAAAGCTTGTATCCACTCTAGCTGAAAAACTATTGGACCGAATTCCATAAAATTTGATAGATAAGTCACTTGTGGGACACCCTGGTGCTGATTAGATTTTAGTACGATTCGGAAAAAAATAACCTACCTCTTTTTGCAAAATGGCCCGCGAAATAGCCAAAATCTAAAATAAAAAACTAAGTATGCTCAAATATATCCATGAAATGCTCGTTTAATACGCAATTTTTAACGAAGAAAAGAAAAAGACCAACCCCATCACACTAGAACTAGCCGTTCTCGAGATATTTTAATTTTTTCGTATTTCCTCTACGCCACCTTTGAAAAGAAGTTCAGTTATCAAATGAGAACGAAAATTGAATTAAAAGTGAATTAAATGTAATTAAAATAAAGAGAGCGTGAATATAAGTCTGCAGAGAAAGTCATGTGCTGCCCACATCAAATTTTTACTTTCCCTGCAATACATGGTAAAGTATAGGGAGAGTATTGGAATCATGTCGAAAATCGCAACTCGAGTTTTCGATTAATCTGCACGTTTTGATACCTCTAGAATACAAAAAAACTATTTTTAGCGTTACGTCTGTGTGTGTGTCTGTCTGTTTGTCTGTGTGTCTGTCTGTCTGTCTGTGTGTCAGTCTGTCTGTCTGTCTGTCTGTGTGTCTGTCTGTGCCATATATGTATCCACTCTAACTCAAAAACTAATGGACCGAATTTCATAAAATTTGGTAGGTAAGTCACTTGTATGTGACCCTGGTGCTGATTAGTTTTGGGTACTATTCGGAATAAACCAACCCGTCTTTTTTTGCAAAATAGCTCTCAAAAATTGCCTTTATTCACTGTAACTGAACAACTAATTGATCAAATTTTACAAAATTTGGTACATAAGTCACTTGTAGGTCATTCTGGTGCTGATTAGATTTTGGTACGATTCGGAAAAGAACAACCTACCATTTTTACTAAATGGCCAGCAAAAATTTTATATTTCAACTCTAACTCAACTAATCGACTAAATTTGATAAAGTTTGGTAGATAAGTCACTTGTGGTCGACCCTGGTGCTGATTAGATTTTGGTACGATTCGGAAAAGAACAACCTGGTTTTTTAGGAAATGGCCCGCAAAAATCGCAAAAATCGAAAAAAAACGATTATATAAGCTCAAATATATCAAATAAATTTTAGTTTTATAAGCAATTTTTGACGAGGAAAAGAATATAACACACTCCATTATACTCTGGCCGCCCACTTTGCTGCTCTATGTCCAAGGATGAGCCGGACGATCTGGGCTTTCGACACTCCATTATAATTTAGGACTAGCCGTTCTCAAGATATTTGAGATTTCTTGCATGTTTGTTACGCAGCTATTGGGAAAATGTCCATTTACCAAATAAAAACCAAAATTGAATTAAAAATTCAAATTTAGTGTTATTTGGTGTAATTAAACTCAATGTAATGAATAATTAAAGAAATAAAGAAAATATGAATTTCAGTCAGCAGGGAAAGTCATGTGCTGGACACATCAGATTTTTACTTTCCCTGCAATACATGGTAATGTACAGGAAAAGTATTGGAATCATGTCAAAAATCGCAACTCAACTTTTCGACGGATCTACACGTATGGATATGACCCTGGTACTGATTAGTTTTTGGTACGATTCATGAAATCAGAACTCACCTTTTTTGCGAGATGGCCCTTAAAAATTTCATGTATCCACTCTAGCTAAAATGCTAATTGACCAAATTTCACAAAATTTGGTAGATAAGTTACTTGTGGGACACTCTGATGCTGATTAAATTTTGGAATGGTTTGGAAAAGAACAACCTGCCGTTTTTTTACGAAATAACCCGTAAAAATTGTCAATATCTATAAAAAGACTACAAATGCTCAAATGCATCAATTAAATGCTTGTTTTATATGCCTGCCATTTTAATAATAGCCTGCCTTTTTTTGAAAAATGGCCCGCAAGTCATGTGCTGCCCATATCAGATTTTTACTTTCCCTGCAATACATGCTAATGTATAGGAAAAGTATTGGAATCATGTCGAAAATCGCAACTGGAGTTTTCGATGGAACTACACGTTTCAACACCTCTAGAATAAGATAAAACCATTTTCAGCGTGACGTCTGTGTGTGTGTGTGTGTCTATGTGTCTGTGTGTGCAGATTTTATATCTACTCTAACCAAACAACTAATTTGCCGAATTTCATCAAATTTGGTAGGTAAGTCACTTGTGGGCACATCTGGTGCTGATTTGCTTTGGGTATGATTCGGGATAAAAGAACCGCATTTTTTTGCGAAATGGCAAAAATTGCATTTCGCAAAAATTGTCTGTATCCACTCCTGAAAAACTAATGGGCCGAATTTCACAAAATTTGGTAGGTAAGTAAATCGCTTGTGGGTCACTCTGGTACTGATTGGATAATGGTACTATTCGGAGAAAAATAACCTGCCTTTTTTTGCAAAATGGCCCGCAGAAATTGTCAAAGTCTAAAATAAAAAACTATGTATACTCAAATATATTTATTTAATGCTTGTGTTATACGTAATTTTTAATGAAGAAAAAAATAAGACCAACCCCGATACACTAGATCTAGCTGTTCTCGAGATATTTTTCTTTTTTCGTATTCTCTCTGTGCCGCCTTTGAAAATAAGTCCAGTTACCAAATGAGAACGAAAATTGAATTAAAAGTGAATTAAATTTAATCAAAATAAAGAGAACGTTGATATAAGTCTTCAGGGAAAATCATGTGTTGCCCACACCAGAATTTTTTTCTTTCCCTGCAATATATATTAATGTATAGGGAAAGTACTGGAATCATACCGAAAATCGCAAATCCGAGTTTTCGGCGGATCTGCACGTTTCGGGACTTCTAGAATACAGTAAACCATTTTTAGCGTGACGTCTGTGTGTATGTCTGCTTGTCTGTCTGTTTGTCTGTCTGTCTGTGTGTCTGTCTGTGTGTGTGTCTGTCTATCTGTGCATAATTTGCATCCACTCTGACTAAAAAACTAATTGACCGAATTTCATAAAATTTAGTAGGTAATTCAGTTGTGGGCGACTCTGGTACTGTTTAGTTTTGGGTACAATTCCGGATAAAAGAGCCCGCCTTTTTTTGCGAAATGGCCCTCAAAAATTGCCTGTATCCACTCTAGCTGAAAAACTAATGGACAGAATTTCACAAAAATCGCTTTTAGGTTACCGTGATGCTGATTAGATTTTGGTATGAATCGGAAAAAATAACCTGCCTTTTTTGCGAAATGGCAAAAATCGTCAATGTCTAAAATAAAAAACTACGTATGCTCAAATATATCTATTAAATGCTTGTTTTATACGTAATTTTTAACGACGAAAAGAATAAGACCAACCCCATTACACTTGGTCTAACCCTTCTCGAGATATTTTAGTTTTTTTGTATTTTCTCTACTCTACCTTTGATAATAAGTTCAGAGAACGAAAATTGAATTGAAAGTGAATTAAATTCAATTAAAATAAAGAGAACGTGAATATAAGTCTGCAGGGAAAGTCATGTGTTGCCCACATCTGATTTTTTCTTTCGCTGCAATACATGTTAATGTATAGGGAAAGTATTGGAATCATGCCGCAAATCGCAACTCGAGTTTTTGACGGATCTACAAGTTTTGGGACCTCTAGAATACGAAAATACTATTTTTACCGTAACGTCTGTGTGTGTGTCTATCTGTGCAATGTATGTATCCACTCTAACTCAAAAATTAATGAACCAAATTTCATAAAATTTGGTAGGTACTTGGGGGATGAACCTGGTGCTGATTAGTTTTTGGTATGATTCGGGATAAAAGAACCCGCCTTTTTTTCAGAAATGGCCTGTAAAAATATCTTGAATCCCCTAGCCAGGAAACTAATTGACTGAATTTTACAATATTCGGTTGTTAAGTAACCTATGATAAATCCTGGTGCTGATTAGATTTTGGTGCGATTTGGTAAAGAAGAACCCGCCTTTTTTACGAAATGACCCTCAAAAATTGCCAAAATCTAAAATAAAAGACTGTATATGCTCAATTGTATCAATTAAATGCTTGTTTTATACTTGATTTTAGACGACAGAAAGAATAAGATCCACCCCATTACTCTAAATATTACCATTCTCGAGATATTATTTAATTGTTTAATTTTGAGGAAATGAAGACGATTTTTACTGTAGTTAAAACCTATTTAATAAATTTCTTGAAACTTTGTAGTTATGTCCCCTCATGTTTATCCTGATGCTGATTAGATTTTGATATGATTCAGAAAATTGTAGCCGACTTTTTACTTTCCTTATATGTAATAATGTATAAGGAAAGTATTGTGACGGGGTCGAAAATTCAAATTCGAGTTTTCGACGGGAGAGCACGTTTCAAGCATCCCTGATCATGAATTAAACATTTTTGAAGTGATGTCTCTCTGTGTGTGTATGTGTGTGTGTGTGTGTGTGTGTGTCAGTGAGTCTGTGGAGACGATAACTGACGAACGAATGGCCCGATTCATACGAAATTTGGTACAAAAATCACAATCTATAAACACTGGAAGTCAATTGTTTTTATACGCAATCGAATGTTTAGAACCCCCCCCCCCCCACCTAAATATTCGAGTCAAATTTTGAAAAAATCGTCAAAAAATCAAAACCGCTAATAAAGTTACGCAAATAGACATTCCTTATGTAATTTTTCATTAGAAAGCGATTGACATAAATTTTAGAACGCTAACATGAACCGTTCTTGAGATATTGCACAATTTTCAAAAAAATTATCAAAAAGTCATGTGAAATAAAAATAAAAATATTTCCAATTGAGAAACATGTTCACTTTTCATATGTAATACCATGTGATAAATTGGGTGACATCATTCTCGTGGATCTAGCTCATTCTATTCATGAAAAAAGATCCTTTGAGTAATACTTTTGTATCTGAACGCCAATAGTCATTTATTTGCTCTATGAATAACTTATTTCTTCGTTCATAATTCTCGGCGAGATTTTGACGACGATTTTGGTGGAATGTCGCAAACTTTGCGACTTTTTAAAATTTTGCTAAATTAACGAAAAACTCGCCAAACGGATAAAAATGACGCTAAATCAATGACGACTCACTGATGATGACGACATGGAAAATGACGACTCATTGGCCAAAATTCAATATCTTGAAAGGAATATAAATAACTACTATAAAAATAATCTACTTTTTTTTACTGTAAATGTAATAAATTCATTGCATTATATAAGGTAAGTCATGTGCTGCCCACTTCAGATTTTTTTGGTAAATGACCTACAAAGATAGAATCAGAAATAAATGACTAAAATAAATATATATATGTTGAAATATAGTGATTAAGAACTTGTTCTTTATTTAAATTTTGACAACTCAGCAAATAAGACTAACCCCATGACTGTAGGATGAACCGTACGTGAGATATTTTTTCATTTTAATTTGGTGATCTGAAGAATGTAAAGTGAATTAAGTTGCCAAAGAGAACGAAGATGCACTAAAAAGGCAAATTAGATATAATATCAGAAAAGTACCCATGTTATTTTCAGCAACTAAATTCAATTTAGTGCACAATGAAATAAGAAATGAAAAAATAAATATAAGGCAATAGGGAAAATCATGTGCTGCTCACATCAGAATTTTATATTTGAAGACGACGTGAACTGCTGTTACGTAAACTGCTGTTAAGTAAACTGCGTTTAAGTAAACTGCTGCCCAATGACGTCGTATACAAGAATTTTTATTATAATACTGCAAAATGTAAATATTTAGTAGAAACTTTAATTAATATATGTAACTTGAAATAAAGGAAGGCTCTTTGAGAAAGCCACACTTGGTACCCAGAAGATAGCATGTGGCTTTAAGTCCTCAGGTTACACTCTCCTGAGCTAAAAGCACCTACTGGTAGTAATTTCAACAGGTTTCTCATAAAGCAAACACTTTTGTACCGGAATCTTATCATGATAAAGAAATAAGTCCCTGTTTTTATTCCAAACGTCGCAGTTTCAAAATGAACTGTCCATGGAGTTAAAGAGAAATATAAAGTGAACCCCGTCATGATTATATGCGGGATTTTTCCAGGGGGGGTATTAGAAGTGATTGCTATAAAAATTTAGTGATTACTGTCAACTTTTAAATATGTATTGTTGCAAAGTAAATTTTAATGGCTGGTATGAGCATTACATTTTAAAAATTGTGTATATAGCAATTTTAAAAATGAGTGTGTACCACCTTTAAAAAATATTCGTCCTTTCATAACAGAATTCTAACCTTCCTGGATACAGAGCAACTAAACTGACAAATTGGGCATTCATAAACGTACCAAACGCAATAATCCAGAGATTTCCATTTAGATATAAAATTAAATTGCTTTTATTTATATACACGTGGAAAAAAACACACATTTGTGGTTGTATGTTCTAATTCCGAAACGCATTTTTCTTGCTTTTTTTCTCTCATATTTGGTTTTAATTAAATAAGCAATTTACAATGTGGGTGCTTTGGCACCTTCCTTGGCTTACGGCACCAGCTTAAGGCGCCAGCAAAGCAAGCACATGCTTGGGGCGGAACATTTTAAGGGCGGCATTTCAGTCAACTTAAATAAAATATCTTAAATTAAAAAAATCCCAATAAACAAATAATCTCTTAAATAAAAAAAAGTTCTGGGGCACAAGCAACAGAATTTACAAGGACAATTGTATGCGTTAAAAAGTAAAACAGAAACACTGAATAAATGTTAAACATTTGATTCCAGATAAAAGAGTGAAAACGGCTATCATTCATTTTCCCCTTGGAAAAAAGGACCAAAGGGCTAAATGTGATCGCTTCCAGTATGTCGCCCCAATTTGTATCTTGCAACACATCTTGCGTCCAGTAACAAACAATGAATTACTTTAGCGCACCGGGCGTCCAGTGCAGCCATCAAAAGTACGTCTAGGGGCGGCATATTGACCATTATATGTAAACTGCAAAGCTTTTATGTGAAACTGGTTTCTGTTAACTATTCCATGAAAAAATCCGATCCGAGGGCACTTTGCTTGAAACGATGGAGTTTCATTCAGAATTGCCGTGCCAGGATACCCATACTTGTTTAAAGTATCTTGAGGATACTCATCCTTTGTTAATTATTCTTCTACGTTCCAAATCCGGAAATCATCTCCCTCAATCACCCAGACACATAAATAAAGGACTTTTTTCACATCTATGCCGAAACAGGTGTCCGCATTGAAAGTAATTAGAAAACTGGACGAGGACAGGTCTCAAAATATATCTTGAGACATCGGTGGACCATTGTAGAATTTATAATACATACACACCCCATCGACTGTGAAACATGTGTTTATCAAACATCTTGTTCAGCGCGAGATTTGTTCTGGGGTGAATCAGTTCAGTTATACGTTTTAGTGAGAAATGTAAAACATCATTTTTCTTGCCGCAAATAATAGTTTATCGTTTTTCTTTCTAAATGTTATACAGTTGAACTTGATATTATCTAAAATATTCATCCAGTGTTTTGCATAAAATTTAAGGTAAGTAAGCTATAATTATTTTATGAGTGTTTAAAATTGTTTCTGTTAACATATAACATATTAGACTACACCCCCCCCCCCCCCATCAAGAGTATTAAGATTATTCTAAATTCCAGGTGTAAAATCGGTATATTCTTTAATTTAAATAAAATGATAGTTTTCGTTATAACGACTTATATACAGCATCTGTCGAGTCACTTTTTATCTAAAAAATATTCTATATTTTACGCACGGATCAGTGTTTATTTGCTCCTAAGATGTTATATTAAATTTAGCTCCTTGAAAGTTCATAGAAATTGTTTCTCGATTTCGATTTGCTCAATTTTTGGATTTCTTTTCTGCGTGTGTTTTTCTACCTAATACTGTATTAATTTTTTCTTAAATTAAAAGTATGTATTAATATTACCTACGCTACTTACTGGCAATTTCTACTTTTTCGAATTATTCAAATTTTTGGTTATCAGGATTTCAGCTAAAGCTGCGTTTAACTTGAAAAGTAACTACTGTAATTTAAATGAGGTAATTTTTAAAACGAAGACAATATATTCAACATATTCACATCTCGCCGCTTTAAAACCCCAGTTATTTTATAAACTTGAATTCTTTAAACAAATTATATCGGATCATAAAAATATCATTTACATATATTATATTCTGCGTTTAAGTTATGGAGCCAGAATTCAATAGAATATAACATGTTTTTGACATTTGAGTATTTGCAACGAAAGTTAATAATAAAGAATTTAGTTTTTAAAATTAATTGGAAATCAATCAAAATTTATTTTCTAAACCAACTGTCTCACATGTAGGTCTTCAATCTTTCTTATTTTTATTTTTTTATTTTAAGTCATCAGAAAAAATATGATGAACCTCAAAGAATTTTTGATCTTTCTGGTAAATAAAAAGCAAAAAAAAATATTGTAAATTTCTTGAACTTTCTGAATTATTTCAACTTTTGAGTATAATGGAAATTATGTTACTATTAAATTGGAACTTTTAAATTTTGCATTTTAAGCATAAGGAAAATACATGTACTTTCCTTATATTTTTTTATATTATGCTTGCAGTGTGGTGAACAGAAATGACCTCTTAGAATATTTTTTCAAGCATATAACTAAAGCCATATTCGTACAAAATTTTATTTCAGTCGGTTGAATAGTAGTATTGTAATGTTGCGAAAACGACATTTGTTCAAATTGCGAATGACTAGTGAAAAATAAAAATAAGAATAATAAATCGTGCCGTTATTCACTGGATCGAGTAACAAGAGCCTAACTATGTTCAAAATCTGAATTCATTTGGTTCAGTAGTTTCGGAGAACAGCAGGGTACCACGATTTAACGATATGACCGACAGACCGATCGACAACAAAAACTAATGAATATTTATTTTGTGTTAATCAGTCCCTTCAAAAACGTATCAATCTTTAAAAAAGATATGTGCGAATACTTACTTCTATTTAGCGAGGGGAGTACAGTAAATATCACAACAAGAGTTACAGAAATATGTTTTTTATATCTAATCTCTTTTCCTGCAACACACATAGAAAAGGAAAAGTATTGTAATAGGGGTCAAAACCAGATGCTTGGATTTTGATAAATGTACCAGTGTTGGGCTTGAATACTCATCAATTATATTTTCAATAATGTCTGCCTATCTGTGCAGTGTTTCTTTCAGGACTTTTTGTCTGGGGGAGGGAGTGATAAAATGGAACCTCCAAGGAGGCAAATTATCTAATATAATTTTAACTAACCACTATATGGAAGTAATTACCATATGTATATATACATATATGGAAGTAATGACTATATATATAGCAAATACTTATTCAAATATTGCGATTGCGAGAAAAACTTGTTCCGGCTAAACAAGAGGATGAAAAAATTTTAAAATAATGTAAATTGAATTATAGCTACAAAATTTCATTCTAAAAATAGTCAATAGCGAAATAAAATTATAATAATAATCTAAATGCTGCCACATATGAAGTGGAAACTAAGTTAAAATTTACAAGTATTTTGTGAGTTTCTGAATATATTAGCATTTGGTCCGGTAACATAAAATGTGTCTGGGGGGTGAAGGATGTTTTCGAAAGAGGCTTAGCCCCCTCCCCCCCCCCCCCCCGATATATTTCATCTCTATAACAAATCAATAAAATAGAATACAATTCGGTAATACTTTTTCAATCAATAAATATCAGACTCATTAATTTTCGGATGAACGGAATAGAAGAAAGCCATTAATTTTTGAACATTTAAAATCAAAAATAAGATAAGCATGAAAAGTAAAATGTTTAAAAATGTTACAAAAATAGATATTTTAATTGAATTTTCACTTAAAAGCGAATATCCTCATTTATATAGAACGCTAATATGCACCGTTTTCGAGATATTTTGCAAATTTTATTTGAAACAGGAAAAATAAAAGAAAAATGAAATGCACTTAATTTTATTAAGTTACTAGCAGCATACCCGTTCTTCGTACGGAGTATATAACATAAAGAAATTTATAATTCGCAATCATGTGCAAATTCTGTTAAAATATTAAATTTATTGCTCATAAAGAGAAGTTTAAGAATATCTATTCTCACAATGCAAAATTATATTCACGGGCAGATCTGAAGAATAAAACGTCCTGGCCCCTTTGTAAGTAAATTTACAAAGAAAAAAAGGAATTGAATCAATATATGCAACCGCGTACTACTTATATTGTCGCAGATCAGAAAATATGCCAGTGTGTTAGTAGAAGCTTACCCGTATTGCAATATGAGTCTAAAAAATATTTGCCAAAATAAAAAAGATGACATAATAAATTGAAAGTATCAAAAATCCCCGTAATCTTAATACCAGAAGGTCGTAATTGATTCCAATATATGCCAATATACCTTTACAACTTATATTCTCGTAGATTAGAAGATATACCCATGCATTTGTAGAAGATTACTCGTACAATGTACTATATATGAGTTTCAACAATTTTCGTCATAATAAAACAATTCCATAATAATTTGAAAATATCAATAATCCCTGAATCAACAGTCCCCGAAAATACAAATAATAATGATGTTTAAATCTGAAGACCGTAATTGATATTATCCAGTCAAAAATGCAATGTCAATGAAATTTATTTTATATACATATTTTTATTATTCAAATCGCAAAAGATTTAATAAAAATCATATGCTACATAATATATTGGGTCCGTTGCTAAGCGACATGATATCATTTGCTTCAAATAAATTGATAGAAATCATATCATCTGAATAATGCAATCTCCATCTGAATAATGCAATCTCCCTCGACATTTTCGTCAATTTAGCGATAACTTAAAAAATCGCCAAATTTATCACCAAGTGGGACTGTAGAACTGATAGTCCCATTTTGCGACAAATTGACGAAACATCATCACAATACTATCCCCTAACAAAACACAATTAATGTCATTTATTAAGCGCGATTTTATCAATTTCATGATATTTTTATGGATTTAAAAATATTTTTACCAATTTGGTGATATTAAAAAAATTCCTTAAATGTGTTACTATGTAGGATGGATGGACTGACCGACAAATGCTACAGAAACATCATTTCAGTACTCTATTCTAAAAAAACAAATTTAATTTCATTGATTTGGGCCATTTTTATCAATTTGGAGACATTTCCACTAATTTGATAAAGTTTAAGAAAAGTTACCAAGTCGTTTAGAGATATTCTGCTAAATTCGTAGCTCTGAATTTGCAGATCTGAAGAATAAAATATCCTGATCCCGTTTGTATATACTAAATGAAAACACTAAAATTGTATTAGAAGATATATACACCCGTTCTACTCTTTTTCTGCTTCAACAGTCGGCTAAATGAATTTATTGGGTAAACACAATATATGAGTTTATTAGCTAAACACAATATATGAGCTTGAAACCTCTTTGCTTAAATAAATGAAAGTGATGTGCGCAGTCCGCAATATATATAATTAAAATAACAATCAAACCGTTCATTTATAAAATATATTTTTACATATATTTATTTATTATACAAATAGAAAAAATAATAATAAATATTACCAACACATTTAATTTCATTCCATTGCCGAACAACATGATATAAAATAGAATCTTCCTCATAAAATGTGAAATTAAATAGCCATTTTGATTTCTTTATACTTTTCATCGTTGAGTAAAAATTTGTGAAAGATGAACCATGGAGGTAGATTTTTCCATTTAAATTCATGTTTCAAACAATTCATGCTTTCCTAAAGTGACTAATTAATGCAAAAATCCTGCACCAAACTCGGAAATAAAGTTTTATTTCATTTTGGCGTTTTAAACAAACGATTTTCATCCTTTCCGTTTGGATAAACCACGGAGTTGGAGAGTAAATCTCCTAAGAAAAAGTTCCGTTTTTCATTAATATCTCGACAACCCCTGGTCTTAGAAACTCGAAACTTCGACAAAATTTATGGGGGACTATTTCAAGGCTATCCACAAAATTTCATTAAATTCGGTTCAACCGTTTTTCCGTGATGATGAGACAAACGAAAATTTCGTTTTTTACCAATATCTCGAGAACCACTGGCGGTAAAAACTCAAGACACAGACTAAATTTTAAGTGGAGCTATTTCTAGGCTACCCACAAAATTTCTTCAAATTCGGTTCAGCCGTTCTCCCGTGATGATGGGACAAACAGACAGACAGACAGACAGACAGATTTTCATTTTTATTTATATAGATTACACATTTTGCAATTACTTTTAAGAGCAAATAAATGAATACCATTATATAGAAGTTCTTATTGAAAATTTTACTTTTCCACATTCAGCTGTATATATATATCAAACCAATTTTGCAAATCAAAATATATTTGGTAATCAATAAGTGTCAGCTTCTTAATTTTCTCGAAGGCTAGTATCTTAAAAATTTCTTATATCGATAATTAAAAATAAATAAATAAATAAATGATTATATTAAAATTTGTTACAAAAATATCAATTTTATATGTAATATTTCATTTTTTAAAATACACCATTTACATCACGATAAAATGTGTGTTTTGAGGTAATGCACGTTTTTGATTTAAAATAGACTATTTTTAACATTATATATACTAATCACTATTGCTAAACGATTAAATGATTTGGTACTTCTAACCAGAAAGAAATGAACAACATCGTTTAGTAGTTATCACTAGTTGTTCTAGAGATATTAGAAAATTTTACTTTCCTACAGGAAGAGATACATATCTTGAAATAATGAAGCGAATTACAGAATAGAAGCATACCAAATCGGTATTAATAAAATCCTATTGACTTTCAGCCATATCTAGTTATAAGAAAGCTTTAATTTACTTAATTGTTTTCTAAAAACGAATAAATATAGAAACTTCGATTTTTGGCTAAAATATTTTATTCATAACAGCTTCAATGGAGGCAAATCATAAGAAATATCTGAAAAATGAGAATTCTAAATTATAAAAATCATTTTAGTTCTACGGCAAAGTACAAAAAACATTGAGCTTAATATATACAGTTAAACTTGGCAGTGTTGTATATATATATAGAGAGAGAGAGAGAGCATATATATAGCATCGCTATATATATATATAGCGATGCTGAGTATTGCACTCTTTTGATGCAGTTTAACGTCTTTGTCGTCGCCTGGTATGAGGGCTATGCCGGCAAATCGGGTTTGACGAAAAAGAGTATGATTTTGAAAGATTATAGCTTGGCGTGTAATAGTCGGAGGGAGGGCGGCAGTAGTATACCATGTGTTAGACCGAGAATGTACGCGTGTTGTGAAGGGTGATGCGCTCAAGAGAGAAATGCTATCGAATGCGAGATAAGATAAAATTTATCAAGCAATAATCAAATTGCTACGCTTTATTTCTTTAATTCTGGTACTTAATTAACATTTCGTAATAATTAACTTTGTAACTTATTTGATCACTGTTGGCAGTTTGTAGAAATAAATGAAATGTTTATGTAAACCGTTACTTCATCTACAAACACCCGTGCGATAAGAGGTATTCTAAATTGCGAATGTATCTTCGGTACAGTCTCTCAAGTCCTTTTTTAAGTATCTTACAACAATGAGATTTTGCAGACCATTTCATAGAAAAAAATACCGGTTCTATTTTTTGAGGATGTAACAAACTTTAAAAGATTAAGATGTTCTACTAGACTACGCTGTGTACCAAATTTCAGCTCTCTAGGACGTAGGAAAGTAAGTTGAAATGTCATAAAAGAAGTTGGAACATACACACACACATCATTCATGATGTGATGAGTTTAAAAGCTTTTAATAATAAAATTTATTAATATATGTGGAAAGGCATGTATTAGACAACAGATTTTTTTAAAATCTAAAATTGAGTAGCATCATTTATATGATGCAAACACATTTCATTCTTTAGATATTGCACCCTTTTTTTAAAAAAAACGAAAAAAAATCAAAATATTTATTCCCACGACAGATCCATTCACTTGAGAGACATTTGGAACGAAATTGACTAAAAAGTGGCGATTTAGCAGTGTTTCTCTATTCTATTGCATTTATAAAAGTTAACAGAAATTTCAGGGAGGGGGGCATATTGCTTTCTGCTTGGGCCGGGCCTAGAGCCGGGCCTGTTTGCACCCCCTCCTGACACCCCCTAAATACGCCCATGAACCCTGGTTATAACGCGAGTTTCCAGCAACATCCAATCATCCACGTTATTAGGGCAGTCGCGTTATAAACGAGGAATGATATTTCGATGCTCATCTTTCAATGTTAAAGCATAATCGTCTGTTTTATTATGTTCTAAACGTATGCTCTATATTTAGCTGCATGTTAAAAAAAGACGTTTACCAACTGTAAAAATTTGTACTCTACAGAGTTTAATTAATTTCTTTTTAAATAGAAAGTCTGCAGCTGCGTAGCATATATGCATACGTACAAACAGTAGTGTACCTGAACGTGTCAGTAATAGCAGTGCTGCGGAAGGCATTTTCGTCATAATTTTCCTTTTGCTATGACGCTAATTGGATTAATCTTAGTGACAAAGTGATTTTTTTTTCTGAAACAGCGGAACAATGACGATAAATGCCCTTCAGAGCTTCCTTTGTTGTGAGAAATCTGTCAAGTTCGACCTCTGAATCATTTCCCAAAATTTCGCACTTCAATATTCTCATTGGTAGATTGTAAAAATTATTTGTCTATCGCTGATATCTCTATAAGTTGGTTCCTGTGCGTTAATATCAATCAGCTGCTTTTCAATTCGCTCCGTAATTCTAATTCATCAGCAAATAAGCGGTTTCATTGACGAGTACACTGTATAACACTTGAAAACATGTTGCAGGTTTCAGGGGAATTAGCTGTCAGTAATGGGAAGCAGGTTCCTGTTAGTTATGACAATCTCTCTATCTCTCTATATTTAGAAAAATCTGATATGAGCAGCACATGACTTTCCTTATATAATGCAATGAATTTACTACTTTTACAGTTAAAAAATGTTATTCTCATAGTAGACACTTATTATTTCCAAGGTATTGAATTTTTGCCAATGAGTTGTCTTTTTCATTGATTTAGCGTCATTTTTATCCATTTGGCAAGTTTTTCGTTAATCTAGCAACATTTAAAAAGGCATTCCACCAAATTCATCGCCAAAAGCTCGCCAAGCGTTATGGACGGACAAATAAGTTATTCTAACAGCAGATAAATGACTATTGGCGTTCAAATACAAAAATATTACTCAAAGTATCTTTTTTCATGAATCGAAAAAGCTAGATCCATGAGAATGATGTCACCCAATTTATCGCATGGTATTACATATGAAAAGTGAACATGTTTCTCAACAGGAAATATATATTTTTTTATTTTATATGACTTTTTGATAATTTTTTTTAAAAATGTGCAATATCTCGAAAACGGTTCATGTTAGCGTTCTAAAATTTATGTCAATCGTTTTCTAATAAAAATTTACATAAGAAATGTCTATTTGCGTAACTTTATTAGAGGTTTTGATTTTTTGACGATTTTTTCAAAATTTCACTCGAAAATTTAGGGGGGGGGGGGGGGGTTGAACATTCGATTGCTTATAAAAAAAATCTGATGTGGGCAGCACATGACTTTCCCTGTAGACTTATATTCACTTCTATTTATCTTAATTAAATGTAATTCACTTTTAATTCAATTTTCATTTTCATTTGGTAACTGGATGATTTGTGGGTCCCCACACGTCAGGTATTGACGCTACATGGACCGATCTCGTAAAGTGGAGTAAATAAAGAAATACATAATACCAGTAATTAAAATGAAGAGGCTTAATTTTAAACAATAACAAAGAATTTATTTCATTAAGATAAAACCTTATTTAATATTTGATAAAGTCAACAATTCCACAATGAATGTTAAATAATTCCAGCACTCGTAATAACTCATTTAAATTTTCAATCATACAACAATACCATTATAATTAACACGCCGTGTCAGTCCTACTTTACCTATAGGATAAAATGTCTCCCATACAATATTTCAATTCATATTCTGAAAAATCTCCTTTATCAATATCTGTCTCTACGTGTGACATACATTTCACACGTGCGTAATTAAATTCAATAACACCTTTTATCACTCCTAACATTATTCTGCATTAATAGAGAGCGAGAGAGAGCATACTGTACAATTGACCTTCGTGCAAAATACATGTAAAGAAATTGCCTACCTCGTACATTTGCCGTCGACTGGAACTCGTCATCGGCATGAGGAACCGGACTTCTCCGATGGGCTGCCTGTCTTCTCGTCGCTCTCGTGCGACCACCTTTCAGCACTCCAAAAATTTCAACTTCTCTCACGATTTTCAAATTTTAAAAGTTTAAGTCTCTCTTCATCTCTCCCCTCTCTCTTAGGCCCCCAGACTCTCATTGGTTCCGTAAATATGTAACTCCGCCTTCCGGCTATCTAACTGGCCGAAGCCCCCCTTGAAATATCAGATATTTGAGTATTGTCTTTTTCGTGCAGAAGTTCACACGGACATTTTCCCATGTCCATCTGGAAATTAATTGACCTCTCGGGTCAAGAGGTTCAACCCCTTCCGGCTGATATAGTACCAAGTGCTGACGTGAATACGAGAAGCACCATTTTTCACTCTCGAACTACGTCCGGTCCAGCTGTGTTCAAGGGAACGTTATATGAATTGTCTCGCTGTATGAGGGACCATCCTCTTAGATCCACTTCCACTTTCAAAATAGCAATGTTATATTGGGAATTGAAAATTACAATATAACACTGGACTTATTTTCAAAGGAGGTGTGGAGAAAATGCGAAAAAACTAAAATATCTCGAGAACGGCTAGTCCTAGTGTAATAGGGTTGGTCTTATTCTTTTCGTCGTTAAAAATTACGTATTAAATCAGCATTTAATGGATATATTTGATTATACCCAGTTTTTTAATTTAGATTTTGGCAATTTTTGCGGGCCATTTTGCAAAAAAAGGCAGGTTATTTTTTTCTGAATCGTACCAAAATCTAATCAGCACCATTGTGACCTATACGTGACTCATCTACCGAATTTTGTAAAATTCGGTCCATTAGTTTTTCAGCTACAGTGGATACAAGCTTTTGCGGGCCATTTCACAAAAAAGGCGGGTTCTTTTATTCCGAATCGTACCCAAAACTAATCAGCACCAGCCCCGGCCACAAGTGACTTACCTACAAAATTTTGTGAAATTCGGTCCATTAGTTTTTTAGTTAGAGTGGATACAAAATCTGCACAGACAGACACACAGACAGACACACAGACAGACACACAGACTGACAGACAGACACACACACAGACGTCACGCTAAAAATGGTTTTTTCGTATTCTAGAGGTTTCGAAACGTGTAGATCCGTCGAAAACACGAGTGGCGATTTTCGGCATGATTCCAATACTTTCCCTATACATTACCATGTATTGCAGGGAAAGAAACAATAGGCTTCCAGTGTTTACAGATTGTGATTTTTGTGCCAAATTTCGTTCGAATCGGTCCATTTGTTCGTCAGTTATCGTCTCCATAGACTCACTGACACACACACACACACACGCACAGACCGACATCACTTCAAAAATGCTTGATTCGTGATCAGGGATGCTTGAAACGTGCTCTCCCGTCGAAAACTCGAATTCGAATGGGAGGTTCTGATCTTTCGATTGCGCATAGAAACAATAGGCTTCCAGTGTTTATGGATTTTTGTACCAAATTTCGTTCAAATCGGTCCATTCGTTCGTCAGTTATCGTCTCCACAGACTCACTGACACACACACACACACACATACTTTCACACACACACACAGACATCACTTCAAAAATGTTTGATTCGTGATCAGGAATGCTAGAAACGTGCTCTCCCGTCGAAAACTCGAATTCGAATTTTCGACCCCGTCACAATACTTTCCTTATACATTATGTATATGAGGAAAGTAAAAATACGAAGATAACGCTTCGGCAGACAATAAATGGCTAAATACTTCAGAAATGAAGCTGGAATTTTCATGAATGTAATTTTCATGAACGTCTCAATGAAATTATAATTCGTTTACAAAAAGATAATCCTGATTTAAAAGAAAAATGTATATATTGGCAAGACAAAGCCAATAAAAATTTTAGAATGATGAGGAAATTCTTGTCAGTCAATGCCAATTCAGCAAGAACTCATAAACTATTCAAAGATGAAGTAGAAAATAAAACAAAACAATTGCCTTCTACTGTGTTTTCCGAAAATCAAATAAGAGCTCTAATAAATAAAAATCGCGTTCCATGGTCTTCAGAAGCTATTATAAAAGGTTTAGCTTTAAGTGTGAAAAAACGCATATCCTCACTATTCTTTGTTTAAAAGGGTTATTCCTACAAGAAAATAAAAATCTGATGTGGGCAGCACATGACTTTCTCTGCAGACTTATATTCACCTCTCTTTATTTTAATTAAATTTATTTCGCTTTTAATTCAAATTTCGTTCTCATTCGGTAACCGGATTTATTACTTTCCTTATATACATAATGTATAAGGAAAGTATTGTGACGGGGTCGAAAATTCGAATTCGAGTTTTCGACGGGAGAGCACGTTTCAAGCATCCCTGATCACGAATCAAACATTTTTGAAGTGAAGAACATTTTTTTTGTGTGTGTGTGTGTGTGTGTGTGTGTGTGTGTGTGTGTGTGTGTGTGTGTGTATGTGTGTGTGTGTGTGTGTGTGTCAGTGAGTCTGTGGAGACGATAACTGACGAACGAATGGACCGATTCGAGCCAAATTTGGTACAAAAATCACAATCCGTAAACCCTGGAAGCATGTTTTTATACGCAATCGAATGTTCAGAACACCCCCAAATTTTTGAATGAAATTTTGAAAACATCGTCGAAAAATCAAAATCACTAATAAAGTTACGCAAATAGACATTTCGTATGTAATTTTTCATTAGAAAACGGTTAACATAAATTTTAGAACTTTAAAATGAACCGTTCTCGAGATATTGCACATTTTTCAAAAAAATTATCAAAAAGTCATATAAAATAAAAAAAAATATATTTCCTATTGAGAAACATGTTCATTTTTCACGTGTAACCATGCGATAAATTGGGTGACATCATTCTCGTGGATCTAGCTCGTTCCATTCATGAAAAAAGATACTTTGAGTAATACTTTTGTATTTGAACGCCAATAGTCATTTAGCTGCTGCAAGAATAATTTATTTCTTCGTCCATAACGTTTGGCTAGATTTTGGCGACGAATTTGGCGGAGCCAGCTCGGCGACTTTTGAAATGTTGCCAAATTAACGAAAATCTCGCCAAATGGATAAAAATAACGCTAAATCAATAAAAATGACGACCAATTGTCGAAAATTCAATATCATGGAAAGAATATTAGTATCTACTATAAGAAAAACCTATTTTTTACTATAAAAGTAGTAAATTCATTACTATATATAAGGAAATTCATGTGTTGCCCACATCAGATTTTTTTCAAATGTGAGGTAGAGAAAATACGAAAAACTAAAATATCTCGAGAACGGCTAGTCCTAGTGTAATGGGGTTGGTCTTATTCTTTTCATCTTTAAAAAATACGTACTAAACGAGCATTTATTGGATATATTTGAGTACATCTAGTTCTTTAGTTTAGATTTTGATGATTTTTGAGGGCAATTTTGCAAAAAAAGACAATTTATTTTTTTCCGAATCGTACCAAAATCTAATCAGCACCAGAGTAACCTACAAGTGACTCATCCACCGAATTTTGTAAAATTCGGTCCATTAGTTTTTTAGGTAGAGTGAATACAAACTTTTGCGGGCCATTTCGCAAGAAAAGGCGAGTTCTTTTATCCCAAATCGTGCCCAAAACTAATCAGCACCAGACTCGCTCACAAGTGACTTATCTACCAAATTTTGTGAAATTCGGTCCATTAGTTTTTTAGTTAGAGTGGATACAAAATCTGCACAGACAGGCAGACGCACAGACACACAGACAGACACACAGACACACACACAGACGTCACACTAAAAATGGTTTTTTCGAATTCTAGAGGTCTTGAAACGTGTAGATCCGTCGAAAACTCGAGTTGCGATTTTCGACATGATTCCAATACTTTCCCTATACATTACCATGTATTGCAGGGAAAGTAAAAATCTGATGTGGGCAGCACACGACTTTCCCTGCAGACTTATATACACGTTCTCTTTATTTTAATTAAATTTAATTCACTATTAATTCTATTTTCGTTCTCATTTGGTAACTGGACTCATTTTCAAAGGCGGCATAGAGAAAAAACGAAAAAAAAAATATCTCGAGAACGGCTAGCCCTAGTGTAATGGGGTTGGTCTTATTCTTTTCTTCGTTAAAAATTACGTATAAAACAAGTATTTAAAGGATATATTTCAGCATACGTAGTTTTTTATTTTAGATTTTGACAATTTTTGGGGGTTATTTTGCAAAAAAAAAAATGCAGGTTATTTTTTCCGAATCGTACCAAAATCTAATCAGCACCAGAGTGACCTACAAGCGACTTACCTACCAAATTTTGTGAAATTCGGTCCATTAGATTTTCAGCTAGAGTGGATACAAGCTTTTGAGGGCCATTTTACAAAAAAAGGCGGGCTCTTTTACCCTGAATCGCACTCCAAACTAATCAGCACTAGATTCGTCGGCAAGTGACTTACCAACCAAATTTTATGAAATTCGGTTGATTAGTTTTTTAGTTAGAGTGGATACAAAATCTGCACAGACAGACACACAGACAGACAGACAGACACACAGACACACACACAGACGTCAAGCTATAAATGGTTTTCTCGTATTGTAGAGGTCTTGAAACGTGTAGATCCGTCGAAAACTCGAGTTGCGATTTTCGACATGGTTCCAATACTTTCCCTCTACATTACCATGTATTGCAGGGAAAGTAAAAATCTGATGTGGACAGCACATGACTTTCCCTGCAGACTTATATTAACGTTCTCTTTATTTTAACTAAATTTATTTCACTTTTAATTCAACTTTTGTTCTCATTCGATAAGCGGGCTTATTTTCAAAGGTGGCGTAGGGAAAGTACGAAAAACTAAAATATCTCGAGAACGGCTAGTCCTAGTGTGATGGGGTTGGTCTTATTCTTTTCATCGTTAAAAATTACGTATTAAATCAGCATTTAATGGATATATTTGAGTATACCCAGTTTTTTATTTTAGATTTTCGCAATTTTTGCGGGCCATTTTGCAAAAAAAGGCAGATAATTTTTTTCTGAATCGTACCAAAATCTAATCAGCACCAGGGTGACCTATACGTGACTCATCTACCGAATTTTGTGAAATTTGGTGCAGTAGTTTTTTAGCTACAGTGGATACAAACTTTTGCGGGCCATTTCACAAAATATGCGGGTTCTTTAATTCCGAATCGTACCCAAAACTAATCAGCACCAGCCCCGCTTACAAATGACTTACCTACAAAATTTTGTGAAATTCGGTCCATTAGTTTTTTAGTTAGAGTGGATACAATATCTGCACAGACAGACACACAGACAGACACACAGACACACAGACAGACACACAGACTCACAGACACACAGACACACACACAGACGTCACGCTAAAAATGGTTTTTTCGTATTCTAGTGGTCTCGAAACGTGTAGATCCGTCGAAAACTCGAGTTGCGATTTTCGGCATGATTCCAATACTTTCCCTATACATTACCATGTATTGCAGGGAAAGTAAAAATCTGATGTGGGCAGCACATGACTTTCCCTGCAAACTTATATCCACGTTCTATTTATTTCAATTAAATTTAATTCACTTTTAGTTCAATTTTCGTTCTCATTTGATAACTGGACTTATTTTCAAAGGTGGCGTGGAAAAATACGAAAAAAACTAATATATCTCGAGAACGGCTAGTCCTAGTGTAATGGGGTTGGTCTTATTCTTTTCTTCGTTAAAAATTACGCATTAAACAAGCATTTAATGGATATATTTGAGCATACGTAGCTTTTTAGTTTAGATTTTGATAATTTTTGCGGGCCATTCTGCAAAAAAAGGCAGGTTATTTTTTTCTGAATCGTACCAAAATCTAATCAGCACCAGGGTAACCTATACGTGACTCATCTACCGAATTTTGTGAAATTCGGTCCATTAGTTTTTTAGCTACAGTGGATACAAGCTTTTGCGGGCCATTTCACAAAAAAGGCGGGTTCTTTTATTCCGAATCGTACCCAAAACTAATCAGCACCAGCCCCGGCCACAAGTGACTTACCTACAAAATTTTGTGAAATTCGGTCCATTAGTTTTTTAGTTAGAGTGGATACAAAATCTGCACAGACAGACAGACAGACACACAGACAGACACACAGACACACACACAGACATCACGCTAAAAATAGTTTTTTCGTATTCTAGAGGTCTCGAAACGTGTAGATCCGTCGAAAACTCGAGTTGCGATTTTCGACATGATTCCAATACTTTCCCTATACATTACCATGTATTGCAGGGAAAGTAAAAATCTGATGTGGTCAGCACATGACTTTCCCTGCAAACTTATATCCACGTTCTATTTATTTCTATTAAATGTAATTCACTTTTAATTCAATTTTCGTTCTCATTCGGTAACCGGGCTTATTTTCAAAGGTGGCGTAGGGAAAGTACGAAAAACTAAAATATCTCGAGAACGGCTAGTCCTAGTGTAATGGGGTTGGTCTTATTCTTTTCGTCGTTAAACATTACGTATTAAACGGGCATTTAATGGATATATCTAAGTATACCAAGTTCTTTAGTTTAGATTTTGAAGATTTTTGCGGGCCGTTTTGCAAAAAAAGGCAGGTTATTTTTTTCCGAATCGTACCAAAATGTAATCAGAACCAGAGTGACCTATACGTGAGTCATCTACCGAATTTTGTGAAATTCGGTTCATTAGTTTTTCAGCTAGAGTGGATACAAGCTTTTGCGGGCCATTTCGCAAAAAAAGGCGGGTTCTTTTATTCCGAATCGTACCCAAAACTAATCAGCCCTAGCCCCGCCCACAAGTGACTTACCTACCAAATTTTGTGAAATTCGGTCGATTAGTTTTTTAGTTACAGTGGATACAAAATCTGCACAGACAGACAGACAGACACACAGACAGACACACAGACAGACAGACAGACAGACAGACAGACAGACAGACACACAGACACACGCACAGACGTCACGCTAAAAATGGTTTTTTCGTATTCTAGAGGTCTTGAAACGTGTAGATCCGTCGAAAACTCGAGTTGTGATTTTCGGCATGATTCCAATACTTTCCCTATACATTACCATGTATTGCAGGGAAAGTAAAAACCAACAATATCGCAACCGAAGTTTCAATTACAATAAATTCAGAAAAAAATTTAATTGAAAATTTAGCTGTTGGAGAATGCAGTGACCTTAATCCAATGTTATTCATTTGTTCATGAACAATGTTCTTCAGAGAAAATACTGAGGTGAATGTTTCAGAGTATATTGCTGGATATGCGTCCTTTAAAACAAAAGAACCCTTACCCATAATTAAAGACAATGAAATTGGAGGAAATCTTGGATTACATGCTTCAATAGAGGTGGACTTACAGTGCCCTGGAATACTTGGCAAGAAACAGTCAAAAATTTTGACATAGTGTTTTGCAATATTCACGGAAATGAACTAAGTAGGCAACCCAAAATAATTCACAAATTATTCTGCAGTATGAAAGTGAACTTCACAGAAGTAAGCGAAGGGCGCGGTAGCCCAGTGGTTAGCGCGCGGGAATTGCACTCGGTAGGCCCGGGTCCGATTCCCTTCGCTGTCCAAACTGCCGTCGTGTTCACGCGGAGTACGATCATATTAAACATGTGGGTCCGTAAGTCCTTCCGAGCAGGGGTGGCAAACATCAAACGCACGAAAGCCGCTTTTAGGGGTGGGAGGAGTCCTGACTTTTTTGACGTCACAACGGGACAAGCAAAGAGGAAGATATGAGGATTCTATGGAAATTGTAGGCTTTATTTTGTTAAATAATTCTGTTCTTTTTTACTTTCCCTGCAATACATGGTAATGTATAGGGAAAGTATTGGAATCATGCCGAAAATCACAACTCGAGTTTTCGACGGATCTACACGTTTCGAGACCTCTAGAATACGAAAAAACCATTTTTAGCGTGACGTCTGTGCGTGTGTCTGTCTGTCTGTCTGTGTGTCTGTCTGTCTGTCTGTCTGTCTGTCTGTGTGTCTGTCTGTCTGTGCAGATTTTGTATCCACTGTAACTAAAAAACTAATCGACCGAATTTCACAAAATTTGGTAGGTAAGTCACTTGTGGCCGGGGCTAGTGCTGATTAGTTTTGGGTACGATTCGGAATAAAAGAACCCGCCTTTTTTTGCGAAATGGCCCGCAAAAGCTTGTATCCACTCTAGCTGAAAAACTAATGAATCGAATTTCACAAAATTCGGTAGATGAGTCACGTATAGGTCACTCTGGTGCTGATTAGATTTTGGTACGATTCGGAAAAAAATAACCTGCCTTTTTTTGCAAAACGGCCCGCAAAAATCTTCAAAATCTAAACTAAAGAACTTGGTATACTTAGATATATCCATTAAATGCCCGTTTAATACGTAATGTTTAACGACGAAAAGAATAAGACCAACCCCATTACACTAGGACTAGCCGTTCTCGAGATATTTTAGTTTTTCGTACTTTCCCTACGCCACCTTTGAAAATAAGCTCGGTTACCGAATGAGAACGAAATTTGAATTAAAAGCGAATTACATTTAATTGAAATAAATAGAACGTGGATATAAGTTTGCAGGGAAAGTCATGTGCTGCCCACATCAGATTTTTACTTTCCCTGCAATACATGGTAATGTATAGGGAAAGTATTGGAATCATACCAAAAATCACAACTCGAGTTTTCGACGGATCTACACGTTTCGAGACCTCTAGAATACGAAAAAACCATTTTTAGCGTGACGTCTGTGTGTGTGTGTCTGTGTGTCTGTCTGTCTGTCTGTGTGTCTGTCTGTCTGTGCAGATTTTGTATCCACTGTAACTAAAAAACTAATGGACCGAATTTCACAAAATTTGGTAGGTAAGTCACTTGTAGGCGAGTCTGGTGCTGATTAGTTTTGAGTAAGATTCGGGATAAAAGAACCCGCCTATTTTTGCGAAATGGCCCGCAAAAGTTTGTATCCACTCTAACTGAAAAACTAATGGACCGAATTTCACAAAATTCGGTAGATGAGTCATTTCTGGGATACTCTGGTGCTGATTAGATTTTGGTATGATTCGAAAAAAAATAACGTGCCTTTTTTTGCAGAATGGCCCGCAAAAATCGTCAAAATCTAAATTAAAGAACTAGGTATACTCAAATATATCCAATGAATGCTCACTTAATACGTATTTTTTAACGACGAAAAGAATAAGACCAACCCCATTACACAAGGACTAGCCGTTCTCGAGATATTTTAGTTTTTCGTATTTTTTCTACGCCACCTTTGAAAATAAGTCCGGTTACCAAATGAGAACGGAAATTGAATTAAAAGTGAAATAAATTTAATTAAAATAAAGAGAACGTGAATATAAGTCTGCAGGGAAAGTCATGTGCTGCCCACATCAGATTTTTAGTATTGCTTTAGTCTAAGAGCTTTGATTGAATATACAGCAATAATATATATTACTATCTTTGAAAAATTAATCGAGCTGCAATTATTTTCATGTAATTGATTAGTTTTTATGAGAGTTATAATATTGATAGAGCAATGATGAATTATGCGGTACTACTGTTATAGTTATACGAAGAAAAACAAAGTAGTGGATGTAAGCTTGACTAAGTTTTTAAAGCTCCAAAGTTACAAAATGAATGGCTAATTAAAAGTTGAAAGAAAATATTACTTTTAATCGTATTACAATATGCTCCAGGCATTTTCCATTCGATGATTAATTCAGCTTTCAAAAAGGAAATTCTGGTAGGAAAAAAAACGGTGATGTAGTCATCACTATCCCTATATACATAGTACAATGCATTGGGAAATATTGTGACGGGGTTGAAAATTCGAATTCGAATTTTCGACGAAAAAGCAAGTTTCAATTATTCCTGAATGGAACCCGAATCGAAAGTTTTTGAGGTGATGTTTGCATGTGTGTGTCCGTGAGTCTGTGCGATATCTCCCGAACGAACGGAGCGTTTCGAACGAAATTTGGTGCAAATATTAAAATTGATATAAATTAAAATTATACATGTTAAAAATGTAGTAACGTCACCTTTTAAAAACTAGATTCCTAAAAAAGAAAGCCAATCATAAATGCAAAAAAATCTGATGTGGGCAGCACATGACTTTCCTTATATAATGCAATGAATTTACTACTTTTACAGTAAAATAAATAGGTTATTCTTATAGTAGATACTTGTATTCTTTCCAAGATATTGAATTTTCGTCAATTAGTCTTCATTTTCATTGATTTAGCATCGTTTTTATCCATTTGGCGAGATTTTAGTTAATTTGGCAAGATTTAAAAAAGTCGCCAGGTTGGCGACATTCCGCCAAATTCATCTCCAAAATCGCACCAAGCGTTATGGACGGAGAAATATGTTATTCTTATAACAGATAAATAACTGTTGGCGTTCAAATACAAAAGCATTACTCAATTAGTATTTTTTCTAAGGAATGGAACGATCTAGATCCACGAGAATGATGTCACCCAATTTATCGCATGATATTACATATGGAAAGTGAACAAGTTTCTCAAGATTTAACATTTTTTTAAGGGGGGGGGGGAGTGATAAATTTATTTGAAAAATGTGCAATATCGCGAGAGCGGTTCATGCTAAAGTTTATGTCAATCGTTTTCTAAGGAAAAATCACATAATAAATGTCTATTTGCGTAACTTTATTTAATGTTTCGATTTTTTGATGATTTTTTCAAAATATCACTCGAAAATTTAGGAGGATCTGAACATTCGATTGTGTTTAAAAACAATATGCTTCCAGTATTCATTGATTGCAAATTTATACCAAATTTCATTCGAATAGCCTCATTTATTCGTGAGATATCGTCTTCACAGACTCACTGACACACACACGCACAGACATCACCTCAAAAATGTTCGATTCGTGATCAGGGATGCTTGAAACGTGCTCTCCCGTCGAAAACTCGATTTCGAATTTTCGACACCATCACAATACTTTCCTTATACTTATACTATGTATATAAGGAAAGTAATAAAACTTTTATTGTAATGCAATATAAGATGGGATTCATTTTACTAATTAATCATAAATTCTCTTACTATTAAATCGAATGCCAGAAAATTTTGTTCTCATATTAGGTGTAATTTATAAAAATACTCAAGCTTCACCAGTGATTTGTATGACAGATTAGTTACAAAATTAACATTAGACAAGAGTTAAAATTAGCCGTATAACAAAAGTTATAATGAGTCGATAGCCGTATAGAGTGCTTTTCATTAAGCTAGTGGGATGATATTATGTTCTAATAGAATGTGAACCCTGTAAATTCAAAAAGTGACAGCAGAAATGTATATATTAAATACATTATTTTAGTATTAAACCCTGTACTTCATTGAAAATAAGAAATACACGGTAATACCGTTATGCTCTATTTTACAGTTATGTTCAATCAATTCCAATTACGGAGAAGGAATTTCTATTTAAGTTTTTTTTAATTAATTATTAATTATTTTTGTTCTATCATTTCCAAATAGAGAAATCGCATTTATTGTATCTTAAACATGCAAGTTTGTAATAATTCATTAAAACATAGGCTAAAATTATTCATAAATCTGTTATAATATAAAATCATTTTCTAAAAGTTCAATAATAATTGAAATTTGCAATCATTTGAAAGGCGTACCAGAGCTCAAAAACGCATGGAAACTATTGAAGAAATTCCCTTCAATCCCGATATGACGTCACGGAGCGGGAACCAATGGCATTCTCCTGCGCTGTTTGAACTACCTTCTTTTTAAATACCTTGCCTTCCGAGAGGTTGGTGGTAGGGGAATGAGGGTACTGTCCCCTTTTGGATGCCTCACCCACTGAGTTTCGGTCTAAATTGGGTGGTTCATCCCCGTCGTCGAAACAGTTACCTTACACCTTTCTGGTAGGTCGGACGGTCTAGGTCTCAACAACAACAACAGAAGTAAGCGATAAATCTCTTATTTTATGATCAAGATTGAGAATCTTTATTCTGATTGCGTATCTCAATAAAGAGTTATTAAAACATGCTAATGATAAAAAAGTTCAGCGAAAAAATGCTCAATTTTTAAAAAGCAGTATTTCTGCAAAAATATTTTGATTTACTTTTTATTAAAAAAAAAATAATAAATAAAATTATGTTGCAATCATATTCTTAAATTCGTGATAACTAATTTCCACTTTATCTTTTTATTAATCTATATTATGTAGTTGTATTGAATACTGCATAATATAGATTAATAAAATTAATACTAATACTACATAATACAGATTAACATTTTTAATCAATTAATATTTTACTGAAAAATTATTATTTCCGCAAACATATTTAAAATGCTCTCACATAGGGAATTATATCTTTGAATTAAGTTTTATTTTATAGATTGAAAAATTAATATTATTTTATATTTAAACGTTGAGTAAATAAACTGTCTAAATTGCTTGTACAAATATAAATTAAGATACAAATCTGTTTAAATATAAATGTGCTAAATATTCGTATAAATGTAAATTAAACTTAATATTTGTATAAACATAGACTGAGTTAAATATTTGCATAAATATAAATTGAGCTAAATATTTGCAAAAATGTAAATTGGGCTAAATATTTATATAAATGTAAACTGAGCTAAATATTTATATAATTATATACTAAGTGAAATATTTGAATAAACTTACATGTTTGTAAAAATTTTATTTGTATTTGTGTGTTTTAATACATATAAAAATGATATTTTAATAAAACATCGTTATTTAATTCTAAAAAAATCTGATGTGGGCAGCACATGACTTTCCTTATATAATGCAATGGATTTACTACTTTTACATTAAAATAAATCTGATGTAGGCAGCACATGACTTTCCCTGCAGACTTATATCCACGTTCTCTTTATTTTAATTAAATTAAATTCACTTTTATTTCAATTTCTGCTCTCATGTGGTAACTGGACTTATTTTCTAAAGTGGCGTAGAGAAAATATGAAAAAACTAATATATATATATATATATATATATATATATATATATATATATATATATATATATATATATATAATTGAAGATTTTTATGATTACTTGTAATATATATACCCGAGAAATACCAATGAAAATTGCTTGTAAACTGAAGGTTTTTGCAAATTAGAAGCCTAGTGTAGCACGATGAGCTATGCAAGAAGTTTGGAATTTGAATAAATGGAATCTAGTGAATATAAAAGGAATAAAATGAATATGAAAAGCATTTCTGAAACCATGTACGTTATCAAGGGCCATACATGTTTCATTAATGCTGAATCTACGTTTCTGTTTACACAACTGTAAAATGTATTACAGATATAATGTAAATGGCCCGACGTAGAAGAAAAGACAAAGTGTATCAAATACACAAAAAAATCAAACATGAAAATAAAATATTCTGTTACACCAGCTTGTGGCTAATTATTGAAATGAGGATGCAAAGTATTATATATATATATATATATATATATATATATATATATATATATATACAATATATATACACACACACACATATATATATATATATATATTATTAATAATATTATTAATTTTTTGGATTTAAATCTTTTTATTGATCCTTCTAATAGAATTGTTACAAATTTATATGATAGAAAAGATTATTATAATTTTAATATTAATAAAATCTTACCATTTTATTCCTGTAACTCGATTCAATTGTTTAGAAATATTATCCTTAATCAGCTTTTTAGAATTTATAGATTATCTGATAAAAAATATTCATGCTATGATTATAAATAATCTCAAAATTACCAGCAATTTATATAAATATCCCTCTTATTTTGTAAATGGAATAGTTAAAAAATTTAGAATAGCAGGATTTTCATAATTCTTTTCATAGTATCTTATAATTCTATTCAATGTATCTTATATTAGCCAGACATCTCCGTTCTCTTGTATTATTATTATTATTATTACTTTTATTTTTACATTCTCTTCAACGTCAACCTTACTATTATTAGCCCCATCTTTTAGTAGCTTTTTTGTATATTATTACTTTTTTATTCCTTTCCGCTTTACTGTTTTTCAATTCTTACGAATGGCAACAGTAGATCATTTTTTTATTTCTTCTTTGCGAATGGCAACACTGGTCTCATCATTCGGAGTTCCCGGTTTCGACTCGTTTGTACATATGCTGTGCATTATCCAGGTATTTATGTTTTCTTTTTTATTCCTTCCTTATGTATGTCGTCCAAGTAAAAATAGTTTATAGAAATAATATATCTATTTCTTCAGAAACATACATTTTTTGTGTTTGCTTCGTCAAAATGCTTGGACTTGAGAACGAATTTTGCGAAGTGAACATTTCCATATTTTAGGCTTAGCCATTTTCCACGTGTATAGCGATTTAGCTTGAATTTTTAAGAATTTCTTTATTCGTCTTCATACCATTGAATTTTGTTGATTTTCTATAACTTGATTACTAGTGTTTTGTATTTTTTTCCATTTGATTGATGCTTTGCTGTTTTATATTTTATATTGTGGGTGTTTTAGAAAGTTAGGTTTATCGTGTTGCAGCTTCTTACTTTTCGTTCATTGGGCTTTCAAACTACTATTATTATTGAAATCATTTTATTTATTAGCTGCATTTGCTCAATAAATTAAATGTATTTAGCATTTTCATTCCATTTACTTAATAACTTTAAATTCTTTATTTAATCATATTTGCATGTATCCTTCATATTTTAGTAAGCTACAGTATCTATGAATTTTTTTTTTCTATCTATTCAAATTTATGCTGCATTTGCGCTAAATTTAGTAATAGAATTAATTATTTCTATTTTTTATTTTTCTATTTTTGATTTTACTTTCGTCCAATGTTTTTAGAGGAATCTTGTTGCACGTATTCTCCTAATTTTTTATCGGTTTTTTACTGCCTATGTTATTGCATTTATTATATTATTATTTGTATTATAATTTGTCCTATTCCATACTGCTTATTTTATAATTAATTTCTTTTGTTATCATTAGCATTATGCTTTTATTCTTATAATATTAACTTATTTGCAACTTCTTTTGTTTCTAATCTAGTTCTGCCATCTATTGTTTATTATTCTTACTTTTAATATTGTTTTTTTTTTTGGGGGGGGGGGGTAATCATGTATTTGCGTTTTTTACTTAATATTGATGTAGTATTGAAGCTCATTCAACTGTACTTTTAAGTACAATCTTATTAATTTGATTATTTTCTTATTATGTATTTGGACAGGATTTTAAGTGAATCCACTTTTTACACTTTTCGTATTATTTAATACTTAGTGTTTATTACTTTATCTATATATAATCCAGTTTAGAACTAATGTAACTATAACATTATGTTTTCGCATATTTTGTAATTTCCTCCTGATTTTCATTAGGATTAGGTTTTACTTGGACTTAGTTGTTTATACTTATATACAAACAATTATTTTATTACTTTTAATATTATATCTTTGTTATATTGTCATACTCATCAAATTACTTATACTATTATGAATTACACATCTTATATGATTTAGTGACTGGCAAATATATTTATTCTTATTATTATATAATTTGATAGATATTGCCCGGTATTTTCACCTTATGTTGGGAATTGTTTAGACCGATATCACATTACCAACTTTGTGCCATGGATAATTTTGAATATAATGATTACCCTACTAAAAATTATAATTTCAATAAATATAAGAATTAAAAATGCAAAACCTGCCCTTTTGCTTCTAATACTCAAATTACGAACCAAGATAGTCCTCTGCCTTTCTGTAAAATTTTCAATTGCATCTACTGTTTATCTTGCAACATTTGCAATCTATCATATATAGGATAAACCAGTAATCCCATTCATCTACGTATGAAAGTACACAGAGATCATGTCAAAAATATATTTTCAATAATAATTTTATTCCTACTACCAATAAAATTGAATATAAGCACTTTTCTAAACACGGTTTTGAAAATATTACTATACATATTTTAGATATAAAAACAAAATCAGCAGATAGGATTTATTTTGAAAACTACTATAGTAAATCAAAGTGTACTCTTTTTCCATTTGGATTAAATCAAATGTATCTAAATAGTAATGTTGTAAAAAACAATTTTGTAGATAATAAAAATTCTATTTTTAATTACTTTTTTTAAACCCCTTTTAAATGATAGTGAATCTGTTAAATTCAAAATATTTAAACGTGGAAAAGGACATTCCTTACAAAATGATCATAAATCTGATATTATAAGTCTACATAATCAATTTAATAGCACTTTTCAATGGAAGTTCGTAAAATCCTGGGTTTTTGCGGTAAAGAAAGAACATTTAAATAAAGTTTATGCCATTTTTAACACTACAACAATGTTGAAAAGTATTTATGACTTTGTTTATTCATTCATTCATTCATTCATTCTGTCTGTCTGTCTCTGTGTGTCTGTCCGTTAGCACGATAACTGCCGTAAAAATGACTTAATCAAAATGAAATTTTTGTATGTTGTTCAGACGGTCTGTAGGACCTATGGGAATATAAATGAATAATATCACCCAATTAGTTTTGGATTGAACCCGGGTTGAAAAAATGAAATACATTGAACCCTATGGGACCTAATTTTTCAAACATTTTTAAGCGGATTTAAAAATCACAAATTGCTTCAAAAATTTTAGGTAATATTCAAATTGTTCCATAAAAAATATAAAAAAAAATCAGCGAAATATATTCGGTAGTTTTTTAAATAAAAATTAAAATAATAATAAAACCTCTTATATGGAGCGATCACGTGACCATGATATGAAAAGATCACGTGACCAACTTCAAAATGAAATATGGCATCCATCTTGTCTCAAAATCGTGATTTTTAAAGTTATTTTTAATTCATATTGAGTGTTGGATCCGTCCTAAAACTACTTTATTTTTGCTTAAATTCTGTGCATCTACATACTGAAACAACGCAATTACAATATATTTGAGTTTAAATGCTCATCTAAATTTGATTATTTCTACAACGAAGCCTATTTTTCACCTATATAAAATGTAAACAGTAAAATATATAGAATGAGTTGTATTACAATTGCTGTATTTCTTTAATACAAAATCATTTAGTTCATCGAGTCTGCATAGATGATATGAATGAAATATTTACTGATTTTAAAAAGAGAAGGACGATTTTTTTTTCGATAAAGTTTTACGCATAGAGTTTGTAGCTCCATGGTCTTAATTTTTAAATAAAATAAATTATTGTAGTATTGTGATGAATGACATGAATGGGAAATTATTTATGAATGAAATGTTGCTTTTATAGAGAGAGCCAGGCGTGTTATTTTTTCTATGACGTCATTTGAATGAATTTCAGTTGTTTTCGATGAAGTTTTCAAATATAATAAATTATCGTAGTATTATGATAATTCTAAAATTATTACCGAGGAATATATCGCATTTTAGAGATCTTTTAACCAGGTGATCTATATTTCAATGCCATCATTTGAATGAAGTTCATTTTTTCGATGAAGGTTTAAGTTTTCAAATAAAATAAATTAATGTAGTATTGCGATAGGTTTTAAAATATTACCGAGGAATGTATTGCATTTTAGATATGTTTAAATAAAATTGCATTGAAGTTGGAAAGTGTTTCATAATCAATGCTTTAAACATGATTGATCTTCATGATTACAAGATTACAGTATTTAAATTTAAAACTAAATCAATTTTATAATAATACAACTACTAATTCTTATTGTGTAATCTCTTTCAAACATCCTATTTATAATTCTGTGAATTTTGGTTATCTGTTTAACAAGTTCAAACATTTATTGCCTATTGGAGATTTGTGTGTTTCAAAGACTTTTAAATACAACAAGCCTTTTGGTAGATCAATATTTAACTATAATGAAGTTTCACAATCTCCCTCTTTTGAACATGATTCCCAGTCAAATGTAGATAGTGAATGTATTTGTAAATTAAACAAATTTTCTAAATTTCTAAATCCAGACTTAGGGCATTTAGTTACAGAAGATTTAGACATTGTTAGTGATAATATGTTAAGAACAGTTATATCATTTGGCACTAAATTTAGGATACCTCCTTGCAATAATTATTTTAAAGTTTTAAAATCAATTAATCTTGATCTTGATAAATATATACATATATATAAATTAGCTTGTAAATACGCTCTACCATTAGAGGCATTTAGTATGTGGAAATTTTCTTTATTAGAATCTATTAAAAATGCTATTAGAGATATTAAATTGTCTAGATCTGTATATAATATTGATATTATTAAACATTCCATTAATGATTTACAAAGATCTTTTGTTATCACCTATGTTGATGAAACCTCTAATAATTATGTTATTATCTGTAAAAAAATTTATATTCAATTTCTGTTGGATTATTTAAAAAATAATAGTCTTTTTAAACTTGATTTACATTCCATTAATAGTATTAAATTGAAAATTATCAATATGTATAGTGATTTAATAATTAAATATAAATATCTTAAATTTCTTTATATAGTGCTTATTCCAAAATTTCATAAAAATCCTATTAAATTTAGAACAGTAACTAGTGGCCATAATACATACTCTACTACTGCGAGTAAATTATTACTAAATTTTTTAAATCTAATAAATAATTGTTTATGCCAGACTAGCAATTATTATCTTATTCTAAATAATAGTAAAGAATTAAAGAATAAATTAACATCTCTTAGAAAAATAATAGGATTTCAAACTTTTGATTTTAAAGATCTTTTCAATAGTATTAAGATCTCTGATCTATATGAAGTAATTTTAGCTCATTATAAGGCTTATATTACTAATCTTTCAACTCAAATTAATTTTATAAATTTTCCTAAGCTTCTTCACTTTGTTATTTTCAATAATTATATTTTTCAAGGAAATAAATTACACTTACAAGTCTCAGGAGTTCCACAGGGTGGCTGCAGTAGCAGTATGCTAGCTAATTTATACCTTTATCATTATGAAAAGTTTTTACTTCAATAGATTATACTTTTTACAGATATGTTGATGATCTGATTTGCTTAGTACATACTGAAAATTATCTCATAGATATAGATTTCAATAGCTGGATTTTCATAATTCTTTTCATAGTATCTTAAAATTCTATTCATTGTATCTTATATTAGCCAGACATCTCCATTCTCTTGTATTATTATTATTATTACTTTTATTGATACATTCTCTTCAACGTCAGATAATTTGGAATTCATTCCTAATGAAGTTAGTATTAGTAATAATATTAATTTTTTGGATTTAAATCTTTTTATTGATCCTTCTAATAGAATTGTTACAAATTTATATGATAAAAAAGACTATTATAATTTTAATATTAATAAAATCTTACCATTTAATTCCTGTAACTCGATTCAATTGTTTAGAAATATTATCCTTAATCAGCTTTTTAGAATTTATCGATTATCTGATAAAAAATTTCATGCTATGCATATAAATAATCTCAAAATTACCAGCAATTTATGTAAATATCCCTCTTATTTTGTAAATGGAATTGTTAAAAATTTTGGAATAGCTGGATTTTCATAATTCTTTTCATAGTATCTTATAATTCTATTCATTGTATCTTATATTAGCCAGACATCTCCATTCTCTTGTATTATTATTATTATTACTTTTATTGATACATTCTCTTCAGCGTCAGCCTTACTATTATTAGCCCCGTCTTTTAGTAGCTCTTCTTGTATATTATTACTTTTTCCTTCCTTTTCACTTTACTGTTTTTCAATTCTTACAAATGGCAACAGTAGATCATTTTTTTTAATTCTTCTTTGCGAATGGCAACACTGGCTTCATCATTCGGAGTTCCCGGTTTCGACTCGTTTGTACATATGCTGTGCATTATCCAGGAATTCAAGTTTTCCTTTTTATTCTTTCTTTATGTATGTCGTCCAAGTAGAAATAGTTCATAGAAATAATCTATCTATTTCTTCAGAAACATACATTTTTTGTGTTTGCTTCGTCAAAATGCTTGGACTTGAGAACGAATTTTGCGAAGTGAACATTTCCATATTTTAGGCTTAGCCCTTTTCCACGTGTATAGCGATTTAGCTTGAATTTTTAAGAATTTCTTTATTCGTCTCCATACCATTGAATTTTGTTGATTTTCTCTAACTTGATTACTAGTGTTTTTGTATTTTTTTCCATTTGAATGATGATTTGCTGTTTTATATTTTATATTGTGAGTGTTTTAGAAAGTTAGGTTTATCGTATTGCAGCTTCTTACTTTTCGTTCATTGGACTTTCAAACTACTATTATATATATATATATATATATATATATATATATATATATATATATATACAATATTCAACTTGATCTCGGTTTGGTTTATAAACTATAGTTTAAACCTAATTAAAAACATGCCATGCGAAAAAGGGGGGATTAAAAAAAATATATCAAAATTTGAAGATATAAAAAAATCTGATGTGGGCAGCACATGACTTTCCTTATATAATGCAATGGATTTAGTAGTTTTACAATAAAAAAAATAATGTATAAGTTCCACGGCGCTGTGTATCGTTGAATTGTATATTGGGCGATTTTCATGATGACAACCTGTAAAACTATTTCAAAATACTCAATTAACTTAAAATTCGCGCAACTCTAAACAATCATCAATATTAATGACACTCTCAATAAGCGATATAGTCCATATATTAAAATACTTTAATAATTACTTCATCATCTAGTCGTAATTTTCATTGATTTAGAGTCATTTTTATCAGTTTGCCAACATTTTCGTTAGTTGGGCAACATTTAAAAAGTCGCCACGTTGGCGACATTTCGCCAAAATCTCGCCAAGCGTTATGGACGGAGACATAAGTTATCATTTTAGCAGATAACTGACTATTGGAGTCCAAATACAAAATTACCTAAAGTATATTTTTTCATGAATGGAACTAGCTAGATCCACGAGATTGATGTCACCCAATTTATCGCATGATATTACTTATGAAAAGGGAACATATTTCAACAGTAGGTAATATTCTTTTTTAATTTTACATGATTTTTTTAATTTTTTTTTTAAATGTGCAATGTCTCAAGAACGGTTCATGCTAGCGTTCTAAAATTTGTTTTAATCGTTTTCTAATGAAAAATTACATAAGAAATGACTATTTTTGTAACTTTATTAAAGGTTTTGATTTTTTGTGGATTTGTTTCAAAATTTCACTCGAAAATTTAGGGGTTCTAAACATGCGATTGCGTATAAAAACAATAGGCTTCCAGTATTCATGGATTGCAATTTTTGTATCAAATTTCATTCGAATCGCTACATTTGTTCATGAGTTATCATCTCCACAGTCTCACTGACACACACACACACACACACACAAACACATACATACTTTCACCCACACACACATACATACATCACCTCAAAAACGTCTGATTCGTGTTCAGGAATGCTTGAAACGTGCGCTCCTGTCGAAAATACGAATTCGAATTTTCAACCCCATCACAACACTTTCCTTATACATTATATGTATATAAGGAAAGTAATAATTAAACGGTATTTGTGTTTATTGTTCTCTAATGCCTCTGATGTTCAGAATAAAAAAACTTACTCTAATAAAAGTAGAACAATTCAGAAATAGCTCCAAATAAGTTCGGATTTTAAAACTTTACCTAACTAGATACCATTGATTCGCATAGCGAAACGCACAGCTCGAGCGACTTTGACGTCATCGTTCCGCGTTTCCGCCAGCCAATAACGTGAGACCAGCGGAAGGACCAACCTGTAGTATCTATAAACCTTGTTTAAGACGTTAAAAGGGGAACCAGAAAAACTTAATGCCAAGTCTACATTCTCGACGTTTCTAGGTACATACACATACAACGAGGAACATCAGAAAAAATTGAAATATGTATCGTATCAAGTAAATTTTAAACCGCACGAAAAGAGGCTTGGCTGCATAAAGGGAAAAAACCGGTCATTTAAGTATAAAAAAAATAATTTTGTCTACAAATTTTTTAGAATTTATTACTTTCCTTATATACATATAATGTATAAGGCAAGTATTGTGACGGATTCGAAAATTCGAATGAGTTTTCGACGGGAGAGCACGTTGCAAGCATCCCTGAACACGAATGAGACGTTTTTGATATGATGTGTGTGTGTATGCGTGCGTGTGTGTGTGTGCGTGCGTGCGTGCGTGCGTGTGTGCGCGTGCGTGTGTGTAAACGATAACTGACTGACGAATGGAGCGATTCGAACAAAATTTGGTACAAAAATTGCAATCCATGAATACTGGAAGCCTATTGTTTTTATACGCAATCAGATGTTCAGAACTGTGGTGAGGCGAAATTTACACATAAATACAAAAAATACAGAATTATAAATACACTAAATATTACTCACCACTAGTGCCTCTCAGATCAACCGCGTTTCGCATAGTGGGGTTGGACCTAAGTACATTGCATTCCCTAATTAAAGAGTCAATTCCTTTTGTGGCCACTTAACAATTTATTAAAAAGAGCACACGAAATATTTAAATTGACACTAATGTTAAAATACAATCACAATTTACTTCTAAAATACCCAGCTTGACCTCGGGGTGTGCGGTTATTTTTACATTAATTTGTATTTTTTTTTTCAAATTTTCCAAACCTTGCATTTAATTACTTTTAAACAAATGTTCCTTGGGCAAATACCCCATGAAGCCGGGTATTTAATGCTGGGTATTTGATGTGATCTCCAGTGTTTAAGGTTAACTTTAGTTAACCTTAAACACTGGAGATCACATCAAACACTGTTAACACATTACTAAGAAAAACATTTAAAATCAAATATAATTCACCATACCTTCATTACAGAAGAAATGGCACTCACATGGGTCCTGGTAGCAATGCCTCTGCACATTGGAAAATGGGTGGCAATATTATTTGGATGGCTAGTTCAGTATTGGACATTACATAAATATCACTGTCAGTCTGATCCGCTCGGTTGAGGGTAAACAGGTGACGTTAGTTCAGACAAGGATTATTCGGAGATGGGCACACTGTCCACTTCAATTCTCCTCCTCTTATTCCCAGCGGTTCCTCAGAACTTGCGTGCAGGCGTTACCGGACGGTCAAGAGCAATTACGTAAACTATCACCGTCAGCAGGATCAGACCGGCTAAGGCTGATACAGGGAATTCTCCACCTCCTAACGTTGGCTTAGGCCCAGCGGTTCATAAGAACTTGCGTACAGGCGTTACCGGAAGGTCAAGAGCAATCTCGGCCCAGAGGAAATCATCTGCTACGGACCTCGCGGATTCCAGTTTATGTCACCCAGTTGACGCGCGTCTGCTGCATAGGGGCCTAGGATTGACGCCCCGCAAACACTCCGTCCATGCAGTACCACAGTTGCCACGGCTTGAATGTAGCTAAGGGAGCAAAGGGTCCCACACCACGCCGTGTAGAGGCAGAGCTGTGTTGCACTGCGAAACCAAAAAAAATGACGACTTTCTTTATTTCACTGGTCGCCACCGCCCGAAGAATTGCGCCCTCGCTCTGAATTAGGCTCTGGCTCGTTTGGCTACGAGTCGCCATACATCACCGGGCACACGACGTCGGATCCTAGCAGAAAGCATAGGCCACCCTAGACAGGGGCCACGGATACCGTGCCTGAAATGCATCAAAGTGCATGCCGAATCGGGCTTCATAAAAAAACACACTTGCCACGCACTTGGAGTGCTATTCTCTCGAGATCAGAAAGGCATCTGACTTTTTTACATTTTCTAAAAACTTCCAGAATTTTAAAACGAGGGGAACGAAAAAATAGGGAGGAAGTCCCCCAATTCCCATTCGCTGTTTCTCAAGCGCAATAAAAAAAAATCTGATGTGGGCAGCATATGACTTTCCCTGCAGACGTTTATATTCACGTTCTCTTTATTTATTTTTGAATTTATTTCACTTTTAATTCAATTTTCGTTCTCATTCGGTAACCGGACTTATTAAAGGTGGCGTAGAAAAAATACGAAAAACTAAAATATCTGGAGAACGGCTAGTCCTAGTGTAATGGGGTTGATCTTTTTCTTTTCGTCGTTAAAAATTGCGTATTGAACGAGCATTTAATGGATATATTTGAGTATATCTAGTTCATTAGTTTAGATTTTGACGATTTTTGCGGGACAATTTGCAAAAAAAAGGCAGGTTATTTTTTTTCGAATCGTACCAAAATCTAATCAGCACCAGGGTAACCCACAAGTGACTCATCTACTAAATTTTGTGAAATTCGGTTCATTAGTTTTTCAGTTACAGTGGATACAAGCTTTTGCGGGCCATTTCGCAAAAAAAGGCGGGTTCTTTTTTCCCGAATCGTACCCAAAACTAATCAGCACCAGAGTCGCCCACAAGTGACTTACCTACCAAATTTTATGAAATTCGGTTGATTACTTTTTTAGTTAGAGTGGATACAATATCTGCACAGACAGACACACACACAGACGTCACGCTAAAAATGGTTTTTTCGTATTCTACTGGTCTCGAAATCCGTCCTCGAATGTAGATCCGTCGAAAACTCGAGTTGTGATTTTCGGCATGATTCCAATACTTTCCCTATACATTACCATGTATTGCAGGGAAAGTAAAAAGGCGGTCCAATTTTGCCTCGCACCATTGGTTTGCGAAGAGACGCTCATTTTTTATGCGCTTCACTAAAATCCAAGAACCGGAGGGCTTCTACAAACCGGGTGGTCCAAGGACCGGGCCAAGACGATAGCCACACCTGACAGGGCTATAAATTTTCGGAAATTTGTAGCTCAACTTTGACATTTTGCTGCAATTAATTTCCTGACTAATTACAATCCATGTCAACTGAGCATACAAACCAAGACGCCAAAAGTCCCAATTTCGCTTTGTGCAGAGGCATCACTATACATAACACAATGCATACTATATATATATATATCAAGTAATATTACACTTGCCCCCTTTTTTTTTACTCCGAGGCTAAGTACAAACATGTGGAAATGCCTCATGACAAGAACCCCCTAAATTTTTGAGTGAAATTTTGAAAAAATCATGAAAAATTAAAACCTTTAATAAAGTTACGTAAGTAGTCATTTCTTATGTAATTGTTTATTAGAAAACGATTGACATAAATTTTAGAACGCTAGCATCAACCGTTCTCGATATATTGCACATTTTTCAAAGAAATTTATCAAAAAATCCCACAAGTTAAAAAAAAATATATTAACTGTTGAGAAATATATTCACTTTTCATATGTAATATCATGCTATACATTTGGACATTCCATTCATGAGAAAATATACTTTCAGTAATACTTTTGAATTTGAGCGCCAATAGTCATTTTTCTGCTATAAGAGTAACTTATTTCTCCGTTCATAACTCTTGACGAGATTTTGGCGACGAATTTTGCGGAATGTCGCCAACTTGGCGATTTTTTTAAATATTGTCAAATTAACGAAAATCTCGCCAAATGGATAAAAATGACTCTAAATCAATGAAAATAACGAACAATTGACGAAAATTCAGTGTCTCAGCTGTAAGAAAACCTATTACTTTCCCTGCAATACATGGTGTACAGGGAAAATATTGGAATCATGTCGAAAATCGCAAATCGAGTTTTCGACGGATCAACACGTTTCGAGACCTCTAGAATACGAAATAGCTGTTTTTAGCATGACGTCTGTGTGTGTGTCTGTAGGTGTGTCTGTCTGTCTGTGCAGATTTTGTATCCACTCTAACTAAAAAACTAATGGACCGAATTTAATAAAATTTGGTAGGTAAGTCACTTGTGGGCGAATCTGGTGCTGATTAGTTCTGGGTACGATTCGGGGTAAAAGAACCTGCCTTTTTTTGCGAAATGGCCCGCAAAAGCTTGTATCCATTCTAGCTGAAAAGCTAATAGACCGAATTTCACAAAATTCGGTAGATTCGTCACTTGTGGGTCACCCTGGTGCTGATTAGATTTTGGTACGATTCGGGAAAAAATAACCCGCCTTTTTTGGCAAAACGGCCCACAAAAATCGCCAAAATATAAAATAAAAACTACGTATGCTCAAATATATCCATTAGATGCCTGTTTAATACGTAATCTTTAAAGAAGAAAAGAATTAGACCAACCCCATTAGACTAGGACTAGCCGTTCTCGAGATATTTTAGTTTTTTCTCAACGACACCTTTGAAAATAAGTCCAGTTACCAAATGAGAACGAAAATTGAATTAAAAGTGAATTACATTTAATTAAAATGAAGAGAACATGGTTATAAGTCTGCAGGGAAAGGCATGTGCTGCCCATATCAGATTTCACTTACCCTGCAATACATGGTAATGTATAGGGAAAGTATGGGAATCAGGTCGAAAATCGCAAGTCGAATTTTCGACGGATCTACACGTTTCGAGACTTCTAGAAGACGAAAAAACTATTTTTAGCGTGACGTCTGTGTGTGTGTCTGTCTGTCTGTCTGTGTGCCTGTGTGTCTGTGCATATCTCTCTAACGCAAGAAGTGATGGACCGAATTTAAAAAATTTGGTAGATAAGTCACTTGGATGTGACCCTGGTGCTGATTAGTTTTTGGTACGATTCGTAAAAACAGAACCCGCCTTTTTCTGCGAAATGGCCCGCAAAAATTTCATTTATCCGCTCTAGCTAAAATACTAATTTACCAAATATCACAAAATTTGGTAAATAAGTTACTTGTTGGATACCCTGGTGCTGACTGGAATTTGGTACGATTCGGAAAAGAAGAACCCGCCTTTTTTTACGAAATGGCTCGCAAAAATTTCATGTTTCCACTCCAGCTAAAATACTAATTGACCAAATTTCATAAAATTTGGTAGATAAGTTACTTGTGGGATACTCTGTTGCTAATTAGATTTTGGTACGATTACGATAAGAACAACCTGCCTTTTTTTACGAAGTGGCCCCGCCAAAATCGCGCAGTAGTGTATGCTCAAATGTATCAATTAAATTTTTGTTTTGTACGCAATTTTTGAAGAGGAAAATAATATGACACACTCCATTATACTTTAGGACTAACCGTTCTCGAAAATCTCGAGATTTCTTGCATTTTTGTTATGCCGATTTCGGAAAAATGTCCAATTACCAAATAAAAAGAAAAATTGAATTAAAAATGCAAATTTAGTGTTATTTTGTTCAATTAAACTCAATCTAATGATTTATTAAAGAAATAAAGAAAATATGAATTTGAGTCTGCACGGAAAGTCATGTGCTGCCCACATCAGATTTTTTACTTTCTCTGCAATACATGGTAATGTATAGGGAAAGTACTGGAATCATGCCGAAAATCGCAACTCGAGTTTCCGACGGATGTACACGTTTCGAAGCCTCTAGCTTACGTAAAAACTATTTTTATCGTGACGTCTGTGTGTGTCTGTCTGTCTGTCTCTGTCTGTGTGTGTATTTGTCTGTTGAAATGGCCCGCAAAAATTATATATTTCCACTCTAACTCAACTAATCGACTAAATTTCATAAAATTTGTTAGGTAAGTCATTTGTGGGCGAATATGGTGCTGATCAGTTTTGGGTTACAATTCGGGATAAAGGAACACGCCTTTTTTTATCGAAATGGCCAGCAAAAATTGCTGTATCCACTCTAGCTGAAAAACTAATGCACCGAATTTCACAAAATTCGATAGATCAGTCGCTTGTGGGTTACCCTGGTGCTTATTAGATTTTAGTACGATTCGGAAAAAAGGAAAAAATAACCTGCCTTTTTTTGCAAAATGGCCAGCAAAAATCGTCAAAATCTAAAATAAAAACTACGTATGCTCAAATATATCCATTAAATGCTTGTTTTATACGTAATTTTTAAAGAAGAAAAGAATAAGACCAACCCCAATACACTAGGACTAGCCGTTTAGTGTTTTCGAATTTTGCTTACGTTACCTTTGAAAATAAGTTCAGTTACCAAATGGGAACGAAAATTGATTTAAAAGTAAATTAAATTTAATTAAAATAAAAAGAACGTGAATATAAGTCCTCAGGGAAAGTCAAGTACTGCCCACATCAGATTTTTACTTTCCCAGCAATACATGGTAACGTATAGAGAAAGTATTGGAATCATACCGAAAATCACAACTCGATTTTTCGACAGATCTGCACGTTTCGGGACTCTAGAATACAAAAAAACTATTTTTAGCGTGATGTCTGTGTGTGTGTATCTGTGTGTGTCCCTGTGTGTGTATCTGTGTGTGTCTCTGTGTGTATCTGTGTGTGTCTCTGTGTGTGTGTGTCTGTCTGTCTATCTGCCTGTGCAATGTATTTATCCACTCTAACTAAAAAACTAAGGGACCGAACTTCATGAAATGTGGTAGGTAAGTCACTTGGGTGAGACCCTTGTGCTGATTAGTTTTTGGTAAGAGTCGTGAAAACAGAACCCGTCTTTTTTTTTTTTTTTTTTTGTGAAATGGCCCGTAAAAATTCCATGTATTCACTCTAGCTAAAGTACTAATTGACCAAATTTCACAAAATTTGGTAGATAAGTTACTTGTGGGATACTCTGGTGCTGATTAGATTTTGGTACGATTCGGAAAAGAACAACACTGACCCACTAAACGAAATGGCCCACTAAAATCACCAAAATCTAAAAGAAATGACTACTTAGTGTATGCTCGAATGTATCAATTAAATTCTAGTTTTATACTCAAATTTTGACGAGGAACACACTCCATTATACGAGTACTTTAGGACTAACCGTTCTCAAGATATGAGATTTCTTGCATTTTTATTACGCCGATTTCGGAAATATGTCCAATTACCAAATAAACACAAAAAATGCATTAGAAATGCAAAATTAGTGTTATTTTGTGCAATTAAACTCAATTTAATGAATTATAAAAGAATTGAAGAGAACATGAATATGAGTCGGCAGGGAAAGTCATGTGCTGCCACATCAGATATTTTACTTTCCCTGCAATACATGGAAATGTATAGGGAAAGTATTGGCATCATGCCGAAAATCGCACCTCGAGTTTTCGAGACCTCTAAAATACGAAAAAAACTATTTTTAGCGTGATGTCTGTGTGTGTCTGCCTGTCTGTGTGTCTGTCTTTCTGTGCAGATATTTTATCCACTATAACTAAAAAACTAATTGATCGAATTTCATAAAATTTGGTAGATAAGTCACTTTTGGGCGAGTGTGGTGCTGATTGGTTTTTGGGTACGATTCGGGGTAAAAGAATCCGCCTTTTTTTGCAAAATGGCCCGCAAAAATTGCCTGTATCTACTCTAGCTAAAATACTAATGGACAGAATTTCGCAAAATTTGGTAGATAAGTCACTTGTGAGTCACCCTGGTGCTGATTAGATTTTGGTATAATTCGGGAAGAAATAACCTGCCTTTTTTTTGCGAAATGGCCCGCAAAAATCTAAAATAAAAAACTACTTATGCTGAAATATATCTATTAAATGCTTGTTTTATACGGAATTTTCAGCGAAGAAAAGAATAAGACCAACCCCATTATACTAGGATTAGTCGTTCTCGAGATATTTTAGTTTTTTCGTATTTTCTCTACGCCACCGTTGAAAATAAGTCCAGTTACCAAATGAGAACAAAAATTGATTTAAAAGTGAATTAAATTTAATTTAAAAAAAGAAAGTGGATATAAGTCTGCAGGGATAGTCATGTGCTGTCCACATCAGATTTTTTTTTATTTTGCTCAATTAAATTTTAGTTTTTTTCGAAATTTTTCATGAGTGAAATCAGACTGATCGAAGCCGGAGTATGTGAGGTATTGCTGCATATATATATATGGTGATGTTTATATTACTTGAATTTTTTATTATTACATTTTGCTAATATATATATATATATATATAATAAGAAAAAAAAAAGGTTTGAAGGTGCAGTGAATGAAAAGTGAGAAGCTGTAACTCGAAAAACCTAACTATCTAACAGGCTTACAAAATAAAAGTATGTATCAACTAATTTTCAAGCAAATGAAAGAAAATACATTTCGAATCAACAAGTCAAAGAAAAGTGTCAAAAAATAAAGGTATGGAATCGATAAAAGAAAAACAAACGAAATCCAAGCGGCGTACAAACTCTATACACGTGGACAAGGCTATAAGCCTAAAAGCCTAAATCAGGATATGTTCACTTATATATATATATATATATATATATAAAAATTAAAGGATTTTAATCGAAAATAATGCATAAACTACTGTATGTACAAAAAAACCCCATCTCTAGCATATCTGTTACAAATGAGTAACTATAGGCCAAGACTAAGGATAAAGAGAGAAGGTAACATATCACTACAATGGAAAGGGGGATAAGAAGAATATTAGGATTCAAAAATCACAATTAAAAGTATATAAAAATAAATAAAAATAAAACTCGGCAAAAATGAGAATAGGCAATAACAATCAGCTTAAGATAAGAGATTAAGAATAGATAACAATCAATTAAAACCCCACAAAAAATGGCGGTTAGTTCGAAATTGCATTCTCATCAGGACAGCCATACAATTCGAATTAAAACCGATAGAATAGCCAGTTTCTGACAATGGCGATAGTATTTAACTATAGACACCATTGGAACTGTCTAGTGGAAGGAGAAAAATAAATCAAATGAATTATACAAATCTGAAAAACAATACCTCCTCGAAATGAAACACGAAATCAAAAGCATAGCACCACGTGTAAGATAAACTAGTGACAGAGCATTTCACCTCACTTCGTCAATGCGAGTGGGCACCGGAATGAATACACTTGAACGACACATAATATGCATGGAGACCCTCAAAAATAGCAAACAGTATAGGACTCAGGACAAGTGGAAAATAGTCATTCGAAAATAGCAAACAGTATCAGACTCAGGCCTAGTGGAAAGTGAGGTGATAAGAATGGGTGAATGTTCAAAAATGAGTAAACCAGTCAAAGACAAATAATGCATGTGTAAAACCATTAGGTGGTATATTTGAAATTATTAATAATATTATTTACAAATACTTCCGGGTATTGGTAATTTTGACAAATGCGTTTAAGTTTATTGATGTGGAGAAAGTGAAACTGAGGATCAGAAAGTCGATGTATTCGAAATAGCTGGTTTAAAATGATGTTTCTAAACAATTGAATAGAATTACAAGAATGATATGATAGCAGCTTTATGATAGTGAAGTTGTAAGAATCTTTTTTATCATATAGATTGGTGATTACATGATTATTGAGGGTATCTAAATTTAGGTCTAAAAAATTAACAGTTTGACTAACGCAAGGCTCATTAGGAATTAATTCAAGGTTAGACGGGTAAAAATCAATATTAATGGGATAGGAATCATCAATGATAATACAAATTAAGTCGTCAACATATCTATATATAATATATGAATTAGAGTTAAAATGGCATTCATAATAATAAAGATATAAATTAGCTAGTATACTACTACTACAGACACCTTGTGGTACACCAGATGTTTGTAAATAAATGTTATCACCTTGGATAATATAATTGTTGTATAACACAAAGTGCAAGAGCATAGGAAAATTTTTTGACATTAAAAGCAACATGATTGGAAGATATATAGTCATGATAAAGAGAGATAATAACTTTATGTAAATCTTTAATGACAATATTATTAAATAGGTCTTTAAAATCAAAGGTTTTTATATATATATATATATATATATATATATATATATATATATATATATATATATATATATATATATATATATATATATATATATATATATCAACCGGTTAAAAAATTGAGACGGAGCAGCCACTCCATCAAATGTAGAGACATTTCTGTCAAAAGAAGAACGCCCACGTGACTCTCAGAAAATAGGTGCTGCCAATCTGAAAAAATAATTAAATAGAAATAAAAAAATAAAAATAAAAACAACGGTTCATAAAACAGAGCGAAACAAACAGCATAAGACTAAAAAAACTAGCTGAAAACGCTTTAAAATTAATTGCGAATATTAAAGACAACGAAATGTAGTGGCACTCAACGAAAATGGGATAAACAGTCGGTTTCGTAAAAAAAATAGCTACTTCATCAGAAAGGGGGATAATAGTGAAGTTACAAAACAACATATATATATTTGGGGGGGGGGGGAGTTTTTCAATCTCTCTTCCTGCAGAACAGTGACTCACGGAAAAGCAGAAAATAAATTTTAACCACACATGAAATTGAACCAATTTGAGGGTGTAAGCAGATTCAACTAACAACATATTTTATCATTATTCAAGATTGATACTATGCAAAATCATCAAAGAGAAATAAAGGGCGAGGCAGATAAAATATTTTCGACAATTTTAATTTTCGACAACCCTTGTGGGAGATACTGGTGCTGATTAGGTTTTGATACGATTCGGAATAAAATAACCTGCCTTTTTTTATTTCCCTGCAATACATGGTAATGTATAGGAAAAGTATTGGAATCATGCCGAAAATCACAACTCGAGTTTTCGACGGATCTATACGTTTTGGGAGCTCTAAAACACGAAAACACTATTTTTAGAGTGGTGTCTGTGTGTGTGTCTGTCAGTCTGTGCAATGTATTTATCCATGCTAACTCGAAAACTAATGGGCCGAATTTCGTAAAATTTGGTAAGTCACTTGTGTGTGACCCTGATGCTGATTAGTTTTTGGTACAATACGGGATACAAAAAAACGCCTTTTTTTACGAAATGGCCCGCAAAAATTACCTGTATCCACTTTAGCTAAAAAACTAATGGATTCAATTTTATAAAATTCGGTTGATAAGTCACTTGTGGATCACCCTGGTGCTGATTAGATTTTGATGCGATTCGAACAAGAAGAACCTGCATTTTTTTACGAAATAGCCCGCAGAAATGTTACATATGTCCACTCTAATTCAACTAATCGACTAAATTTCATAAAATTCGGTAGGTAAGCCACTTGGGTGTGACCGTGGTGCTGATTAGTTTTTGGTACGATTCGGCAAAAATGAACCTGCTTTTTTTGTGGATTGCCCCGCATAAATTGTATGTATCCACTCTAGCTGACAAACTAATAGCTCAAATTACACAAAATTTGGTAGATAAGTTGTTCGTAGGATACTGTGACGCTGGTTAGATTTTGATACGATTCGAAGAAAAAGAAACTGCTTTTTATTTTATTTTATTTATTTTTATTTTATTTATTTTTTATTTTATTTTTTGCGAAATGTCCCGCAAATCTAATATATTCGATCTAAAATAAAATACTCTGAAATAAATGACTAAAATTGATGAAAAATGTTAATTAAGTACTTGTTCTACATGTAAAATTTGACAACAAAGCTAATAAATATGACCCCATGACTGTAAGATAAACCGTTCTCGAGATATTGTAATTTTTGGAATTTTAAGGACCTGAAGAATTTAAAGTGCATTAAGTTGCTAAACGAAACAAAGATGCAATATAAAAACGAATTGGATATAATATCAGAAAAGTATCCATATTATTTTCTCCAATTAAACTCATTCTAATGCATAATAAAAGGAATTTTCAAAATGAATTTGAATCAGATATATATGTCTTATTGATCGTGCAATATAAACCGTGACACACAGTTTCACTTTGAGCTGAACATTTTCATTTTCATACCTACCTCTCTGTCATCAAATAAGTTTCGCTCAAGTTATAACATACTTGTTGCCGTGACATTATGTTAATGCATAGCTTAAACGAATCATACACTATAAAAAGCATCTAATCCAATGTCTAGCCAGTCGTCATGACACAGGAATGATGCATCTGACGTAGTAGCATTTGCAGCGTATATTGTTGAGCAAATCACGTAAAGGAGGAAACAGGTTTTCCTGTGTTGTATTACCTCGCTTACCCAAAGAGCTCTTAACAGCACCCTCTCTCACCCCTCATACTTTTTTTCCGTCTTGTTTTTCGCCCCTCGCTATCCAATAAAAAGTTGGTGATATCTCACTATTTCAGGTGAAAGCCCAGATATCGGAAGTTGACTTTCCACGCATTTCAGAAGCCGTAGGATATCCCGTTCCGTGCACACTGTGTAGTTCCTCCTTTCAGCTGCATCTAAAGACAATTACCGTGATCAACAGTTTCAATCGCAGACATTGGAGATTAGCAAATCATGATGCAGTCCTGCACGGCCGAGTGCATATTTTCTTTCGCCATTTTGTTTCTTGTCCTGGGCGTTCATTCTGCTAGTAAGTAATTTTATATTTTCAATTGGATATTTTCTTGATATGAGTGTTTCTTTAATCATATAAACAACGTACTTTTTTATCTAGAAATTTGTCAACATATAGTGTCAGAACATAAATTTCAATGACTACTGGGTCGTTGTTTTTTGAGTACAATATCGAGTATTTTATATTAGTAATCTTCTGTGTATTTTTCAGTGAAAATCTACTAGGTTGTTTTAATTTATTGAAAAAGATCCATAAAATTATTTGAAAATTTAAAGTGCGATATTTTAATAATTTCCTTCATAGACCTTTTGCATAAAAATGTTTCTATTTTAAATGATTTGTGTAATGGAACTGTTGTTACTTTCCTTATATACATAATGTATAAGGAAAGCATTGTGACGAGGTCGAAAATCGAATTCGAGTTTCCGCCGGGAGAGCACGTTTCAAGCATCCCTGATCACGAATCGAATATTTTTGAAGTGATGTCTGTGTGTGTGTATATGTGTGCGTGTGTGTGTGTCAGTGAGCCTCAGGAGAGGATATTATCTCACGAACGAATAGAGCGATTCAAATGAAATTTGGTACAAAAGTCACAATCCGTGAATATTGGAAGCCTATTGTTTCAAAACACAATCGAATGTTCTGAACCCCCATAAATTTTCGAATGAAATTTTGAAAAAATCATCAAAAAATCAAAACTTTGAATAAAGTTATGCAAATTGACATTTCTTATGTATTTTTTCCTTAGAAAACGATTGACATAAACTTTAGAACGCTAGCATGAACTGTTCTCGTGATATTGCACATTTCTCAAATAAATTTATCAGAAAATCCCATAAATTAAAAAAAATATATTAACTCTTAAGAAACATGTTCACTTTTCATATGCAATATCATGCGATAAATTTGATAACATCATTCTCGTGGATCTAACTCGTTCCATTCACGAGAAAAGATACTTTGAGCAATAATTTTGTATTTGAACGCCAATAGTCATTTATCCGCTGTAAGGATAACTTATTTCTCCGTCCATAACGCTTGGAGAGATTTTGGCGACGATTTTATCCGCTGTAAGGATAACTTATTTCTCCGTCCATAACGCTTGGAGAGATTTTGGCGACGATTTTAGAGGAATGTCACCAACTTGGCGACATTTTTAAATGTTGCCAAGTTGACGAAAATCTCGTCAAATGGATAAAAATGACGCTAAATCAATGAAAATGACGACTAATTGAAAAAAATTCAATATCTTGGAAAGAATATAAGTATCTACTATAAGAATAACATTTTTTTAACTGTAAAAGTAGTAAATTCATTGCATTATATAAGGAAAGTCATGTGCTGCCCACATGGCCCCCACAAGGGGGTGGCTAGCACGGCTACACCCAGGGGGCCGGGACAAACGGATGTGAAAGGAGGAGTCGGTCGCCTTTCAGGGTGTTTTCTAATTAACTAATTGACAGCTGCAAAAAAAAAATAAAAGGATCACTGGTTTTTGTGACTTTGAGAAATTTGAAAAATAACAATTGTAACATGATATTTTTTTAACAAATAGGGCCCAATTCGTGGCTATGTCCACGGTCACTGTCCCTAAAAATATGGCGTGACAAAAAAGATCAATCACGATCGCCGTACCATGGCATCGTTTCCATTTTTGCAGGAAGAAACACTACTTGTACTCAGGGCCGCTGATAAAATTTCCGGGCCCCTATGCAAAATCTTAGGATCCTGTGCAACTCACGGTAGTGGCTCCTTACGCCCCTCATATATTATTAATGCTCGATGTTCAAAAATTTTGGATGTTCGTTTTATTTTCAAGGTCTGCCATAAAGGGATGGGATAAGTGGAACTAATGTCCAAGGGCCCGCAGCTCATAGGGGCCCTTAAAGAATTTTGGCCAGGCGGTCCGTCCTAGGATGTGAGGGCCATGGCTGCCCACATCAGATATTTTAGTATAGTTATCCCGATCAATTTTTAAGATACTCTAATTTGTGTTATTATTTTCGCACAAAAATAACATAGTGGATATAATACATTTTCAGATGTTTCTGATATGTAATTTTTTATGCAATTTTTTCATATTAGTCATCCAGAATTTCTGGTATATATATGTCAAAATACATATGAGCATTTAATGTAAAAAAACCCAAATTTTTCCATAAATTTTCATTGTTTGCTTTGAAGTATATTACCCCCCATTGGTGGTAGGGGAAGGAGGGTACGGTCCCTGTGGATGCCTCCCCCACTGGGTTCCGGTCTAAATTGGGTGGCACTTACCGGCCGTCCAAACAGTTACCTTACACCTTTCTGGTAGGTCGGACGGTCTGGGTCTCAACAACAACAACCCCCCATTGTTCACTATTGTTTAACAACATTTTAACACTTTCCAACATAGTTGAAAAGTGTTTATGACTTTGATCATTCTGTCTGTCTGCCCGTTTGCACGATAATTGCAGTAACAAGTAATAATTACAGTAACAAATAATAATTGCAGTAACAAAATAAGGCTTCCATTTTTCGCTGTCACCGTAGATGTTTAAAGATCGTTTAAATTCATATTTAGTGTTGCTTCGTCATAAAACCGCTGTATATTTGAGTATTATCTGGGTATCTAAATTCTGTGCCAACGCAATTACAATATTTTTTATTTTAAATGATCACTAAACATTATTCCTACAACAAGGCCTAATTTTAACGCTAAACTATGGCATGCAGAATGTAAAGAAATCAAGCGATTATAAGGTGAGTTGTATAAGAATTGCTAAATTTTTTCACCCAAAATTAATTAACTCTGGAGTTTGGAATATAAGTGATATGAATGAAATATTCATTAATTTTGAATAGAGAGGCAGGCGATTTATATTTCAATGACGCCATTTGAATAAAGTTCATTTTGTGTAACTAGCATTGTCGTTTTCGATGAAATTATGTTTTCAAGTAAAATAAATTATACAGCAGTACTGTGATAATTAAAAATGTGATAATTCAGAGCTGAATATATCACATTTTAAAGATGTTTAAACAATAACCCTTTTTAGTTGTTGGAAAGTGATTTATAATCAATGTTTCATGCATGATTGATCTATCTTGTATGAGTGTGATCAGTGTTTAATATAAGCGCGAAAAAATAAACCAAACATATTACCCTATTTTTTTTTCTTTTTCATAAATAATGTTCATCGAATTCGAAAGATTTTTTGTGCAAAAATATTTGTTACATGCATATTTCAAGGTTCGATAACTATTTGATAAAATTTCATAAAATTTGGTAGGTAAGGCATTCATGCGTTTCCCTGGGTGCAGAAATTTCATAAATAAGCGGAGAAAACAAACGTTAAACTGTTAACAATCAAGTTAGCCATTAAGAATTCTTGAAAAGGCGTGAAACATCGAATATTTGGGATTGCCCTTTTAGAATCAATAAAATGGTAAAACAAAATCAACAGCACAATACTGATGAATATAACAGATAAAAAATAACATAGTTTTTAAAGTAATGCCCTTTTATTACATGTATGTAATTTTAATGTGTGAAAAATATGTGCAACATATATAAAGACAACGATGTAACAAATTTGAGCTTTATAGCTGACAGATTGCGTCGGTAAGGTTCAAGATAAAAATAAAATAAAATAAACGACAAAAAACAGCGACATACTACATTTGGACTTGGTAGCTATTCCGTTTCTTGAGTTATTCTCAGATAACAAGTACATTCCTATGGCGGGCCCAAGATGAGCTAGCCCGGTGAGGGTCAAAATACACACACAAAGAGAAGAGGAATTAAAGTATACTACAAAAAACAATGACATAGTAAATTTGGACTTTCTAGTTACTCCGGTTTTCAAATGATTCCCCCAAAACGAAAACATTTCAAGGCGAAGTCAGAACGGGCTAGTCCTATAAAGTTCAAAATCAAAAGAATTAAAATATACCATAAAAGACAACACGCTAAATTTGAACTTTCTAGCTGCTCCAGTTCTCGAATTATTTTCAAAATTTGAGTGCATTCCTATTTTCGGGACCAAGATAGCCCTATAAGGTTCAACATCGAAATAAGTAAAATATACCACAAACAGGCACCCCCACATCAAATTGTGGGACAGGGTACCAGGTAAAGCCGTGGGCCTCATGTAAATTAATGGAGTGATTACCCTCCCCTCCATAAACAACGCATTTTCGACAAACTTAACTGTAATAAAATACGTTTTGCTTCATATTTTTAAATAATTTTAAATTGCTTTCTCTAGTTACAAAATAGTAAAACACAGCGGTAATAACAATCACTTAAGAAACAAAAAAGTAAATGTATATTCGTCAATAAAGTAAAAAAAAAAAAATCTATCCAAAATATCTTCCAATATCATTATTTGATCAACTTTCATTCCTATTGCCACTCTTTTAATAAAAGCAGGATAAGATATTTTGATTTTGTGTATCAATCGATTTTTCGTATCAAAATCTCATGCAAAGTTTCTGGTTTTTGCGATAAACGATTTTTACTTTCCTTATATACATAGTATAATGTATAAGGAAAGTATTGTAACGAAGTCGAAAATTTGAATTCGCGTTTTTGACGGGAGAGCAAGTTTCAAGTATCCCTGATCACGAATCGAACATTTTTGAGGTGATGTCTGCGTGTGTGTGTGTCAGTGAGTCTGTGGAGATGATATCTCACGAACGAATGGAGCAATTCGGATGAAATTTGGTACAAAAATTACAATCCGTGAATACTGAAAGTCTATTGTTTTTAAACACAATCGAATGTTCAGAACCTCCCTAAATTTTCGAGTGAAATTTTGAAAAAATCAACAAAAAATCAAAATCTTTAATAAAGTTACGCAAATAGATATTTCTTATGTGAAAAACGATTGAACCCTTAGAAAACGATTGAGATAAACTTTAGAACGCTAGAATGAACCGTTCTCGAGATATTGCATATTTTTCAAATACATTTATCAAAAATCCCATAAATTAAAAAAAAAAAATTTACTGTTGAGAAACCTGTTCACTTTTCATATATAACATCATGCGATAAATTGGGTGACATCATTCTCGTGGATCCAGTTTATTCCATTCATGAGAAACGATATTTTGAGTAGTACTTTTGTATTTGAACGCTAATAGTCATTTATCTGCTACAAGAATAACCTATTTTTCCATCCATAACGCTTGGAGAGATTTTGGCGACTTTTTTAAATATTGCCAAATTAATGAAAATCTCGTCAAATGGATAAAATTGACGCTAAATCAGTGAAAATAACGACTAATTGACGAAAATTCAATATCTTGGAAAGAATAGAAGTATCTACTATAAGAATAACTTTTTTTTTTTACAGTAAAAGTAGTAAATTCATTGAATTATATAAGGGGATTCATGTGCTGCTCACATCAGATTTTTTTTTAAATAGACAATAGCAGTTTGGATCTTCTATATCAGCAAGTCCCTATTTCAGCACCACATAGAGGTACCAAACAGTTAATTTTACTTAATAAAAGAAGGTGTATATTCTGTAGCGGGAAATCTACGGACAGCGAAGGAATTTGATAGTTACTTCAGGACCCGGACAAATACGACTCAGCGAACTTTTTTTACTCGTATTAGTTTAGTTATTTTATATTGAAGTTTTTATTTTAAGTATTTTAGTTATTTTATATCAAATCTGTTCTTTAGCTATCTAAATTTTTGTCACACAGTTCTATTTTAACACCATCGGAGAGATCGAATAACGTTCTTCCCAATGATATTTGAACGAATCGAACCAGTAGGACAATTCCTTATGTTTATTTATTTATTTTAAATACATCGAAATGTGTATATTTTAGATTATTTGATACTTAATTATGTGTGTATATCTTCGTATTCTAACGAAACATTTTTTTAATTACTACATTATTTTAATTTTGTGAATTTTCAAACAAACACATAAAAATTAAAATTGTAGGTATCGTTGATAAAGAGCATATCTATTTTTCTCTCCGGTAGACGTTTGAGTGCATGCCCGTCAAAGCCTTGGAACTGTATGGTTTAAGCCACGTCTTCTCTCCTAGAGGATTCCATTTTGTTTCTTTAATTTATTTATTTTATTTTCCTGCTTTCCACGGTTGCGCAACGAAAGGAGGAAATGAGTTGGAAAATGAGGCGGTTTGAAGGCGATATGGAAATTGAGTGGATTTATCTGTAAATGTATCATTTAAGTATCGGAAGCTTATTTAGGGCCCGGGCAACGTAATAGCAGGTAATTTATTCTAGTAGTATATAAATATCCAATCGGAGAAGAAAAATGTCCTATTTGCATCCTACGATCTTCTGATATGATTAATTTTGTAGTATGACAAGTATCTGAGACCTATCTCCCTTAACTATTTTTAATTGCATGTTCAACAATACATCTGTTGTAAAAATTTCTTCAACTATTATGAGTTATTTGATAATTTGGAAGAATCTACAACTTTTCTGTAAATTTTAATTATTTTTTGTACTTCTCAGAGAACGATAAAATTATCCATAGATCCAATAACTAAAACATTTGATGTATCTAACATAAAACATTACCAGCAAATGAATATATTTTGATATCCATAAACAATAAAAAATTAGAACTTCCTTATGATGCGAATTCACTGCAAATAAATGGACACCGATTAAAATAAGTATACCTAACACCGATTAAAATGAATATACCATGACACCGATTGAAATAAGTGTACCTAATCACGTGGAAATTGTTTAACTCTCTTGAGAGATATTACGCTCTTTGTGAGGAATAAAATTTCTAATATCTCAAAAGTGGTTTGTGATAAATCCTAAAAAAATATATTTTCAATTTATTTCCGGTTGAAAGTACTTAAGGTATCCACCCAATTGATAATAAATATCATCTTTATAATTTTTTAACACATATAAAAAAAATTTTATATCTGGACGACGGTAAATTCTGTAAATGATGTCATTTGCTTTTTAAATTAAAAAATTCAATATTAAATAGCCATTTCTGTACATATATGGGTAACATTATTATTTTGTGTATTTTCAGTTTCAGGAATAAATATTTGAAAAAGCCTCTTGGTCTGACCTCACTGAAAATCAATAGGATTGTTGTGTTTAGGCTATAAAATAATCGTACGGCATTTTGTTTGATTATTTCAATTTGTTCGAGAGATATTATACTCCCAGATATTATTGAATTACCGGTTGTTTTTTGGATATTTCAAATAACTGAATCCATCCGAGAGTTTTATACAAATTTCAAATATTTTACAAGAATAATTTTACAAAACTATATAAAATTCTGATAAAATAAATAACGTTCATTCTAAGATCAAGATTTTAAAGCAATTAAAAATAATGTTGAATAACTATAAGAATTAATTTAAACATGCTTTAATATCAACCCCCTATGCTAAACACTATTTTAATTACACATAATTAATTTAAGCATTTATATGAGTGATAAAATATTACCGACAAATAAATTTTCACCTCCTTATGCTGAGATCTCATCAACACAAACGGAGCAACTTTATTTTCATAGGACCTATTCACATGAGCTTAGAAACATTCTGCTAGATAAAAGGTCTTTCAAAGGTCACCCCAGGATGATATACATTATACAACACTCTGCCTTCAGGCATCTACCATTCTACCCAGAATATCCTCCAGAACCGCACAAGCGGGTTCGTAGACTGGACACCCTGAATTGCTTTGGGACAAGATATCTTATCTGTATGGGAGTGCAAAAGCCCCCTCTAGACAAAGAGATGACCATGGCACAGTGCTCACTCTCTGTGGATAAATCTTTTTTTCTTGTCATCAGCTTAGTACTTGTAAATTTCGGAAGCTAAATAGCAAACGATTTTTTTTTTATTGCCTTGGGAACCAAAGAGGGCTCTTTGTTGGGAACTGATGCCTTGTAAAGAATCTTAGCCCTCCCTCCAAAGTCGAGCAATTCATGGGAAGTATTTATTGCTTTCTCACTCAGTTTTCGGATCCCTTGTTGATGAGATAGAGTACAAGGCATCTTCTTTGTACGTTAAGGGCCCCTGTCTTTCTTTTCTTTTCACTTTTTTGCAACAAATGTGGAATCAAAGAAATAGAACAAGTTCCCTAATGTATCATGTGTTTAATTTCAACAATTCTTAGGGGATTTTTTGTTGTTTTAAAATACTTGCGTTTGCTTTCTATTCTACACTTGTAATTTTATAATAGCACGAAATATGCGATATTGTATCATAAAAGAATTTTTATTATAAATTCATATGCACAAACATTAATTTTTTTTTTCTCCCGGCACTTTTACGGGCCCCTATCCTTCGCCGGGCCCTAGTACCATGGTCCCAACTGACCCCCCCCCCTTTTTGTGGGGGCCCTGACCACAAAACAAAATAACATACTAAATTTGAACTTTCTAGCTGCTCCGGTTATCGAGTTGCTCCCCCTAAGCCAGGAGATTCCTATACCAGTCCAGGATGGGCTAGCTTGATAACTTTCAAAATCCCAAGAATTAAAATATACCGTAAATGACGAAACATGCTAAATTTGGACTTCGGTCTCTGAGTCTTCTGCTCCGGTTCTCGAGTTATTCATCCAAAACGAGCACATTCTTTATGGCAGTCTCAAGACGAGCTAGCCCGATAAAGTTCTATAAAAAATTATTTAATATGTGCCACTAAAGGTAACGGCATACCAAATTCCATGTTACTGCAATTATTGGAACTTAATTAGTTAGGACTTCAAAGATTTGAATCACACTAACAAACCGACATATCGAGTTAAATAAAAAGATGTAAAGATAACAAGAGTGTAATTATAAAGCATAGAGTAAAAGTTTATATTCCTATAATTGAATCTCCCCGCATTTCTACAGTGCAACAAAATCTGTGTTTTGTGTATAGAATGGGGTAATATAGCCTAATCATTTTTACAATAGGTAAAACATACAATTGCTGCGGCTCCTACGACCCAGGAGAAAATTTAATTTTCATTGGTGAATCTTGCAATGACAAAACAAATTGAGTAATATAGCGCAGAATTTCCAGTCCGTTGCTGGAGAAGGATTTGAAATAAAGAGCAAAAAATAAAATAAAATAAAATAAAATAAAGAAATCTGATGACTTTCCCTCTATTAAACAATAAATTTACTTCTTCCGCAGCAAAAAAATTATGTATAAGATCTGCGACACAATGTTTTAATGTTGAATTTGTGCATTTGGCGCTTTACCTGATGACAGTGTTGTTGTCGAGACCCAGACCGTCCGACCTACCAGAAAGGTGTAAGGTAACTGTTTGGACGGCCGGGATGTGCCACCCAATTTAGACCGGAACCCAGTGGGGGAGGCATCCACAGGGACCGTACCCTCCTTCCCCTACCACCAACCTCTCGGAAGGACTTACGGACCCACATGTTTAACGTGATCGTACTCCGCGTGAACACGGCGGCAGTTTTGGCAGTGGCTGGAATCGAACCCGGACCTACCGAGTGCAACTCCAGCGCGCTAACCAATGGGCTACCGCGCCCCCTGATGACAGTGTGTAAAACTACTTCGAAGTACCCATTTACCTTAAATTTCAAGCAACTCTGTTGGGTTATACCTTTGGATATTTAATTATTTTAGGAATTTTGTTTTTAGTTTAAACGTGTTCAGGGGTCTTATTTACATAGTCATTCTCTTTTAGTTATTCATTTTCCAATTGTTTAGGTTTTTGATATTCTTTGTTCAAATAGGTTCTTTTCAATAGGTTTTGTGTTAAAAACGGCGAAAGTTCGTTCTTTTAGGTTTTAGCAATTTAAATTTATTTAAATTGGCTAATTTGTGATTCCATTTATTGCCCTTTTTATTCCCTTTAATTTGATTCCAAATTTATTGCTCTCTGTTAAAAATTCGTTAATTCATTGCGGTTTTTCGGTTTTATTCTATTTTCAGCATTTTAAATATTTCAGAATCGTCCATATTTAAATTTTTGCCGAATTCGTATTTTCCAAATCGTTTCACTTCATTTCTTTTTAATTTTCGTCTGCTCTGAAATTCCATTTCTCTTCTTTAAAATTTCGAGTTTTTAATTGGTTGATCGTAATATTAAAATCGTCTGTCATTAATTATATTATCGTTCATCGATAATTTTGTTTACAATCTGTGGCAGCGATGTTTCGCAATATATAAGTAAAATCGCGCACTTTTTCGGTCTCTTTCTCTTGTCTTCTCTTGATTGGAACTAAAATGTAGTCATATAGAGTTGTTGTTTTTAGCGCCTCGGCGCGAGCCGAGCGAAATTCGAATGCGGCATGCGTTCTGAGGAACGAACGTTTTATTTCCCGGCCTGCCTGTAATGTGTGTGGTATCCTGATAGCAGAGAGTTGTTTACTCGAGATAACGTTGCGAACGAAGTGATTGATGTCTACTGAAGTATCGTCGGCGCCTTTGGAATAATTGTTTAGTTCCAGAAGTCGGATTTGTTCTTTCATAGTGAACTGTGTAGTTTAAATTTTCCGAGTCCTAGGACCGGACCTCCAATTGTTTACTTCACGGTCTTGATGATGGAGCTATTTGTTCTTTTGTTCCGAGCGATGTCCACTGGCGCTCTGCTACTCTCGGCTGAGAATTTTATGATGTGAAGGAGCTGCCCGTTTTTGTGCAGATCAGGCCTTGGGAGTGTTCTTTTCGCGGAGTTTTGGAGCACCATATTCCACTTGAATGGTTGGACTCACTTGATGTACCGATGCCCTACGGGAGGTACTTCTCCGTTTGGCCTTTTCTGGAGCAGGAAGGGACTGCACCCAAGCTGATGATGACTGACATCGATTTCGTCCTCGGGACTTTATTACTGCCGTTCAGCGTTTTCCCGTTTATGGGTGATATCTTTTGCATTCTAATTTTTAATTGTTTCTGCAGTTTAGACTATTTTAAAATTTAATTAAATTAGCATGACTAAGACCCCTTTCACTTATATATTTTAAGTTGCGAATCCTGTGGATTATTGTTAGGATGTTCTAAATTCCCTTTTGGCTAACTTATGTTCTTTTATCCCAAATTTTAGTTTAGACAAATAATTGTATAATTTTATTATTGTTAACTTTAAAATTTAATATTCTAACGTTTTTTCTACCACTATACGACCGGCCATTCCATTTATTATTTAAGTTGTTTATTTGATTTGTTTAGTTAATGAGATGTTTAAAATTTGTAAAATATTTTGAAAATTCTTTTAAAATGAAGTTTAAAATTTTAATAAACGTTAGATTTTTGAAAACCTAAAATCTGTGTTCTCTTTCTTTTATTTTAATGTATTTTTATTTTTAGGAAAGTGTCAATTCTTATATTTTACAGGAGTACATATTTGTACACGTAGGGAAACTGGTCAATAGGTCAACTTTCAGTTTATTTAAGAATTCAGTTTATTTCTAGAATGTTTTCAGGTCAGAAGTATTTCAGATCATTTTCAGAGTTTATTTCAGAAAGTTTTTAGGAACTTAGAATGTTTTATTTTTCAGATGACATTTAGGTTTTAAGAACATTGGAAAACTTCGAATATTTTGAATGATGAAGTGTTTTTAGTATATCATAAATGTTTCAAAACCCCCCAACAACTCTAAATTGACAATTAGCAATATTGACAGCATCCGCAATAAGCAATACAGTCCATATATTAAAATATTTTAATAATACATTAATCAATTTAACGTCATTTTCGTTAACGTACCGCCATTTTCCAATTATAACCAATCTGGGGCAAAATATCGCCAAATTGGCGATATTTCACTAAATGAGCCGCCAAGTTCGCCAAATGTAACGCCAAGCATTACAGACAAATGGAGAGAAGAGCATTTCTTATATATAAATGACTGTTGGCGAATTGTCAAAATATAAAACTATTACACAAAGTACCTTCCCTGGCCACTCAAATTGCTGCTTGTGCCCTAGTGCGAGTCGGGTCGGTCTGCGTTTTCTACAAAGTACCTTCCCTCGTAAATGTAATGAACGAGATCCACGAGAATGCTATTGTCAAATTTATTGCATTATATTTCATATAAAAATCGAACATATTTCACAATAGTCAATTTTTTTTTTTTAATTTTATATGACTTTTTTTATATAAATTTATTTTAAAAAATGCAATATCTTGAGAACCATTCATGCTAGCGATAAAAAAGTATATAATAAATGGTTATTTACGTAACATTTTTGAAGATTTTGATTTTTTGGCGATTCTTTTCAAAATTTCATTCGTAAATTTACAGTCTTTCGAACATTTGATTACGTTTAAAATCAATAGGCCTCCAGTATTCACTGATTGTAATTTTTATTCGAAACGCACCATTCGTTCGTGAGATATCTCGTCTCCACAGCTTCACGAACACACACACACACATATCCACACACGTACTTATATAAACACACACACACACACAGGTACTTATACGTACACACACACGCATACACACAGGTGCTTATACGCACACACACGAACTTTTGCACATAAACATCTCTCAAAAACGATCGATTCTAGTTTAGGGATGCATAAAGCGTGCTTTTCGTCGAAAACTTGACATTGAATTTTCGACCCCGTTACTTCCCTATATATTATACTATGTACCTACGTAAAGTAATTATTTTCTTGGAAATCAATTTCCTCCATTTTTTGGATGACGCTAAGTATCTATTTGGTGCAATAAAGGGATACAGTTCTGATGCCACTGTAATGCTGAATGATAGTTTCGTAAAATGTCCCAATTAAGTTACCGTAAGATTTCCGAAATATGGATGGAAAATATCTGGGGAAAGAGGAGGGAAATCCGCAATGTTCGCATTTCTTTTATAACATATTGTCAGCAAAGAGGAAATCTTTTGCAATGCTTGATGTTGCAATAGTCAACAGCGAAAGTTTTGTGTAATACTGTTGCAGCGTAACAAAATAGGGCAAATTATTACGCAGTTGCAGAGAATAACAAATGAGAGTTTAAGGGTGAGCGTCAGTAAATTTTCTGCCCTATCCGCGTTTTGTTAACTTTCGCGGCACACATATTTCGCCGAAATTCTGCTCAAACAGTTGCGAAACATTTTCTTATAGATAAAATGCTATGCTTAGATTATATTGAAACTAAATTTATTACCCAATAAAACATAAAATATATGTTTTATTTTAATTTAAAATATTTTTGGTGCTGCCATCTGTTGTCGTAATTTAATTCATACCGACTATTTTTATTTTTTAATGAACCTTTTTGAATGTCTATTCCTTCTAATACGCTATTAAATACAACAACAGATCATATATAATGCCATAATCACGGAAACGTAATTGAACTTGGACTTGAAGACAAAGGAACTTGAAGACAAAACTGCAGTCCTCAGTGATGTACATTCAGATCCCTTATCAAATTTATAGAATGATAAATTACCTTTCCGTGATTGTGGCATTATTATATATGATCTGCTGTTGTATTTAATACTGTATTAGAAGGAATAGATATTTTAAAATGTTCATTAAAAAATAAACATAAACGGTATGAATTAAATTACGACAACAGATGGCAGCACCAAAAATATTTTGAATTAAAATAAAACATATATTCTATGTTTTATTGGGTATTAAATTTAGTTTTAATATAATCTAAGCATAGCATTTTATCTATAAGAAAATATTTCGCAACTGTTTGAGCAGAATTTCGGCGAAATATGTGTGCCGCGAAAGTTAACAAAGCGCGGATAGGGCAGAAAATTTACTGACGCTCACCCTTAAGCTAGCTGAGATAACTGTCACTTTACAACGCAGAAAAAGTTGTATTTATATATGTCCCAGAGATCTTTCGTGCAGTGTTTCTTTCAGAACTATTTTCCGCCGGGGGAAGGGGGACGATTAATGTATACCTAAAAGAAATACTGCTTTCGCGGGCCCTGCCTCTTCCTGTTGAACCCATCGAGGTCAGATAAAGGATCCTATGCACGAGCATAAATAAACAGCCTGCGTAGTACAATGCGCAGAAACGTAAGGGCATTATTTTTACCGTAACGGGTCATAGTAAACTGAGGATGATGGTACATAAAAATTGAAACAAAGCACATTAAACATTGAAATTTACCTTTGTGCAGAAAATTAGTTACTTCGAGTACTTGAGCAACAATATATGTTTAAATATTTCATTTACTAAAGTGCACTTTAAGTGATTTTAAGTAAATGTACATACTCATTTTTAGCGTCGTCACTAGCAAGTTTTCTGAGGATGCATAATTTCCTAAAAAAATCTGCAGTGTATATGGGAGTGAGAACAGAAAAGTTCATAACGAATTTTCTTTAAAAAATCTCGTGTATATATTTATTGAAAGTGAATATTTAAATTAAAAATATCCACCAAAGAAGATAAATTTAGATATGTCCTACTAAAATCAAAGGTAAAACCATTGTAGATTTCTAAAATAGTCGTTTTTAATGCAGAAATAATGAATAATTCCATATTGCTAAGCATACGAGTATTTTGTTTTGGAAACGTAAGGGCAAAATTCTTCGTGTGACGTCACGCGTCCATGCTCTATATCTCAGGTAGAAGGCTGAACCTGAGCGCTGAGATAAAACAGTGTAATCGAGACTGAAAATGCATCAGCCCGTTTGATACTGAGGCCCCTACATTGTTACACGGTCTCTTTTATCATTGCTACAGTGTTATTGAACTCAGAAAGTAAAATTACTGAGAAGTTGCAGTGCGATAGAAATATCAAATTTTTGCGACACATTGAGATGTCTGTTCAATGTTCTGTTGTTGTTATCCTGTTCCGAATCCACTGAATTACTGTCGGATTTCCGGAAAGTAGAAATGTACACTGTAGCAAACTATCTTCCGGGAAATGTTTAATAATGATATATATTTGCACTCTCTAGAGGTGGGTTAGTCTCAAAATGTGAACGGGAACTTTTTAAGAAGTTTCAGCAAGATAGAAATGTTCTCTTTTCTTGTCAGCATGTAGTCACTAACTAAAGTCCGTAGAAAATGGGTCACTAACAGGTATTTTTAGCAAGGCTTGGTTATGATTAGAGCTCGAAAGTTGAGGACTTGATAATTCTTCAATAATGTCCATAAAAGACGAAAAAAGTGTCCTTAAAAACATGAAAAACTGCTCTTAAAAATAAAAAAATAAATGCTCTTAAAATATGGATAAAAAAATCCCCCTAAAACAGTTTGTATCATCTTTTTCAAAAATTTAAATTAAATGGCTTCATTCTTAACCAATTCATAAATTAGAATTTAGAGTTTTCTTTATAAAGCATTTTTGATGCAAATTCGAAACTTAATGAAGACTTCCAAATCTGTAGAAGTTCTTTGATGCAAATTCGAAATCTGGCGTCAAAATTGGGTATTGCCCTTAGAAATTTTGAAGTTGGTGAGAATCTATATATGAAGACGACTCCGTATGCAAATTTTGAGCATATGAATTTGTTAGAAGATGCTATTCCCTATCGAATGGTATATTTGAATTTTCTCTACTACGAACTGAGCACGAAAAACAAGGAGTGATTCGGCTTTATTTTTTGTTTATTTATTTTTACTACATCTGTATTACACTGAATAATGTTATTTTCCTAGTAGTCTCCAGGTGTCCAATAGAAAGACTATACACTAAAAGTCAGAATCAGCTGCAACCTGTTTGTTCTGTTAGGTAGTACATGAAGGGTTTGGAATATCAGCAAGAGTACAAGATTAGAAGCTAGATTTGAATTGTCTTGTTTACTCCCTTCTCCACAGTCTCTTTCAAACGGGAACAATGGGAATTCTGTTTTCTCAAAACTGGATAGCACTAAACAGTTTTTTGAATTGAGTTGCCAGAATGAGAATTGTCTTTTTCGTCTGGCAATCTTGGTTTTGAGTGTTGCAATATCAAAACATAATCCTTCTGAACATTTAATTTGTTTTAATGAAAATAGCAGAACATTTTTAAAAATCACTCAAACAAAGAAAAAAGCATTACCCATAAAATATTTTACAATGCCTCAAAATCTCTAAGCATGCCCTAAAATCTGTAAGGAATTCCCCAAAAAGAGAAGAAAGTGCCCAAAATGCAAGAAATGCAATTGCTATCCGGGCTCTACTTATGATGTTGTTGCAATATTGAATAATAGTCTGGTGTGTGATGCTGATACATCATAATATGTGGTAAGTTATTGGTCAGTAAAAGTAAAATTATTACTCCTATTTGTTATGAAACAACTATTTTATTTGAAATCTTTCTGTATATTTTTCCCTGTTAAACCCAGCAATTCGATTCGAGGACGACCATCGAAGTTCCCGATCTTCGGACTCATGTGATGAGAACAGTGACTGCTTGCTTATAGGACGGTGCAGGCCTTACAGAAGCCTGCCAAACTGGAAGACTGTCGGCAAATCCTGCAATAACAGATCCGGAAATAATCGACGTGTGTGTTGCCCCAAACGAATCCAAAGGCGAACCACAACAGAACCGCCGGCTACAACCACCGAAGAGAATGACTTCGTCCCTCGAAGAGGACCGATACCAATCTCTGGTAAGTCTTTTAACCCATATTTTCCCATCGTCCTAAAAATAGAACAGCACACATAAGTGGTCTTTATATAAATTCTTTTGCGTATTTTAATTCAATTTAAAGACAATATATTGTTTAAGGATCATTAACTATATATTTGCCATTGTCGCAAGTTTAAATTAATGTTGGATATTTTTTATTAATTTTTCTTTTAAATGGCGATTCCTGCAGATTTTTATTTTTTACATTTTCAACACACAAGTTTTTTAAAGTTTTGAGCTCCAAGAAAAAACATACATATAAATTTATTAAGGTATTTATTAAATTTATAACCACACTTTTATACCAGTAAAAAAGGATTCCAAAAAAAAAAATTATCTAGAGTATTGTCCTATGGGATATATATCTAGAGGATGGACCGTTGTCCTATTTTTAGGACAGCCTGTACCGATCCAACTAATAAAAGTTTGGCAAGTTTTTTTTTACTTTATATATATACACAAGCTTAGAGAAACACACATTTAAGATTTAATAAAAAAAATATTAATTTTTTCAATGCTTGGTACAATATGGGTTAAACGCAATGATGTACCATTTTAAATAATTCACTTACTTTCTCTTCGATGATTCCGGTAATCTTTTTTAAGAATAAATTAGACAGATTTGTGGAATAAATATTGTATCTCACAAAACCACCACTTCATGGTCAAAAAACTCACCACCAAGTACAAAATATAAAAAACCTCCTTCCGAAAAAGATAAATCTCAAAATGGTTTACGCCAAGTTTCCGCAGAACCGGAAATGTACTTTCTGTCAAAAGCAGCATTATGATCGTCTGCTACAATTTTTCCTTATTGTTTTTTCCCCACTTATAGTTTGGAAACAGAATCCAAAATGTTTATATCTATGGTTGCATATTATCGTTTTATTTTTTATCTTTATTATTCTGTAATGAAGTGAGTGGAAACAGTGGATTTATTATTATAGAACTTAAAACTTTGTAAAATGATGGAATCTTGTAAAAATTCTGTAATCTGGTGAATTCTAAATAAAAAGTTATTTCCTTTAGCAAATGATGTCAATTGTTTATATATAGAGAGTCAGAATAAAATAAAGGAGAACGACAGAATAGTTTTCTGGGAGATTCTCACAACATTTGGCGACAAACGGAGGTGATAAGGTACTATATTTTGAATTTGAACAGTTTTGTTTTCAATAGCTGTGAATAAAATTCAGAAGCAACGGAAAGTTGTACGTAGTTCTTTTAGACGGTTGCACAATCAGATTATAGCAGATATCGATTCCGAGGAAACAGATAGAGTTTTGGAATTAAAAGCAAAGTTTGAAACTTTGAAATTGAAATATGAAGAGCTTCAGAATTTGGATCGCGAATCCATGTTAGATGCTTGCGATACAACGGATGAAAGATTCGAACGAGAAAGTAGGTCAGCCGATGAGTATAATGACAATTTTTTTAAAGTAAAGGCTCTTTTCAATGAACGATTTAACCCTTTCGGGACGGCGGCATTCCGGAGCTGTCGCGGCCCAAAAGACGAAGCGCTTCGCTTCCGAACTGGTCGAAAAGGACGGCGCATTTTTTGCGCTAAGCCTAACTCTCGAAAAGAATGCACTAAAAATCACCTATTCAACACAGAAATCTACTTTTTTCAGAAATAAAAGAAATATTTATGTTCTATTTGATGTATAATTTTCACACAAATCTGAATACAAAATACTCGTTAGTTGCTCCCATTCTTTTATCCGAAATAAACGAATAATTTCACTGCCTCTAAAACCCAAACAAAAACAAATACTCTCTTATATTCCTATGATTCACCAACGAAATCATAACGCTAAAATAAAAATAAAAACCGAAACTCAATTATAAAATTGTTGATGCTACGAGAATTGCCCTGTTTGTTTATGTTACAAAATGATTTTCACCGCTCCAAATGGAGAAATAATTCATTCGATCCTCTTCTGCCAAGGTCATGCTTCTTCAAAATACATTGAAGTTAGTTCCATGGACAAGTAACGCCATATAGTACACAAATTAAAACGTTCCGCGTGGTGGCACTTATAGAGGCCACTATCCGCTTGCGGTAAAATTTCCTCTGGCCCGAGTGAGTGCCGTTCATTCTTGAATGCAAGTTCGCATCTGGCACGTGGGCGTGCCGATTCGTCGCGAAAGGGTTTAAAGAAACTGATGAAATAAATTCAATAGTTATTGACTGGAAAATGCATAATAGAAAGTTTAAACTCCCGAAAATTGAACTTGAGAAATATGATGATAATATGAAAGGCTGTTTAACCTTTTGTTCAATGTTTCAAAAAATAGACGAAGATCCGGCTATTGATCCAGGAGATAAATTCCAGTATCTCATACAGTGTACAGTTAGAAATTCTCGCGCTAGAGAACTTGTACAAAGCTACCCAGCGATGTCTGAAAACTATCCAAAAGTGATAGAAAGTTTCAAAGCTAGATTTGGGAAAGACTATGTTTTAGTGGAATTCTACGTAAGGGATCTTCTAGCATTAGTGATAGAGAACACAAAGTCACAATCGACGCTTTCGCTATTGTATGATAAACTTGAATCGCAACTTAGAGCATTAGATTCATTGGGCGTTGCTACAAAAAAGTATGATGCAATTCTTTTCCCGTTAGTAGAGTCGCGTATTCCTGAGAAGTTGCTAAGAGTCTGGCAGAGACAATCGAAAATTAGAGAAACTCCAAAGGATAGACTCGACTATTTGATGGCCTTTATTAGAAATGAAGTGGAGAATGAGCAACGGATATCGATGGCCATTGGTGGCTTTGAAGTCAAGAAATCAAAGCCGACGAGAATAAAGTGATCGATTCAAAATATCGAAGAAGAGTTCGTTCCGACTGCAAATGATTTATTCTCCGGTGAAAGGAAGACTGAAAAATTAAGCATTTGTATTTTTTGCAATAAACCACATTTAAGTAAACAATGTTTTCAAACACAGAAACTGTCAGTTGAGGAAAAACAAAACAAGATTAAAGATAAAAAGGCTTGCTTTTCTTGTTTGAAAACAGGACACAGTTTTAAGGCTTGTAAAACAAATGTAAAATGTAAAATCTGTGGGCGAAAACACTGGGTTGTAATGTGCCCAGAAATTCCAGCTAATTGAAAGAAAATAGATGCATGCGACATACAGAAGAAAGAAGAAAAGCAAAATACTTCCTTGGCAAACCATAGCTGTTCAGAAGAAGTGCTCCTACAAACTTTACAAGTAAAGCTGAAATCAATAAAACGAAGTAGTACTGTGCGTGCACTAATTGATAGTGGTTCGCAACGGTCATATATCCTGAAGAATACGGTGAACGAAATGGGTTACGAACTAGTCGGATCCGAAGATTTGGTTCATGTTTTATTTGGAGGAAAAACACTTCAAAAAGAGTCATCAGTGTTATAACATAAGTTTGAGCAGCTCGAGTAACAAATTCAACTGTGATATTCAAGTGTTAGACCAAACTGTCATATGTGGGAAGTTGTCGCGACTCAAGAAAGGAGTATGGGAAAAAGAATTGAAACAAAAGAAAATTTGGATAGCAGACTATGGTGAAGGTTATCCAGACATTAAAATGTTGATAGGAGCAGATTTTTGTGGGCAACTCTTTACTGGAAAAATGCACGAATTGAAGTGCGGACAAATAGCTGTTGAAACAAAACTTGGCTGGATTATTATGGGAAAAGTTCCAGATGAGAAGAGTCATGGGTTATCAGCCCTCACTGTTACCGCCCTATTTTCCCAAACTTCCACCATAGCAAATCTTTGGGATCTTGATATTTTAGGTATTAGGGATTCAGTTCAGACAAAATCTAAAGAAGATATAAAAGGAGCTGCACTAGATCATTTAAAAAACAGTCTCTGTGAATGAAGAGGGACGTTGAGAAATACATTTACCATGGCTTGAGGCTAACGAAACTTTAAAGACAAATATGGACATTGCCGAAAGAAGATGCATTTCTATTGCTGTGAAGCTTAAACAGGAAGAAAAATATAAAGACTATGACGCTGTTTTCGAAAAATGGGAAAAATCTGGAATAACAGAAGTGGTACCTCAAGAAGAACTTGGAAACCCTTCTCACTAGTTACCCATAGAGGTGTATTTAAAGAGAATTCTACAGCACGGGTCAAACCAGTATTTGATGCTTCTTGTTATGGAAAAGATTCACCCCTAACTGAACGATTGTCTTGAAAAGGGGTCTAATCTCTTGAAAGAAATACCACCAATATTAATGAGGTTTCGAAAAGATAAAATTGGAGTTGTAGCAGACATCAAAAGGGCATTCCTTCAAATATCCATTGCAAAGGAATATTGTGATATTCTCAGATTTTTGTGGTGGGAAGATTTCAAGAAAAGAAAATTGAAGATATTTAGGCATCGAAGACTGGAATTTGTTCTCACATGTAGTCCATCCCTGTTAGCTGCTGCACTAAATTATCATATAGAAGCAAACCTAAGTGATATACAAGGAACAGAAGAAATGCTAAAAGAGTTCTTTTATATGGATAATTGTGTGACCTCTGTGTCTAATGAGGAAAAGTTGCGCATTTTCATCCAAGAATCAAGACATTTGTTGGAAAAAGCCTGTTTTGATCTACGAGGGTGGGAGCATAATACCTTGTATGAAAATCGTTTTTCAGAGAAGCCAATTCATGTTTTGGGATTACTTTGGGATAAAGATAAAGATAGTCTCTTCTGTGATCCAAACTCAGTTTCTGAAATTAACTCTAGTATAACAAGAAGAAGCATGCTATCAACTGTTCATAAAATATTTGATCCCCTTGGATTTTTGTGTCCTGTAACACTACTTCCGAAGATTATTGCACAACAAACTTGGAATCTCAAAACGGATTGGGATACTGAACTACCAGAGAAATTTCAAAAGGAATTTGAGGACTGGAATAGCGATTTACATATTCTTTCAAATATTAAATGTCCTAGAAATCTTGATGTCTGTGATCCTAATACAGAATTAAGTCTACACATCTTTTGTGATGCCAGTAAGTCAGTCGGCGTATAGTACAGTTGTCTTTCTTCGAAAGGTGCATGGAGAAGAAATTAGTATATCTATGATACAAGCGAAGAGCATAGTTGCTCCCTTGCATAAGATGACCATTCCTAGGCTCGAATTGCTGGCATGTTGCATTGGAGCAAGTCTTGTCTCTACACTTGAAAAAACCATGGATCTAAAATATACCCCTTGCATCTACTGGACAGACACTTTTACGGCTCCCTATTGGATACAAAATGAAGAACATTGGGGAGTTTTTGTCAATAATCGAGTGAATGAATTTAGAGCACTGTCTGATAAAAAGGCTTGGAGACATGTGTCAGGAGAATTCAATTCAGCTGATCTTCCTTCCCGAGGCTGCTCTTAGAGTCTTCTTGAAATCTAAATGGAGGGAGGGACCTATTTGGTTTACACAGAATGAAAATAACTCGCCTGCAACAGAAGTTCAAATAGATGGAGGAGTTACTAAAGAAAAACGGAAGCATATTACTCCGTCTCTTATTTGCACTGAAATAGAAAAGAGGTGGTACAGTCAGCGATTTTCGAAGTATTCACAGATTTTAAAAATGATTGCTTGGATACTTCGCTTTTCCAACAATAGTCTTCAACCAAATAATCGCCTTAGAGGTGGGCTGACAGTGTGTGAATTGGAATATGCATAAAAGAAACTCCTAAAAATTATTCAACAGGATGCTTTTAGGGAGGAGGATTTTCAACTGAAGCTAAAAACACTTTGAAATTTTACGGATAATGATGGACTTATCAGACTGAAAACGAAAATAATAAGAAGAGATGATGATGATAATAATTTCTTATGCCCCATTGTACTCCCTGCAAAACATGAATAGTTGATAGACTAATATTCGAACGACATTTACAGTCTTCACATGCTAGAGTTCAGTCTTCTTCGACCCAGACCGTCCGACTTACCAGAAAGGTGTAAGGTATCTGTTTGGACGGCCGGGAAGTGCCACCCAATTTAGACCGGAACCCAGTGGAGGAGGCATCCACAGGGACCGTACCCTCCTTCCCCTACCACCAACCTCTCGGAAGGACTTACGGACCCACATGTTTAACGTGATCGTACTCCGCGTGAACACGGCGGCAGTTTGGGCAGCGGCGGGAATCGAACCCGGGTCTACCGACTGCAACTTCCGCGCGCTAACTACAGGGCTACCGCGCCCACATGCTAAAGTTCAGTCTGTATTAACTAATCTTAGGCAACAGTTTTGGATCTTAAGAGGACGAAAAACCGCCCAGCGAGTTATTTCAAAATGTGTTCGCTGTGGGAGACACACAGCAAAAGGAATAGAATCTATCTCTACTCCACTACCAGAAGATCGAATTAGAAACATGTTAGTATTTGAAGTGACTGGAGTGGATTTAGCTGGTCCGTTGTACTTAAGAGATAGGAAAAAAGCATGGATTCCATTGTTCACTTGCGCTGTGTACCGTGCTGTGCATCTTGAACCGATATAAAGTCTTTCTACAAATTGTTTTATTTTGGGTCTAAGAAGATTCATTGCCAGACGTGGACGACCAAAGATAATGTACAGCGATAATGGGAGCAATTTTGTAGGAACATAGAATCTTATGAAGTCTATCAACTGGGAACAAATTATCCGTGACACTTCCATTTTTAGATTCCAATGGAAAATTACCCCCAACCGCAGCTTGGTGGGAGAGACTTGTGCAAATGGTGAAAAAATTATTGAGAAGAGTTTTAGGGAAATCTCCTTTTATGTACAAAGAAATATTGACCATTCTGTGCGATGTAGAGGCTGTTATCAATGCAAGACCTCTTACTTGTGTATCCGAAGATCGAAAAGACTTGGTCCCCCTGTCTCCATCTATATTCATTCAAGATCAATTCGTACAGTTGGAGTTCCAGATTTAGACCATCTAGATAAAGTTAATATCTCCAAGAGATGGAGATACCAGCAAAAAATTCGAGAGGACTTTAGAAGGAGATTTAGAGATGAATATCTCAGCCTTCTAGTCCGACAACCACTTAAGAAAAAACAGAGAAATTAAAGTGAGTGATATTGTTCTTATTAATTGTGATAATGAGAAACGAATTGAGATTGGCCCTTGGGTCGCATTATGGCTGTTTTTCCTGGTAGAGACAATTACATCCAAGTCGTTAAAGTGAAAACTGCAACTAGTGAATTCACCAGGCCAGTACAAAATATATACCCCATAGAAGTGTCTAACCAGGATCTGCCATTTAAGAATGGTAAATCTGCAGAAGTTCCTGAAGAAGTAAATGATCCTAGTGACACTGTCATTGGTGAAACAGAAGCTACTGTTTCAACAGAAACTGCATGTGATTTAACAAGAACTGTTGATACTATTGTTCCTGATATTAATGAGACTATTGTTCGTGACAAATGCATTTCTGTGACAATTAAAACTAAATGTGGGAGAACAGTAGTGAAACATAAGCGTTATAACTAAAATTTAACGTTTTGATTTTAATATAGTTATTTTCTTAATAATGGTATGCTTATGTTTTTATTTTCGTAGTCAAAAATCAAAGGGTGGGAGGATGTCAAAAGCAGCATTATGATCGTCTGCTACAATTTTTCCTCATTGTTTTTTCCCCACTTATAGTTTGGAAACAGAGTCCAAAATGTTTATATCTATGGTTGCATATTATCGTTTTACTTTTTATCTTTATTATTCTGTAATGAAGTGAGTGGAAACAGTGGATTAGTTATTATAGAACTAAAAACTTGTAAAATGATGGAATCTTGTAAAAATGATGTAATCTGGTGAATTCTAAACAAGAAAGATCAATCATGCATAAACATTAATTATGAAACACTTTCCAACTGAAATGCAATTCCATTTAAAAATCTCTAAAATGTGATACATTCAGTGGTGATATCTTTTACATAATTACAGTACTACAGTAATTTATTATACTTTAATATTTAAAACTTCATCGAAATATAAATTGTATGACTCTCTATACAAAATCAATGAATATTTCATTCATATAACTTGTATTCCAGACTCCAGAGCTAAATAATTTTGTGTGAAAAAAATTCAGTAATTTTTATATAACTCACCATTCAATCGCTTGAGGTATTTGCATTCTGCATAAGTTAAAATTAGGCTTCGTTGTAGAAATAATAAAAGTTTAGGGATCATTTAAAATCACAACTATTGTAATTGCGTAGGCACGGAATTCAGATACACAGATAATACTCAGATACACAGATAATATATGTGTGTATGTATTCAAAGTATTGGAATCGCGCCGAAGATCGGAACTAGAATTTTCGAACGATCTACACGTTTTGGGACTTCTAGAACACGAAACAACTATTTTTAGGGAGACGTCTGTGTGTGTAAGGGTGTATCTGTGCTTGTTTCTGTGTGTCTGTGAGGATATTGTATTCATTCCAGCTGAAAATCTAAGGGACCGAATTTCATAAAACTTGGTAGGTAAGTTTTTTGGGGGGAAACCATGATGTTCATTAGATTTTAGTACGATTCGTAATAAAAGAATCTGCCTTCTTTGAGAAATGGCCGTCAAAAATTGCCTTTATCCACTCTAGCTAAAAACTAATGAACCAATTTTAACAAATTTTGGTATATAAATCACTTGTAGGTTATTCTGGTACGATACGGGAAAAAGTAACTGGTTGTTTTTGCGAAATGGCCCGCAAAAATCGTTAAATCTATAAATAAAAGACTACGTGTACTCAATTATATCAATTAAATGCTTATTTTATACTTGATTTTTGACAACAAAAAGAATAAGATTAACCCCATTACTCTAGAACTAGCCGTTCTTGAGATATCATAGTTTTTTCGCTTTTTCGCTACGCCGCCTTTGGCAATAAGTCCAGCTATCAAATGAGAACCAGATTTAAGTTTAACGTGCACATTCTGTGTCATTTAAAATACTTATGGGTGTTATTTTGTGCAGATAAACTCAAATTATTATTGAAGATATAAAGAGAACGTGAATATGAGTCTGCAGGGAAAGTCATGTGCTGCCTACATTATAATTTCTTACAATCTTACAACAATGATTCATAGAAGAGAACGGGGATTATTTTCAGGCCATTTTGAAAAAAATGTAGGATCTATATTTGAGGATACACTAAAATTTTGTAGAATAAAATGCTTTACAAATTTAAGCTGTCTACGGAATTTCAACTCTCTAGGACGTAGGAAAGTGCATTAAAAATGCCATCAAATAAATATAAAATGACAGACGAAGAGTTCATGAAGAGTTATATATACAATCATGAAGAGTTATATATAATTTTAAAAAATTTGAAAACTTATTATCTACCATATTTATTTTAAAATGTGAAATCTCTCTTATATATAAAATAATTAAACACTTGGAAAGATATTTATTATAAAATGTATTTCTTTGTTCTTTCTGGAGGATATAGCAAGAGTCAGAATTTAATTGAATTTGTTTTTCTCCCTACGTTAAATAATTTTTATTTAAAAAACTACCTAACATATTTTACTGAAATTTTTTTATATATGTTATGGGATAATTTGAATATTTTCTAAAACTTTCGAAGCAATTTGTGACGTTTAAATTAGCTAAAAAAATGTTTGAAAAATTGGGTCCCATAGGGTTCAAAGTATTTCATTTTTTCAATCCGGATTCAATCCTAAACTAATCGGGTGATATTATTCATTTGTATTCCCATAGATCCCACAAACTGTCGGAAAAACATACTACAATTTCATTTTGATAAAGTCATTTTAACGGCAGTTATCGTGCTAACGGACAGACTGACAGACAGAATGAACAAAGTCATAAACACCTTTCAACTATGTTGTAATGTGTTAATAAAAAGTTGTTTTCTTTAGCAAATGATGTCAATTATTTATATATATGGAGTCAGAATAAAATAAAGTGGAACTGCAGAATAGTTTTCTGGAAGATTGTCACAACACTTTCAGGTCTAGGTACCCGCCGAAATATCCAGGCCCTTCTTCAAATCGCAAGTAACCCTTTTTAATCGTAGTCATTTTTAACACTTTCCAACATAAGTTGAAAGGTGTTTATAACATTGTTCATCCTGTCTATCTGTCTGTTCGCACATTAACTGCCGTAAAAATGTCTTTATCGAATGGAAATTTTAGTATGTTATTGACACTATCTGTAAGACATATGAGAATGTAAATGAATAATATCACCCAATTAGTTTTGGATTGAATCCGGGATGAAAAAGTGAAATACATTGAACCCTATGGAACTTAATTTTTCAAACATTTTTTACGCGAAGTTAAAATTTACAAATTGCTCCGAAAATTTTAGGAAATATTATCGCATAAAACATATAAAAAAATTTCAGCAAAATATGTTCCGTAGTTATTTAAATAAAAATTACAATAATAATTACACCCATACTATACATGAAGTGATTACATGACCCACTTCAAAATAAAATATGGCATCCATATTTTTTCCCAGTGTAAAAATCGTGATTTTTAAAGTTCTTTTAAATATATATTTAGTATTGCATCCGTCCTAAAACCACTTGATTTTTGCGCATTGTCTGTGCATCTATATTGCACTCCAAATCAATTACAATATTTTTGAGTTTAAATGATCATCAAACTTCGAATATTTCTACAACAAAGCCTAATTTTAAGAGATGCAGAACGTAAACAATTGATTGTAAGATGAGTTGTATAAGAATGGCTGCATTTCTTTTCCCGCAAAGTTATTTAGCTCTGGAGTCTGGAATATAAGTGACATGAATGAAATATTCATTGTTCTTACATACAGAGCCTAACGATTTATATTTCGATGACGTCATTTGAATAAAGTTCATTTATTCCATAAAGATTTAAGTTTTCAAATATAATAAATTACTGTAGTACTGTGATAATTTAAAATATATGAATGCGTCGCATTTTAGAGATGTTTAAATAAAGTTGCATTTCAATTGGAAAGTATACTTTTAGTGAGTTCCTGGTAGAACTTCCAAGTGTTCAATTTGAGAAATGCTAACTTACAACAATATTTAATTTGATTCCTGTTCTTGTAATACCTGTTTACAAACAGAATATTTTATAACATATCTCTAAAACGCTCATGGAAAAGTATCCAGAGTATCTTAAAAAAACCTGATGTCGGCAACACATGACTTTCCTTATATAATGCAATAAATTTACTACTTTTACAATAAAAAAATAGGTTTTTCTTATAGTAGATATTTATATCCTTTCCAAGATATTGAATTTTTGACAATTTGTCGTGATTTTCATTGATTTAGCGTCATTTTTAACGATTTGGCGAGATTTTCGTTGATTTGGCAACATTTCAAAAAATCACCAAGTTGGCGACATTCCGCCAAATTCGTCGCCAAAATCTCGTCAAGTGTTATGGACGGAGAAATAAGTTATTCTTATAGCAGATAAATGACTATTGGCTTTCAAATACAAAAGTAATACTCAAAGTATCTTTTCTCATGAATGGAACGAGCTAGGTCCACAAGAATGATGTCACCCAATTTATCACATGATATTACACGTGAAAAGTGAACATATTTCCCAACAGTTAATATTTTTTTTTAATTAGTTGGATTTTTTGATAAATTTATTTGACAAATGTGCAATATTTCGAGAACGGTTCATGCTAGCGGTCTAAAGTTTATGTCAATCGTTTTCTAAGAAAAAATTACATAAGAAATGTCTATTTGTGTAACTTTATTAATGATTTTGATTTTTTGATTATTTTTTCAAAATTTCACTCGAAAATTTAGGGGGGGGGGGGTTCTGAACATTCGATTACGTTTAAAAACAATAGGCTTCCAGTATTCACGGATTGTGATTTTTGTACAAATTATATTCGAATCGCTCCATTCTTTCGTGAGATATCGTCTCCACACACACACACACACACTTACTTTCACTCATACGCACAGACATCACCTCATAAATGTTTAATTCGTGATCAGGGATGCTTGAAACGTGCTCTCGTGGCGAAAACTCGAATTCGAATTTTCGACCCCGTCATCCCACTTTCCATATACATTATGCATATAAGGAAAGTAAAAAGTTAGCCTATAACATTATTGTTATTTGTCTGTACCTTGCTCTTTTAGAGATACATCTTTAAAAGGAATCTATTTTGCCATATATTTTTAGTGAGTTCCGTGTAGAATTTCCAAGTGTGCAATTTAAGAAATGCTAATTTGCAACATTATTTTATTTGATTCCTGCTCTTGTAATACATGTTTAAAACAATATATTTTACCACATATCTTTAAAAAACTCCTGGTAAGTATCCAGAGGCACATCTTGAAAAAAGTTTATCTACAACATTAATGTCATTTGACTGTATCTTGCTCTTATAGAGATCCATGTTTAAAAGAAGTATATTTTGCTATATGTTTTTAGTGAGTTCCTGGTAGAATTTTCAAGTGTTCAATTTGAGACATGCTTATTTACAACATTATTATCACTTGATTGTATCCTGTTCTTGGAGAGATACATGTTTTAAAATAGCATACTTTGCCATATATTTTTAGAAATCGACTGGAAGAGTTTATTATTGCCATTTTATTTTATCCTGCAGAGATATATAATTATTCAGAGAATATCTGCCACATGTCTTTACAGATATCCTGGAAAGTATCCATAAGCATATATCTGGAGAAAGGCTTATCACATATATTAATGTCACTTATCCATCATATATCTCGAAATGTAGGAGACATTAATACTTTTCTATACAATAGTATCAGAAAGTAGAAATGCATTGGTGATTAAAGATGTATTGCATCGATATTAAGAGCAATTTTTACTTTCCTTACATACATAATGTATAAGGAAAGTATTGTGAAGGGGCCGAAAATTCGCATTCGAGTTTTCGCCGGAAGTGCACGTCTCAAGCATCCCTGCTCACGAATCAAACATTTTTGAGGTGATGTCTGTGTGTGTGTGTGTGTGTCATTGAGTCTGTGGAGACGATATCTCACGAACGAATGGAGCGATTCGAATGCAATTTGGTACAAAAATCACAATCCGTGAATACTGGAAGCCTATTGTTTTTAAACGTAATCGAATGTTCAGAACCCCCCTAAATTTTCGAATGAAATTTTGATAAAATCATCAAAAAATCAAAACTTTTAATTATGTTTCACAAACAGACATTTTTTATGTAAGTTTTCCTTAGAAAACGATTGACATAAACTTTAGAACGCCAGCATAAACCGTTCTCCAGATATTGCACATTTTTCAAGTAAATTTATCTAAATATCCCATAAATTAAAAAAAATATTAACTGTTGAGAAACATGTTCACTTTTCATATGTAATATCATGCGATAAATTGGGTGACATCATTATCGTGGATCTAGCTCGTTCCATTCATGAGAAAAGATACTTTAAGTAATACTTTTGTATTTGAACGCCAATATTCATTTATGTGCTATAAGAATAACGTATTTCTCCGTCCATAACGTTTGACGAGTTTTTGGCGACGAATTTGGCGGAATGTCGCCAACTTGGCGACTTTTTAAAATGTTGCAAAATTAACGAAAATCTCACCAAATGGATAAGAATGACGCTAAATCAACGAAAATGACGACTAATTGTCGAAAATTCAATACCTTGGAAAGAATATAAGAATCTACTATAAGTAAAACCTATTTTTTTCACTGTAAAAGAGTAAATTCATTGCATTATATAAGGAAAGTCATGTGTTGCTCACATTAGATTTTTAAATTTATTATTCAGTAGATTGCAGCATTTTAAAACATTTAAGGTGGTGTGTTTGCACTTCTCCGCCCCCTCCCTCCCACTTCTTAGTAGGCTATTGCTTTAATAAATGCTGATCCACAACATTAATAGAATTTCATTTTATTCATTAGCCTTTAATCGCTGCAGGCAAGGAGCTGACCTATTACATTTACAGCTTTATAATACCCTCGTCATGGAATATGCGACGGTTAGCAAGAAAATGAAAAATGCTTGTATTAGAGAGATACTATGTAAAAAAAGAAAACTTGATTACTGTGATTTTGGAAAACAATATTTTGTATAAAACGTGCTGACTTATGAACACATATAAAATTAATACACACTTATAGGACATACAAACACTTTTGCGACATATAAACACTTCTGACATATAAATGCTTGTAAAATTTAAACAGTTATGAAATATAAATACTTATGAAAATAATTATAATAGTATTGAATTGAAAAAATAAAACAAAATAAAAAGTGGGAAATAAGCAGCTTCCTTTGACGCAACTGAGTTTAAACACCATTAAACAAATCAATATATGTCCAATAGTTAAAGCATAACTTATTATAAACAAATAAATGCCTGTGTCTTTATGAAAGTCAAAAAACGCAGATGCTCACGCACTTAATATATTTAGACATAATCACAAGATTTCAGAATATGCAATAAAATATTACTCAAAACATATATACACGAATACTAAATCACACAGTATGAGTAAATTGAACGTTTAATGTGTAATGCAATTTTGTGTAAATTCATCTTATCCTTTCTTTCCTTAGAATGTGGGAAGTCTCAGCCTAAAGAAATAGGTCCCAGAAAAGGCTATATTATCGGAGGCGTAAATGCAACAGAAGGGGAATTTCCATGGATGGTAAATGACTTTATTTAAAATACTTTTTTTAATATACATAACACCTATGATTCTGATCTGGACACTTATATTTCCGAACAGATAAAAATGTAAACAATTATTACTAGTTTTCTTGAAAATGGTGTACCATACACAAAAATAATTTCATCATTTTTTTTTTTTTACAAAGATCTTATTGTTTTATAAGAATCGCCTTGTCAAGTTCAAGAAAATTGAAAATGTTTTGTTTTTCAAGTTGGTAATGCTCATACGTAGGCTAGTATTGAAGTTCATAGAAAATAATACGCAAAATATTTTTGTATGGAAATATATCGTTTTATTGCTTTTCAAAATATTCACCTTTCACACCAATCTACTTTTTCATTCGAATAAACCAATTTTGAAAACAGTTATGCCAATCAGAAGTTGATATAACAGAAACATGTGATTTATAAGTTTCAACTGCATCTTTTGGGCTGTTAAATCGTTGAACACGCATTTTATTTTTGATCGTTGAGAACAAGAAAAAATCATCGTGTGCAAATTAGGCGAATAAGAAGTGACTCATCAAATCGATTTTTTCATGCTTCAAATAATTGATAGTTTGAAATGCAGTATAGGAGCTTACATTGTCCTGATGATGAATGATGCGACGTTGATTTTTCTGATTTGAGCAACTATTGCTTGGCAAATAAATTATCGTATACCAAGCAGAATTTACTACTCTACAGTCCTCCAAAACAACGGTTGCAATATATCCTAATTTACCAAAAAATAAAAAACAAAGCAATCACCTTCTTTGAAACACTTAATCCACGAACAGCGTTTTGGGATTTGGTTCATTTTGAAACGCCCAAACAGCATAGGCGCCGAGTTTTCAAAATCTCAGGGGGGGGGGGCGGGGGCACAATCCGATAAAGTTGTACAAAAGATTCACAAAGTCGATAAAGCTTTAACAACTTAGAAGACCTCCTTGAAAAAAGCAAGCATATATATCAGTTAGATGACTACAATTGTTTCGAGGGCATTATAAGCTTTACTTGAGGGCAAAATAACAGTATGCGCCCGTAACAACCTCCAAGAACGAACTGCCAAACGAACGTCAGTAGTGGTTGCATACTGTTAATTTGGCCTGAAAAAAGGTACTAATAATGCCATCGAAGCAACTGTAGTCACCTAACTGACATATGTATGCTTTTCTCAAGGAAGTTTTGTAAGTTATTGTCTTACAAGCATCAGTTTTGGAGTGGGATAACCGAGTTGTTAAGTCACGGGGATTGTACTCGGAGGACCCGAGTTCGATTTCCGGCTTTGTCTAACCTGTCCCCGTGTACGAGCATGTTAAATTTGTGGGTTTGAAAATCCTTCCGAGCGGTTTATAGCAAGGGAAAGAGGGTAGTCCCTGTGAATGTCGCCCCCACTGGGTTCCAGTCTAAATTAGAGGGCACTGTCCCGTCGGTCTAAATATATATCTTACACTTTCGGGTAGGTCGGACGGGCTGGGTCGAAAGAACGAAATCAGCAGTTTTATTTATTGTACGATAAATATTTTTAAACTTTTTTGGCATCCCCCACTCTAGTTTACCACTTGTAAAACTTGAGCTCTTGGACTCCTAAACTCACTCTCTTTTTGACGTACCAGATAACATCGTCTACGCATTGCATTTTCTCCCTTCGAGGAGCATTTAGGGGTTGAAAGTAAAGGGGGGAGGGTTACTAGTGCCTTGTAGCGTTGCCACCGATAGAGGTAACGCTTGTAGTCCCCCTAGCAAGAATCCATCACATTATACTCTTCAGGATATTGTTGCTTACCCACACCATATCCAGATATGGTCGGTGGGATCTCTTTAGAGATTTCCCGATGGGTCGAGGCCATTGCATTTAATATTTTCCTTAATGTTTAGGATGGGTCTAAAGAGGCGATCATGCCCTGTTTTTCCTGGCCCAATCTCGGAGCTAGTATCCAGGCCTGCCCCACACCCACTGAGGGTAAAATATGATAAAGTTGCAAAACAATAAAATCAAAAACAGTTGTTATGATATGTAACGAAACTTTAAGATTTCGTCACATATAAACTTATATAAATTTGGATGTCCATCCCATCATGTGAGCAAGATATGCAAAAACAAGTTTCGTTAAGAAAACATAAACGTGTAAATGAAAGGCTTAGAGCACCAACATGACTAGCGACACTTTTTGCCAAACTGGGATTTTCCCATCCAATAACACCTAACTGTATACAGCAATTTCTGTAAAAATCCTATTTTTGTTAAAATTATAGCATTGTCATATTTCACCAATTCCTTTAAATGAAAGATTTAATATAATTATATTATTTAATTAAAAAACACACCTATCAGTACAATTTCATAGAATACAATGCGCAGATCCATTAAAACATATATATACTTACCAGTGTTGCGCTTAAATCAAAATCTGCCTCTCTTTAATATAATATGCAGGCCTTTCAGCAGTTTGGGGCTTTCTCATGCAAAAAGAAATTTTTACTGCTTTAATTTAAATGTATCCATGAGAAATAAGCATGTTTATATTTAATTACAAATCGAAATATAACCTTTACGAATAGCACAGATGTATTGCATTCTTGTTTCATCACAAACCGAAATGAAACCTTTATTAAAAGAACCAAAACACCCCACTGCCATCAACACCGCACTGCCTTCAACACCACAAACATCACACTGCTTTCAACACCACAACCACAAACATCACTCATCTGAGACCAACCACACCAGTTGAACATATGCCAAGTCCTCCTACAAAACACAACTATTTTTCCTCAAGGTTCCTACGAATCCGATATTTTCCATTTTCTCGTAATTTATAATTCTAGCTTCCTGGTCTCAAATGACTTGGGGTTGTTGGCTGCTAAACGTCCGGCGATCACCAGGAGTATAGATACCCGCAGGGTTTGCAGCTTCAAACGGAATGGATGCCACCTGTAAAGACGGCACTTCACTGGTATATAGAATCGAGGAGAAATTACAGATAAGATCGCTTTAGGTAAACCAAATAAGTCATCTCTACTTCGTGGTTATCATTTATGGTTATTACTGGAGGGAGACAGCTATTTTTTAGAAATGCCAATCCCATGACTGTAAATATTCTGTTTCTCTTTGAATTAGGTGGTCAGTCGAAAAAGTTCTGGTAACCAGTTGTTTTTGTCATTAGCGAAAACATGTTTCCTGGGAGTAAAGAGGAGCTTGGTTTGTGAGCGAGATAGTTTACGGCTCTGTGATTCGGAAGATGTGAACAAGACTAAACTGAAATGTGACATTTACCTTGATAGAATTTTCTTTCAATTATTTTTATGTTTAAAAAATTTTATTTTCTGGTGTTTAGTAAAATATGAAGTTAGAAAAAAATCTTGAAATTTCCCAGAGGGGGCTCGTGCCCCTGTGCCCCAACGGAGTTGGCGCCTATGCCAAAGAGTAGATTGTTTTGTTTTGTTTCGGGTTCATGGGAATAAATTCACGTTTCGTCACCTGTTACAATGTCAAAGACATGATTTGAAGCACCAGAGTTGAATCTTGTGATATTTTGCTTGCGCTATTTGATACGAGCATCTTTTTTAAATTCGAGTTCAATTGTGTGGAATCCTATGCATACATATCTTTTTGACTTTTACATGATCATGTAAAGTTGAATGCACTCATGTCCTTGAAATGTTCAAAGACACCCCAATTTCATGATATGTGACATGACGATCGAAAGTGATAATTTGTTGCACAGCATAAATGTGTTCTGCCGTTACTGCAGTTCTTGGTCGACCTTCATGAAATTCATACAACGTCTAAGATGGAATTATTTAAACCAGTTGAAAATTGTTACTTTGGATGGTGCTTCATCACTAAAAATAGAATTTATTCAATCAAGACACTGTCGCTGTATCTTCTTCTTCTTCGACCCAGATCGTCCGACCTACCCGAAGGTGTAAGGTATCTGTTTCAGCGACCGGGAAGTGCCAGCCAATTTAGACCGGAACCCAATGGAGGAGCCATCCACAGGGACTATACCCTGCTTTCTCTGCCACTAATTCCTCGGAAGGACATACGAACCCAAATATTTAACGTGCCCGTACTCCGTGTGAACACTGGGACAGTTTGGGCAAAGCCGGTAATCGAACTCGGGTCGTCCGAGTGCAATCCCCGCGCGCTAACCACTGGACTTTCGCGCCTCGATCTGTCAACCCTTGTCGAAAGTCATAATAAATCAAAGCTCGAAAATTCCTTCGACTCAAATCGGTGTTTTTTCACTACATTATTTACTTCAAAACGACGCCATAAAAATAATTTTATGGCATTTCTCGTTCCTTAACAGCCATGTTCAACTTTTAAAAATTTTGCCACGTTCCACTGAAGTACTGGCCTTCGTATCTTGAAACTAAAAGTTCTAGCTATGAACTATAAAAAGTAATTTGTAGACCCTGGTATGTCCTACAAGGATATAAAATACATAAAAATTAATTTCAGTTTCGTTTCCAGTTTCTGAAATAGAGTAGTTATAATTTCGATATTTTAATATTTTGAACTGTTTGGAAATGTCTAAAGACTACAAATCATCAAGAAAGGAAGATATTTTACAAAACTGTTTCGGCTTCACCAGACTGGTGCCACTACCATTTTTTTTTTATATTTTATAGGTATTGCATAGTAATAACATATTTTCTGGTTTTGCAGGTAGCTATTACAAAGCGAATCAATGGAAGGAAAGTACAATGGTGTACAGGATTTCTCGTCGACAGTACGCACGTCGTTTCAGCAGCTCATTGTTTCGAAGATCAAAGGTAAGTTCTTGTGTTTTCTTGGTAGTTTACACATCATTTTTTCTAAGAGAAAGGCCTTTGACATCAAAAAACTACTGGAACAATGTAAATAAACATCATGACACACTATTCCCCTAAACTAAGCTCATAAACACAAACTCTTTCTGAACAATTTACTTTGTTCTCGGGAGTGACTCATGGAGTTCTTTCAGCAGCTGTGTTCATTCAAATTACATATTTGACCCGTATACAAGCTCATTTGTTTGCTCTGGAAAGTCCCCACATATTCCGGAGGGTGCTTATCCAAGAGAATAGAAGGAGCTCAATTTGGACGTGGAAATGAGATCAGTTAGACCAAATAGATCAAGCAGTTCAAGAAAATCGAGGTTAGATCGAAAGGATCGTTGGAATCAGTTAGATTTACTCAGTTTAATGTCACGCGGTTAAGTCTGATGTCGCCGTTAAGTGACGATTTATGTCTCAGTTATCTTTTCTGTTTTAACAGTCGACTTTAAGAACTCAAGTAAATAGGAGTTCGTTTCAGTTATAATTTATCCGCTAGTCTAAACCGTAATAATGATTAGTGACGTCTGATAATAAAGTTCTTTAAAGTGAAAGTAAATGAGAGGTATGTGTTCTGGATATGCGATCAGCTTAAGGTGGACAACGAAAGGCATATCAGCTGAGGCATATCAGCGAAAGGCATATCAGCGAAATGCATATCAGCATTACCATAATTTTCCAATGTTCCAGATTGAGCTCCTTATGTTAGTAAACAACTTTGAGCTCTTATGTAAATATTCTTGCTGCTCAAATTTGAAGTAGCAGCCACTGTATTTTGGCAAGATTTTGACTTTTAAATACAGACTAAGTATTTTTTTACTGAAAAAGATTTGACTTTATTTTCTTTCCTTTTGAAACTTCGTACTCATTCATGCTAGCCCTAACGACTGGAATGAAGTTGTGAACTAAATCGATATTTTACGTTAACCGTGTAACAACCTAACTGCTATAGTATGAGAAGTTTCTAAAACCTAATTTAATTTTATATTCTGCCGACAAGGTTACGGGCCCCAGTAAAACGCCCAAGAAGAAAAAAATAGACGCGTCCTAATGATAGGGATAGTCAAGAGGTAAACATTGCTGAAATATGGAGTTGAGTTGTTCCACCGCAACTAAAGTGTGAAACCATGGATGTGATAAAAAGCAATAAGCGCCAAGAGACAATTATGCGTCTTAATGCAACAACATGTCTTTTGCATTAAAGCAGAAGGAAGCTATGAATTTATCTACAGAACCTTAAAAATTGTTGATTAGAGCCTATCCCGTCCGGACTAAGAGGATTTCTCTCGTACACTATAGCATTAGAAAACATTAGCCGTGCTGTTTTGTAGTCTTTCGCCCAAATACCAGGAGCTAATCAGTATAACAGATGACCCAGCAAATGTATGAGAAAAAGTTAAAAACTCATTTCGAAACCCCAACGAGGGCAAATCTGGTACGTCTGCCCGACGAGTTCTTCAGTATCCGTCCGAAGAGTGATGAGTCCATCGACTTCTTTTGTGCTCTACTTAAGCCGTGTCTAAACTGTATGACATTAAACTGACTCAATCTAACTGCCTACTTTCTCAAGCAGCTTGGAACCATCAGTCTAGATGGAGAAGTCCTACCTAGCTTCATAGTTTCTGTACCATTTAATAATCGTTTCACTCCAAGTTTCCACCAACATACTGCTATTCTTTTTGACCTCACTGACCCTAATCAAATCCTCCCCAATGAGGATATCTTGCCTCCAAATTAAGTTTAATTTCAAGGGGAGCAAGAATAGTGAGAGAATCAAAGGAGGTGGTAGAACAAACCTTGGTGTTCCCAATGAGAGAAATACATTCAATAGAGTGGATCTCATTAATGGTCCTACACTTCAAGTTCAACCAAACTGGCTTGTTGGAACCTGGGTGTCTTAAGAGCATAGGCAAAACAATCGACTGCAGAATATCGTCGACATACCAGTGAGACGCCAGACTGGCTTGCAGCACAACTGAAGGAGATCAACTGTCCCACGAGATGGTTCCCCAGACAGTAACACCAAGTGTGATGGCAGTTTGCCGTCCGACCACAAAGGCGGGATAGGAAAACTGGCCAATATTCCCACACACATGTATGTGGCGGTCATCAGCTTGGAGAGATAAGAGGGATTCGTCGCGAAAGACAACATGCCTTCAGTCGGACACTGTCCAGGCTGATCGAGCTCGACACCAATCCAGGCGGCTCGGCCTAAGTTCAGGGGTCAGTGATAAGCACCTAATCTTACCTTCTGTCAATCGTCTCTGAATAGTTCCCCTTGATACAGGATGCATGGAGGATAAAAAATGCCTTCAAATGGCTGATAGAGACGCCATTGGTATGGACTTGCCTCCTCTCCTGGCTGCAAGATCCTCTATAGCAGTTGTTTTGCTAGGACATCTTGGGCCTCTGCGACGGTTACGTGTATCTTCTTTGATTCATTATTACCAACACTGAGCAACTCTCATATCGCTCCGACCAAGATAGGGACTGGTACGTCTGTTGTCCAACCATATTCCCTACCATCTTCCTTAAGATGCGACCTTCTCTAAATCTAAGAATTTTTCGTAGCGCCGTCGGTTACGTCAAGAAGGCATTTTTGTACACAACTTGCAATGTCAAAGCAAAAAATCCAGTTCCGTTTTATGTGATTTAGAAAACAGGTAGTATGAATAGCTGCACGATGTGTCGTTCTCGTACTCAATGCATGAGCCTAATAACATCATTAGCATTGACAGTTTGATCATAGACGCACCCTTACAACGGCATTTGCATACCGAGTTTCGCGACTATAGCTCAATTTTTTATGGGTGAATATATATTTTTTGCAACAGAGTATATTATCACACAGCAGCTTTGTCGGTACAATAGATGGGAAGTCAATTGACCAGGTACTCTTTTAGGGAAGAAAGCGCCACAATAGGGAAGAACGCTCTCCCTCAGGAACACGACTAACTGTTTAGAAGTGTACATACCATTTTAGCGTATTATTTTTTATGTTCCAGGCCAAGTCGATACTTTGGAAAGATCGGCAGGGTGAACGTGAACGATGCCGACGAATACACGTTCTACAGAATCGTCGTGCACAAGGGGTACAGACGAACAAAGTTCTATAATGATGTGGCGGTACTGACGCTAAGCAAGGAAGTGGATTTTGATGGCTTCAATCCCATATGTCTGCCGGACAAGCAGGCTATCCAGAAGGCTGTGGAGGGTCAGGGGACCACCGTGGCTGGATGGGGTTCTGCGAAAGAAGGTAAGAATTTTAGTCGCAGTACCCTCGGGAGTGGAGGTACCCAATTCTATACACCGCGTTCACAGTACAGCGATTCACATCCTTGGAACTAAGTTTTGCACTTATCAATGCTCTTCATCACCAAATAGCCTATAACTGACTTTTATGGTGGAAGCCTGAAAATCTGATATATGAGACGATTTTACAAATCTCTGTGGTAACCAATAAAAGTAGGTCATTCTACGCTGCAGACTCCATATTTCTAGAAGAATAAGTTTAGAAGGACTAGGCTTGCAATGGCCAGGTCCAGAATCAGCTGTTCAAACTTGCGGTAGGACTTTGTGGTAGGACTGACTTCGTTGATTAGCACAGAAACTCACTACATTGAGCGTGTAGCAAATTTATGTTATTGGCTATGCGTTACTGAAGAGCGTATAATCTGAGTTGATGTATGCTGATCGTTGCACTGGGAGCGCGATTTCTGAAAAGAATTATCTTTGCCTTTCAGTAGCTGTGTCATTTAGCAACATAGTCAGATAATGTCGTACTTTTTAAGTAAAATCTTTGTTGCCAGCAACTACACAACTCTTCCATAAAGATGAGAAAAAGCATGAAATTACAAAATCCACATTATATATCTTAAACAAGAAAGATCAATCATGCTTAAAGCATTGATTATGAAACACTTTCCAACTTCAATGCAATTTTATTTAAACATGTCTAAAATGCAATACATTCCTCGGTAATATTTTAAAACTTATCACAATACTACATTAATTTATTATATTTGAAACCTTAAACCTTCATCGAAAAAAAATAACTTCATTCAAATGACGGCATTAAAGTAAAAATTGCCTGGTTTAAACATCTCTAAAATGTGATACATTCCTCGGTAATAATTTTAGAATTATCATAATACTACGATAATTTATTATATTTGAAAACTTCATCGAAAACAACTGAAATTCATTCAAATGACGTCATAAAAAAATAACACGCCTGACTCTCTCTATAAAAGCAACATTTCATTCATAAATAATTCCCCCATTCATGTCATTCATCACAATACTATAATAATTTATTTTTTTTTAAAAATTAAGACCATTGAGCTACAAGCAAGTAAACTCTATGCGTAAAACTTCATCGAAAAATATCGTCCGTCTCTTTCTAAAATCAATGAATATTTCATTCACATCAGCTAAGCAGACTCCATGGACTAAATGATTTTGTGTTAAAGAATTACAGCGATTCTAATACAACTCATTCTACATATTTTGCTGTTTACATTTTACATAGGTGAAAAATAGGCTTAATAGTAGAAATAATCAAATTTGGAAGAGCATTTAAACTGAAATATATTGTCATTGCGTTGTGTCAGTATGTAGATGCACAGAATTTAGGCAAAAATAAAGTAGTTTTAGGACGGATACAACACTCAATATGAATTAAAAAGAACTTTAAAAATCACGATTTTGACACAAGATGGATGCCATATATCATTTTGAAGTGGGTCATGTGATCGTTTCATATCATGGACACGTGATCGCTTCATATAAGAGGTGTTATTATTATTTTAATTTTTATTTAAAAAACAACTGAATATATTTCGCTTAATTTTTTTTTATATATTTTATGGAATAATTTAAATATTGCCTAAAATTTTCGAAGCAATTTGTGAATTTTAAATCCGCTTAAAAAATGCTTGAAAAATTAGGTCCCATAGGGCTCAATGTATTCCATTTTTTCAACCCGGGTTCAATCCAAAACTAATTGGGTGATATTATTCATTTATATTCCCATAGGTCCTATAGACCGTCTGAACAACATACTAAAATTTCATTTTGATTAAGTCATTTTTACGGCAGTTATCGTGCTAACGGACAGACAGACAGACAGACAGACAGACAGACAGAATGAACAAAGTCATAAACACTTTTCAACTTTGTTGTAAAGTGTTAACAAGCGTTTCAAGAGAGCCTTTATAAAGTGACAAGGAGTGTGTACTCTTCATTTTCGGCAGAACAGTTAAATATTTTATTACTCTTTTGCCTACTCTTTTTGTAAAGTTTCGGAACTGGCATCTCCAAAACATTAAGTGAAAATCCTCAGTAAATCCATACCCTCTCCGTAATCTAATGTTGAATTCGTTTCAGTCATCATCTAAGCTCCATCCATTGTCGATTCTCGATTTCAATGTTAATTTTGATTCTCCAGAAGCACAGTCGCTGATTGAATTTTTAAAAACGAAATACAAGTTGAAAAGGAATCATGATCCATCAGTATTAACCACGTAACATTTATCATAAACCAATAATTTCATTTTCAAACTGTGAGCGCGTGGATCATGGAGGTAAAAGTAAGGAGTTAAAACTTCATATTAAGATAACGCCACTATCGTATGAGTCAATCATTCAGGTGGCGCTGGGGTAAGATAAGTTATCCTGCATTGTATACCTTTCTATGGCAAAAGGCCTAAAATAGTTATTTGAACTCTAAATTTTGTAAAAATGAATTATTAGCTCAATGCAAATTAGAACTGAAACAGTAAAGAATTTTCCTGCATATCCAAAATTATTTTACCTTTTAATTCATTTTTATCTCCATGTATTCTGTACTCTATCCTACAACTATGAACACATATTGGTTAATTATTCTCATAATTAGAAAATCCTTAATTTAAAAATAATCAAAAATACATATACTAAATACTACGCCTTTCTATTGTGTCAGTTAATAATAGCAGCCACTTTCCTAACACTAGCGACACCTAGATATAATTCTCAAAGCATTATGACATTTTTAAGCGTTTCATCCATAGGAGTTTTATCTCCTTATTCCTAAACTCCGTGACATAGATACTTCCCAATAGAATTTAATTTTTAGTCACGATTTATTAACACTTTACAACATAGTTGAAAAGTGTTTATGACTTTGTTCATTTTATCTGTCAGTCCGTTGGCACGATAACTACTGTCAAAATGACTTTATCAAATTGAAATTTTAGTATGCTGTTCAGATGGTCTGTGGGACCTACGGAAATATAAATGAATAATATCACCCAATTAGTTTTGGATTGAACCCGGGTTGAAAAAATGAAATACATTGAACCATATGGGACCTAATTTTTCAAACAGTTTTTAAGCGAATTTAAAATTCACAAATTGCTTCGAAAGTTTTAGAAAATATTTAATTATCCCATAAAATATATAAAAAAAAATTCTGCAAACTATATTCAGTAGTTTTTTAAATAAAAATTAAAATAATAATTACACGTTTTATATGAAGAGATCACGTGACCCACTTCAAAGTTAAATATTGTCGCATGGTAAACCCATGATCCAATGTTTTCGGGGGTGTGATCTAGAATTTACGTATTTATTTTGGGGGTCAGCCTTTTCGTTTGGTCAGCTGCACTCGGAAGAAATAGAAAACTGGATGTCGAGGAGTTTTCTTTTTAGATCTCATTTTTACCGAAATATTTTAATGTTTGTCCGGTTCGGACGGATCATAGGGCTGGCGGCCTGTTTGAATTAGTGACCGAAAGCATATCAGTTTCGCAGGGGATTGAGAAGGGGCTTTTTGTTTCTGGGGTTCTAAAAGCCAATGGCGTTGCTTTGGGGTCAAAGGGTTCAGACGAGTTTTTCGATGAAGTTTTAAGTAAAGAGTTAAATTACATGCACCTCCATGGTTTTAAGTTTTAAAATAAAATAAATTATTATAATATTGTGATAAATGAAAGGAATGGAAAAAAGTTTATGAATGAAATACTGCATTTATAGAGAGATCCAGTCGATTTATATTTCGATGACGTCATTTGAATAAAGTTAATTTGTTTTCGATGAAGTTTTCAAATATAATAAATTATTGTAGTATTATGATACTTTTAAAAATATTACCAATGAATGTATCGTATTTTAGAGAGGTTTAAACCAGACAATTTATATTTCAATGCCATCATTGGAATGAAGTTCATTTTTTTCAATGAAGTTTTCAAATATAATAAATTAATGTAGTATTGTCATAATTTTAAAAATTTACCGGGGAATGCATGGCATTTTAGACATGTTTATATAAAATTGCATTGAAATTGGAAAGTGTTCCATAATCAATGTTTTATGCATGATTGATCTTTCTTGTTTTACATGGTAATAGTAACTTTAATACGGTAAGGTTTTATGGGAATAATGCTCTTCTTTTTCATATTTGTATCATATTTTTTACGTATTATCTTGTGTGCATTACACATTAAAAAACTGGCATGTTAAATTTGTTAAAATACAATATATAAGTACATTTACCACTATATGATTGTTACAACTATGGAGTTAAAAAGAAAGAGATAAAATTCCTATAGATGAAACGTTTGAAAATGCCATAATGCTTTGAGGATTATATCTAGATGTCGCTAGTGTTAGTAGAGTAGCTGCTATTGCTAGTTGATACAACCAAAAGGTGTAGTATTTAGTATATGTATTTTTGCTTGTTTTTAAATTCAGGGTTCCCTAATGATGCGTGTAATTAATCAGTATTTTTTCATAATTGTAGGATATAATACAGAATATATGGAGATAAAAATAAATTGAAAGTTAAAATAATTTTGAAAACGCAAGAATGTTCTCTATTGTTTCTGTTCTATTTTGCATTGCACTAATATTTTATTTTTTATAAAACTGACACTAAATATTTTAGAATTTTCGCCACAGAAATGCAAACAATACAGAGCTACTTAACTTATCCCAGCGCCACCTGAATTATTGTCTCAAATGATATTAGCGGTTCATTAATACGAAGTGTTAACTCCTTACTTCTACCTCCATGGTTACAATCCTTCATTGATAACGCCATTTACCTTATACCGGACAAAGAAGTTTTACTTCTAGATCATAAGCACTTATCCTTTTTAATGACGGAAAGTCTGAAAGCAGTGTAGGTGTCGCTAGTGTTAATCCTGTCCCAAATTTTCACATTTGAGTCCAATGGACGCTTTTAATTGTTTCTATTTAAGATTCCCAAAATATGAGCAAAATTGGTGAATATTTGGTTAGTCACAAAACTGGCTTCGGACTATAATAAAATTATAATAATAAAACTGGAATGAAAAATAAATTTTATTACATAGAAATATATTTCACTGTTCGAGATATTATATGCATTGCACGGATAATTTATTGCTGCAAAATTAACAGTTTAAATAAATCATATTTAATGCATTTCCGCTCACCACAAATTTATGCAGTTGATGAAGACGGGGAAAATGACACCTAAATTGTTCTCAAGCGATTTCGGTGTTTTCCACACATGGAGTTGTAAATCTTTACCTCCATGGTTTCTATGCTTAATGAAGTGCAAAGACAAGTTGCAGCTGTTTTTTTTCTCATTTCAGGTGGCAACGCGAGTATTGTATTAAAAAAGCTAATGAGGATGCCCATAGTTTCCAACACGGACTGTAACCACGTGTTCCGTCTCAGAGTTCCATTCTTTGCTGAAAGTTTCCCTAGAGGTGTGACTGCAGGTTTTCTTTGTGCAGGGTTTCAAGAACCTGGAAAAGACTCATGTTCAGTAAGGATTTTAAATTTTACTTTTCCTTATACTGAATCATTTGTGTGTTAACAGAAAGGTCCAAATACAAACCTTCTCAATTTCCTTAACAACTGTAAAAAATCTAATGTGGGCAGCACATGACTTTCGTTATATAATGCAATGAATTTATTACTTTTACAGTTAAAAAAAAATGTTATTCTTATAGTAGATACTTATATTCTTTCCAATATATTGAATTTTCTGCTATTAGTCGTCATTTTCATTGATTTAGAGCTATTTTTATCCATTTGGCGAGATTACTCTGAATTTGTCGCCAAAATCTCGCCAAGCGTTATGGATGGAGAAATATGTTATTCTTACAGCGGATAAATGACTATTGGCGTACAAATACAAAAGTATTACTCAAAGTATCTTGTCTCGCAAAAAGAACGAGTTACATCTACGAGAATGACGTCACCCAATTTATCGCGTGATATTACATATGAAAAGTGGACATGTTTCTTAAGAGTTAATATTTTTTTTTAATTTGTTTGAAAAATGTGCAACATCTCGAGAACGGTTCATGCTAGCGTTCTAAAGTTTATGTCAATTGTTTTCTAAGAAAAAATTACATGGGAAATGTCTATTTGCGTAACTTTATTAAAGGTTCTGATTTTTTTATGATTTCTTCAAAATTTCACTCGAAAATTTAGGAGGGTTCTGAACATTCGATTGTGTTTTAAAACAATAGGCTTCCAGTATTCACGGATTGTGATTTTTGTACCAAATTTCATTCGAATCGCTCCATTCGTTCGTGAGATATCGTCTCCACAGACTCACTGACACATACACACACACACAGACATCACTTCAAAAATTTTCGGATCGTGATCAGGGATGCTTGAAACGTGCTCTCCCGTCGAAAACTCGAATTCGAATTTTCGACCCCGTCACAATACTTTCCTTATACATTATGTATGTAAGGAAAGTGATAACAGTAGAACTAGCTCACAACGCAAAATTCTGGCAAATAATGTTGAATGCAAACGATCATTTGAGCTAATGCATTGCATACACACAGACAACGGGAGAGAGAAGGAGAGTATATTTCGCGTCAAAATACTGTATTAGTGTACTAGATTGCTGGAAAAGTGCAGTTGTATCGATAACTCGAATTCTAATTTTCCAACTTACTCCAATATTTTCTCTATATACTACCATTTACTGTGTATTGTAGAGAAAGTAAAAAAAAAGTGCTTGGTAATATCTTTTGTTACTATTTTCAGGGTCTTCATTTTATCATTCCTTTACTTTATATTTCTGTGAATTGATTTGTAAGCGGGATCAACATGCTTTATTCATTAGATTTGCCTCTGAAAGTAGCCTTGCATGCGCAGAAATCACAGCAAGAAAAAGTTTTTTATAAATTTTTAGAAGAATTAAATATTGTAATAAAATTTTTAGAGGAACAATTTGATTAGGAATACTATTAGAATTTGCATATATTTCAATCAAGAATAACACCGTGAATATCTGCTACTTTTTTTCATAAAATGGCTTTCGCATGCTTTGACGGATTTCGACGCTATAGCGCTATCGAAATGAAAATAAAGAAAATAATAGATATTTATTATTTGCCAAAAAAAATAAATAAATAAAACTGCCCCAACACCTTAAAAAAAATTCGAATGCACATAACGTATTATATTGCTGACGGATATCACAAAGATTTTATTTGTTGAAGAAACGTTGACATACTGAAGATAATAAGTGCATCAGTAATCAAAGCTGGCGTTCAACACGGTTGCTCATTGTGATTATTTAATGTTTGTTTAATCTTTCATTCAATGCTTAGCTGCTTAAGCATTAAATATTTATTTAATGTTTAATCAGAATTTTGAGCATTTTGCACACAGACCCGTTAATAGCATTCAGCAAAATTATCGTTGTGCATCAATCTAACCCTCATTGTAACGGTTTGGTGGCAGGCAGCACAATAATTCAAATTACTTTGTGATAAGGGGTTCAGTTGGGAAGCGGGTGCATACGTTTTAATAAATATGTTTTAGAAACTTGGGTTATTATAAGAGTGCTATGTGGGGAGGAATACTATCAGCGTATATCGATAGCTGTGGCTGCTAAAAAGTGCCTACTGAAAAAACTTCACCCCTAAAAGAGTGGCAGCCAAACAAAATACTGCTAGCTGTGGGTACCGCAGCTAATTCCTACTAAGTTTGGTTGATTTTTAACCAATGACTACCAGTGGCGGCAATTGGGGTAACGCAGGTGACGCAGTATAACCACTGCTTCACTTAAATTTAGCGGCTGAATGGGTTATTATTATTATTGTTATTATTATTATTTTTATTATTATCATTTCGCGAGTTTTTCAGACTCGTTTGGCTGTTTTTAGATAATATTTGGCAACACTTGTGCATGTAGCGTGATGTGTTTTGATGATGTTCTTTGTCAAGGAGGAAGGAGAATCTCGCCATTGAATCTGTTTCATCCAATCCTGAAGTCACGAACCGCCATTAATGGCTACATCGTCAAAAGGCTTTGAATATACACTTTGAATATATTCTTATGAGAAACCCAGATATAGATAAAAACTAACTTCTCTTTATACTCTGTATTACAGGGAGACTCTGGAGGCCCCCTTATGTTGCAGGATAGAAATCGCTGGTTTGCAGTTGGAATTGTGTCCTTCGGCTTTCAATGCGCTCGGAAAGGAATACCTGGCGGCTATACTAGAGTATCGGAGTACTTGGACTGGATAAATGAGAATACTAATAACTGAACTGTACCTGTGACAAACATTAAAAGCTATATAAGTGTGCTATATGTGTTTTGATAATTTTTATACCAGCTGTAATAATTTATACCCATGGAAGACCCACAAGAGGTATTAGGTATACTTGCACCACCATTCATCTGGAGATTTTGAAAATATTTATGAATCCAAAATTAGTCTTAAAATATTTTTGGATTCAAATAAAGTGATATGTACACTTTCTCTACTACTCATCTGTAGATTTTGAGAAGTTTTATGAATACAAAATTAGTTTTAAAATACTTTTAGATACAAAATTAGTGATGAAAATTAGAAATTGCATAGATAGATACAAAATTAGAAATTACACTTGCTCTACCACTCATCTAGAAATTTTGAAAATAATTATGAACACAAAATTAGTTTTAAATTATTTTTGAATACGAAATTAGTGATGGTTATATTTGCACCACTATTCATCTGAAGATGTTGAAATTATTTATGAATACAAAATTAGTCTTAAAATATTTTCGGATACAAAGTTAGTGATAGGTACACTTGCACTACTAATTATCTGGAGATTTTGAAAATATTACGAATGCAAAATTAGTTTTAAAATATTTTGAATACAAAATTAGTGATAGATATATTTGCAACATTTTTTCTCTGGAGATTTTGAAGATATTTATGAATACAGACTTCTTTTAAAAATATTTATAAATACAAAATTCATGCTGGAAGTACTTGAACCACCTTTCTTTTGAAAATATTCATAATACAAAATCAGTTTTAAAATATTTATGAATACAAAATTAGTGGTAGGTACACTTGCACCGTCTTATCCTCTACAAATTTTGAACTATTTGTAGATGCAAAATATCAAAATAAGTTTAAAAATATATATGAATGCAAAATTAGTGGTAGGTATATATACTTCCGGAAGTATTTTCACTTGCACCACCTTTCATCTGGAGATTTTCAAAGTATTTATGAATATAAAATTGATTTACGGTGATAGCCAAAGTTAATTAAAAATGTAACAGTAAATTGAAGCAACCAAATGAAAAATAAAAGCAAAAGCTATGTATTAAGAAATTCAGAGTAAAAAAATGAAAATGAGCTACGTGATTTTCTCTATATTTGCAGCATGAGGAATGTGAAGGCATGACTTATGACTCGCTATTGACTCAATTTTATTAAATATCAATTCTCTAAATATTAATTTATTTAAATATTAAAACACTGCTTTCACTCTTTACAATCTTCAAAATGTTCATGTGGTCGTATAAATTTTCGAGCGCAGTACTTATAATAGTAAAATAATGGCATGTAAAAAATTCAAAGCGAAATCTCCCAAATTCGAAAAAATAGAATTTTGAATTTTATCACTTCAACTTTCCTCTTGCCAAACTGAAAAGACAGAACGAACCTGGAGTGCCGTGGGACAAATCAGAGGATAATTTTATCTCCTCTTCTGTGTTTACGGTGGAGGAATCATCCGAAGGTTTCCTGCTCGTGTGCCATTAGAAGAGCAGGAACTGTGATGATAGACTTGTCTAAAATTTTTTGTTTGATTCATGACTTGCTTCGAATTATCAATAGGAGGATCGTTTTATAAAATGTTTATAATTGTTAATAAAATGAGCTTGCTTTTCATAATTTAGAAGAAATTGTGATAAAACTACTATGCAGGGATTTGAATATTTAGATTTCATAATATTTCAGTTTTACGTTTGAAACTTTTCTTCTAATTTTCCTTTCAAATGTTGCAATGCAATAGGACATAATATTACATTGATACAGAAATTAAATTAATTCTCATAAATGGAAAGTAAATTTTCCATTTAAGAGAAAAGCATCGTGCCTCTATATATGTATAGGATTAATACAACTGAATTTATAGATGTCGCCAAGTTCTATTGTATTTTCACATTTTTCGTTTGCTCGAATGTTTTGATATATATCACTAGCAGCAACTTTTCGACCTTACTTGGCGCTTTTTACATATAACATATTTTTGTTATGAAATCCCTTACATTTTAGTTCTACTAACCTTTATTATTTTATCTCCTTAAAACGAAATCAAAATGTATCTTCAAACATCGAATATAATAAAAAAAAATCTAATGTGTGACTTTCCTTACACAGTGCAAGGAATTTACTTTTTTACGATGAAGCAATGATGTAAAATATTCACTGCACAATGTTTTTGGGGTTGAATTGAATAGTAATATTTGTCTCTTTTCTTGATGACAACATGTAAAACTATTTCTGTGCACCAAATTAATTTATATTTTGAGCAAATCTAGCTCGACACTTAAAACAATTGATAGTATTTGCAAACCAATATATAGTCCATATATCAAATTATTTTAATAATTAGAAACTAATATTTTATTATACGTATAAAACCAATGGTTTGATTTCCAATCAATAAATTCTTAAAATTGAAAACCCAAATTCTAATAATGTTATTCATATGTCGTACTACCTAGACCTATACACGAAGGTGTAAGGTATATTTGTGGACGCCGGAAGAGAGCCACCCAATAAGACATCGATGGGTAAGAATTGTTGTTGTTGTTATTGTTGCTGATTCCTAACGGTATAGCCATGGCAATACCAAGTACATGAGAAAATGTGCCTTTAAAAGTTGTACACCAGATCGGGTTAAAAAAGAGATCCTCTCTCTCCTTTCATATATAGGTAAGAAGATAACTGGGCGAAGACTGCTTAATCTTACAGCTGAAGCACGTTAAGAAAATTTTATGCACCAGGACAATGCTGAGAGCCTTAGTATAACTGCTAACAAGACACAAAAAAGTACCCTGCGTTTTCCCGCCACCCACTGCATCAAGTGCGACACTGGGATATGGTCAAAGGTATCAACCGTGCTAAAGGTGATTATTCATGTTACGGTGTTCAAATTTTTCCTTACCCTGATTCAAAAGAACTAGATGATAGCAATGGTAGTGAATAAAAATAAAATGAACATGTTATCACCAGACTTCTAGCATTGTGAAATATAGAAAGACTCCATCTATTCTTCTATATGCGAAATTTTCTTGTCAACCATCTGATAAAGTGCGATGCTGCAGCAGGATATGGCCAAACGTACCAGTCGTGAAAAAGGGGATTACCCAGGCTTTGTTATTAGAAAAGTTATTTTCTGAGAAAATCGATTGATAAACAAGAGGACTAGATGACAGAAATGGTAGTGGGTAAAAGTAAAAGGAACATATTATCACCAAACTTCTTGCAATGTGAAACACACGAAGATTCCATCTATTCTTCTGAATATTTTCCTGTCACCCAAGTGCGGCACCAGGATCTGACAAAAAGTACAAATTGTGAGCAGGGAGATTTTTCTTTAACTTTTGTTCTAAAGTTTCTGTGTGGCTAGCTGATGTTCTTTCTAATTCTAAATTCAAGTTTGACAAATAATTGAATTATTTTAACATTGTTAATTTTAAAATTAATATTCTAACGTTTGTACTAACCACTAAACGACCGGCCTTTGTATAAATTCATTTTATTTAAGTTATTTAAGTTGTTTAATTTGATTTATTTAGTTAATGAGATGTTTAAAAGTTGTAAAATGTTTTGAAAATTCTATAAAAATGAAGTTTAAATTTTAATAAACGTTAGATTTTTGAAAACTAAAATTCTGTGTTCTCTCTTTTACTTTAATGCATTTTTATTTTTAGGAAAGTGCCATTTTTAATATTTTACAGGAGTACATATTTGTACACTTAGGGTAACTGGTCAATAGGTCCCCTTTCAGTTTATTTAAGAATTCACTGAATTTTAGAAGGATATCAGATATATTTTTGATGACTTTTAGGTTTTTAAGAACTTTTCAGTGATAATTTGGAATATTGGAAAATATAGAATGTTTTTTTGATATATCTAAATGTGCTTTTTCCCCCTGGATAAATTGGCGCCGTTTGACCAGTCTAGGGGCTTTTTCATGTCAACTGTAATAATTGTTCCTAATGATTTTTGTTCTTAAAAATGAAATTTCAGCAAATTAGATCTATACCTGTTTATTCTAAAAGTGATTACTGTTGAAATTTTGATATGTTCTTAAACTGAAGCATGTTATTTTAGAATATTCTTGAACTAAAACAGAGGAATTTATTTCAATATTTTGATTAAGATTGAAATTTTAAGATTAATTTAAATATTTTCATTTAGAATTTTTTGAGGAAACTTAAGAATTTTTTAATTTGACTTTTTCATTTAGAACTTTTATTTAAGCATTCCTTAATTTAAATTAATTTGATTGGAGTTTAATTATTTGAAGAAATTTGAAATTGAATTTAATTCATAAATTTTGGAAATTATAAGTATTTGAAGAACTCACTTTATGGTATTTGCATTTTTTGTTCTAATCCCATCTCATTAACAATTTTTTTTTATTTTGTTGTTCTTGTAACCCACTCTTCCAGCAACATTTAGAATTTGTTTTGATAAAATAGAGTAAAATTAATTGAGTAAATTTAATGAGAGAAATTTTTTTTATTAAGTTAAATTATATTGAATTAAAGCAGTAGTTTTTCGACTTAAAATTTTTATGTTCTGATTTGGAATTGAGATTTAAATGCTCACTGATATGTGAATATGGATAATGAAATGCTGTTGATTAATTGAAAAATTGGGTAATGCAGGTGTTTTTTACACTCCAATATGAGTGTGACATAAATGTCAACTTGAGTTATCTTGTTCTTCACATTGATCATGTGTTTGGTTTTCATACTCAAATAGAGTGGTGATGAAATCAGTTTGTTTGTTCTTAATTCTGAATCTGATATTTTTAATACTGCCTTTAAATTTTTTTGGTCGTTAAAGTGGAAAATTTATTTTATTTATAGGAGAATTAATTTTTTTCTTATGTGGAATATTTCAAATTGTGCAATGCAATTTGAGTTCTGTTTGGTTTTGAAAATTAAATGGGGACTTGTAACTTGATTTTTTCTTTGGTATTTTGTTTAAAGAAATTATGATACACTTGGCTGTTAGTGAATTTAAATGTACCACTTATACTTGATGGATATTTTTGTGCTATTTTTGAGGGGTTCAAAAAAGATTCACAACCTTACTGAGGACTCACAACCCTCGTCCCCTTGTCTTAATTTTTTTTATTTATATATGAGAATTGTTTGAGATTGCCAGAGATATGGATATGGTATTTGAGATTATTATTGTTGTTGAGAGTGCAAGAGATTGCACCATATTTATTGGAATCGCGTTTATTGTTATTAGTGTAAAATGATGCATAAGGTCATTTTAGTGTATATTTGTCTTTTAAACGACCTAATTTGCCAAGTAATCAATTTATATAGTATAATTTGTAAACAAGTCGGTTAGTTCTTATGCTCAGTTCCAAATTGTTAGGGAATTGAGTTTGTTATTCGGGGTAAATATTCCACAATTTTTTTTTTTTTTTTTTTTTTTTTTTTGTAACTTGAGCCAACTTTGGTATTATTATGTAAATTGGAAATTATGCTTCGAATAATTGTTTTCTTTGTAGAAGAGGAGATTGGTGATGAATTTGATGATTTGTAGTTATTGGTTGTTATTTAAGGTACCATTTCAAAATTCGTTGTTTAGATCATTGGAATTCTTTGGCTGGTCCAAAGTTTTCGTTAAAATTTAAGTTTATTCATAACAGCTAATGATATAGAGCTCTGTTATTTTTTTTTCTACTACTTCTCTTTGATGGCATATTTGTTGGAACATTTTAAAAATGAATTGATGAACTTTTCATAGTATAGAGTTATAATGAATTTGAAGAGTTTAATGTTGAATCTACATGTTTGTTTTAGAGATGAGAAATTTATGATCTGATATTATGAAAGTGTTTAGTGAAGTGATTATTTGATTTTGGATTTCTTTTTAAGGAATTTGATTTTTTTATGTAATTTTTATGGCTCATGTTACAGATGTAGTTGTGATTTTGATTTTTTTTTTCTCTCTCCTTCGTTTCGCGGAATTTTGTCATGTGTTAGCTAAAATTTTTCATTCTTCAAATGAAAAATTTTTGGGACGTTCGAAGGAGTTGCTGGGTTATTACTTTTGGATATTTAATAATTTTAGGAATTTTGTTTTTAATCTAAACGCGTTCAGGTGTCTTATTTACATAGTCATTCTCTTTTAGTTATTCATTTCCCAATTGTTTAGGTTTTAGATATTCTTCTGTTCCAAATAGGTTCTATTCCATAGATTTTGTGTTAAAAATGGCGAAAGTTCGTTCTTTTTAGGTTTTAGCAATTTAAATTCATTTAAATTGGCTAATTTGGGATTCCATTTATTGCCCTTTTTATTACTTTCCTTATATACTTAATGTATAAGGAAAGTATTGTGACGGGGTCGAAAATTCGAATTCGAGTTTTCGGCGGAAGAGCTCGTTTCAAGCATCCCTGATCACGAATCAAACATTTTTGGAGTGATGTCTGTGTGTGTGTGTGTGTGTGTGTGTGTGTAAAGTATGTGTGTGTGTGTGTGTGTGTATCAGTGAGTCTGTGGAGACGATAACTGACGAACGAATGGACCGATTCGAACAAAATTTGGAACAAAAATCACAATCCATAAACACTGGAAGCCTATTGTTTTTATACGCAATCGAATGTTCAGAATCCTCCTAAATTTTCGAATGAAATATTGAAAAAATCGTCAAAAAATCAAAACCACTAATAAAGTTACGCAAATAGACATTTCTTATGTTTTTTTTCATTAGAAAACGTTTGACATAAATTTTAGAAAGCTAACATAAACCGTTCTCGAGATATTGTACAATTTTTCAAAAAAATTATCAAAAAGTCATAAAATAAAAATATTTCCTATTGAGAAACATGTTCACTTTTCATATGTAATACCATGCGATAAATTGGGTGACATCATTCTCGTAGATCTGGCTCGTTCCATTCATAAAGAAAGATACTTTGAGTAATACTTTCGTATTTGAACGCCTATAGTCATTTATCTTCTGTAAGAATAACTTATTTCTTCGTCCGTACATCTTGGCGAGATTTTGGCGACGAATTTGGTGGAATGTCGCCAACTTGGCGACTTTTTTAAATGTTGCTTAATTAACGAAAAACTCGCCAAATGGATAAAAATGACGCTAAATCAATAAAAATGACGACTAATTGTCGAAAATTCAATATCTTGGAAAGAATATTAGTATCTACTATAAGAAAAACCTATTTTTTTTACTGTAAAAGTAGTAAATTCATTAAATTATATAAGGAAAGTCATGTGTTGCCCACATCAGATTTTTCCCTTTGATTTGATTCCAAATTTATTGCTCTCGGTTAAAAATTCGTTAATTCATCGCAATTTTTCAGTTTTATTCTATTTTCAGATTTTTAAATATTTCAGAATCGTTCATATTTAAATTGTTGCCGAATTCGTATATTCCAAATCGTTTCACTTCATTTCTTTTAATTTTCGTCTGCTTTGAAATTCCAATTCTCTTCTTTAAAATTTCGAGTTTTTAATTGGTTGACCGTAAAATTAAAATCGTCTGTCATTAATTATTTTATCGTTCATCGATAATTTTGTTTACAATCTGTGGCAGCGATGTTTCGCACTATATAAATAAAATCGCGCACTTTTTCGCTCTCTTCTCTTCTGCTCTTCCCTTTTAATTAGAACTCAACATGTGATCTACAAAGTTGTTTTTAGCGCTTCGGCGCTCTTATGCATACCATCACATTGGAACGAAATATCCTATTCCCTCATCTCTGTTGTTAAACGTGTGAATATCTGCACTTAATTACTTTCAACGATGTTCTAAATGATGTTATTTATTCTCATCCCGAGAAGTCATCATCATTTAAATTGATTAATAGCGTGGCTGGACTATGTTTTGTCTTCGAGTGCTTCTAACGGGCGGTCTGTGAAGGAAGGCGTTGTTTAGTCTACAAGTTCTCGCCTGCCCTGTAGATTTGAGAAGTGCTATGACGCCAATTAAGCGGTTGTTTATCGTTATCCTTGTGCATTCTTTAAATGACGCATTGAGTCGGCATTTCCATATGTGATTAATGGACTATATGCTCGGCGTTAAGTACAGGTGAGAAAAGAAGTGTCCATTGTTTCCGATGAAGAAATCGTTAATTGAGGTTTGGGCTGATCAAATTTTACGACCTTGAGGGGCGCGTGCTGACGTGTGAGCGGTCTTTCTTTTGGTCTAGAATGGATGGTTTTCCTCGTGTTTAAGCGATTGGACTTTTGCCTTTCCATCTTCGTCTCATCTGTTGGGATCTGAAGCATCCAGCATGTTCCATGACAGCTCTACATCCGGGTGATATCTTTTAAATTCTAATTTTTAATTGTTTCTGTCAGTTTTAGACTGTTTTAAAGTTTAAATTGAGTTGGCATAGAATAATACCCCCTTAGACCTATATATTTTAGGTCACCCGAACCTGAGGTTTTTCTTTAACTTTTGTTCTAAATTTTCTGTGTGGCTAGCTGATGCTCTTTTTAATTCTAAATTCAAGTTTGACAAATAATTGAATAATTCTAACATTGTTAACTTTAAAATTAATATTCTAACGTTTGTACTAACCACTAAACGACCAGCCTTTGTATAAATTCATTTTATTTAAATTATTTAAGTTGTTTGATTTGATTTATTTAATTAATGAGATGTTTAAAAGTTGTAAAATGTTTTGAAAATTCTATAAAAATGAAGTTTAAATTTTAATAAACGTTAGATTTTTGAAAACTAAAATTCTGTGTTCTCTCTTTTACTTTAATGCATTTTTATTTTTAGGAAAGTGCCATTTTTATTATTTTACAGGAGTACATATTTGTACTCTTAGGGTAACTGGTCAATAGGTCCCCTTTCAGTTTATTTAAGAATTCACTGTATTTTAGAAGAATTTCAGATATATTTTTGATGACTTTTAGGTTTTTAAGAACTTTTCAGTGATAATTTGGAATATTGGAAAAAATAGAATGCTTTTTTGATATATCATAAAGTCCTTTTTCTACCGAACACAAGGGAACTAGAAGAAAGCAATTGTAGTGGGTAAAACTAAAATTAACAGATTATCACCAGATTTCTAGCATTGTGCAATATAGAAGATACCATCTATTCTTATATATATTTTCCTGTCAGCCACTTGATCAAGTGTGGCACTAAGGATATAGCTAAATGTACCATTCGTAAGCAGGGTAATTGTCCGTGTTTTGTTGTTCAAAATTTAAACTTTTGAGGAATTTTCTTGATAAGCAAAAGAACTAGACGATACCAATGGCAATGGGTAAAAATATTAGTCTTACAACTCGTTTCCTTTCCACCTTACTTTATTTTTGTCTGGTATAAACCTTTCACTAACCAAAAATAAAGTTCCTGAGAACATAGCAGAAAAACTGCGAAGTTTAAATTTTCATGATTTTCTACGTGTACATCATAAATATGAAACACTTTCTTTTGGCAAACTCACCATGAATTATCTATTCCATTATATGCGGTTAATAAAATCACGAAATCACGGATATTCAAAATACGGTTCAGCGAATATCTGACTAATAAATAATTCAGCAGTCTACCGTATCCGAAAACGAACCTAATATTGTTTTAATACAGATTCAACAAATAAAAAGCACACCCTCCAGAAAGTAATTACGAATTATATTTAGAAAAGTCTCTAATCGAAATGAAATAGAAAATTGACAAATGAACCCAAAACTCACCAAAGAGGGACTATCAAAGATCTCAGTATTAAAATGGTAGCTGCTTTTAAAGCAAACGGGATAGAGAAAGCTAAACTTTAATAACTTTCATAAATTCATCAATTTTTATTTTATTTCCAAATTAAAAAATTATTAAATAATTTTATTTTAGTTTTCAAAGGAAATTTCAAGTTTACAAGTCTGTAGATTGAATATAACGCTGAAATCAATTTAGTAGATAAAGTATTAGCTAAAGAGTTTGTAAGAAATATATAAATTGATAGACACATACATGTTTTCACAGCTTTTAGTATTAAGATAATTTTTAATAACATCATCTTTATATCCTTCTTATCTCTAGGTTTGCAATAGTGGAATACCTCAAAAATGGAGAAAATATAGATACTATAAAATACTTGCATGATAGATTTTAGGACATTAAAATTTTATTTCAACTAAAATAGTTTTACATAGTAAGGATTAAGAAACAAGTAGCACCCAAGTAATGAAAACAATATACAGTGTGTTTCAATTGGTTTTAGAAACACATACCCAATTTGAAAGTTTATTAACATTAAATGCTGAGTTCCTTCATATATCTTCATACGGTAAGTTGTATTTTCATAAAAATAGCAGTTCTAAATTTTTACATGATCCACTGAGCAAAAAAAATTGAATTAGAGACTTGTACTGTACCTAGTCTAAATAGAAACAACAAATATCAATCATGCATAAAGCATTGATTATGAAACACTTTCCAACTTCAATGCAATATTTTTTAAACATCTCTAAAATGCGATACATTCCTCGGTAATATTTTTAAAATTATCACAATACTACATTAATTTATTATATTTGAAAACTTCATCGAAAACAAATGCACTTTATTCAAATGACGTCATCGAAATATAAATCGCCTGGCTCTCTCTATAAAAGCAGCATTTCATTCATAAACTTTACCCATTCCTTTCATTCATCACAATATTTTAATAATTTATTTTATTTAAAAACTTAGAACTATGGAGGTACAAGTAATTTAACACTATGCTTAAAACATCATTGAAAAAATCGCCTTTTTCTCTGTGTAAAATCAATGAATGTTTCATTCATATCAGCTATATTGCAGACCCCATGAGCTAAATAATTTTGCTTTAAAGAAATGCAGCAATTCTTATACAACTCATTCTACATCTTTTGGTGTTTACATTCTCCATAAGTGAAAATTAGGCTTTGTTGTAGAAATAATCAAAGTTTGATGATCACTTAAACTCAAATATGTTGTAATTACATTGTTTCAGTAAGTAGTTGCACAGAATTTAAGCAAAAATAAAGCGGTTTTAGGATGGATACAACACTAAATATGAATTAAAAAAAATTTTTAAATCGCGATTCTGATCCAAGATGGATGCCATATTTTATTTGGAAGTTGGTCATTTGATCTCTTCATATAATGATCACGTGATCTCTTCATATAAAGAGAGTAACTATTATTTTACATTTTATATAAAAACTACTGAATATACTTTTTGAATTTTTTTATATATTTTAAGGGATAATTTGAATATTTCCTAAAACTTTCGAAGCAATTTGTGAATCTTAAATTCGCTTCAAAAATGTTTGAAAAATTAGGTCCTGTATTCCATTTTTTCAACCCGGGTTCAATCCAAAACTAATTTGGGTGATATTATTCATTTATATTCCCATAGATCCCACAGACCGTCTGCACAACATACTAAATTTTCATTTTGATAGTTACTTTTACGGCAGTTATCGTGCTAACGGACAGACAGACAGACAGAATGAACAAAATTATAAACACTTTTCAACTATGTTGTAAAGTGTTAAAAAACCGGTGCAATTATCCCCAATATTCGGTGAGTTATTCCTTTTAAGACAATCGGGAAATTTCCTCCTACAAATCCGAAGTCAGCTGCAAATAAAACTGCGGAGCAACGTTTGGTTTCCATTTGTAGTCAGCCCCTGCATTACGAGTCAGAATGCAGGGAAAACCCAATTCCAATGTTTCAATTTTAGCCTATTGTAGGTGTTTATGATATTCCTATTCTAAATCTCTTCATGAATATTGTGGATAATTACACCGGTTTTTCTTTTTCTTTAGACTAGTTGTAGTACGTACAGCATAAAGTTTTGTAATTGAACTTTCTTGCTCAAGGAACCGTATAAATATTTAGATCTCCTATTTTCCTGAAAATCGCATCGACCGGAATAAATATAAAAGAATTTGGCATTTAACCCAAAAAAAGTTTTCAAATTAGAAGTATGTATTTAATCCAATTGCCTGAACTCGAAAGGCGAAGTCAGCTATGCTGAAACACTCTGCATATCCCCAAAAATGTTTCTTCTATTAAGCGCAGATTGCAATTTTTAGGTCCTCACTTACAATTTTAGTGATCCAAACAGTGAAATTTAAAACTCGGGTGTACAGATTGCAGACTTCGGTTTCTTTGCAGTAAGGCCCGAATGTATCCGCACACCAATCAGGATACAAGGGCTGTAAAACGAAGGGCTGTAAGACGTCTTGTGCTTGTACATGAGAGGGCCTCCAGATTCCTTTTGAAGAGAACAGTAGAAAAAGAGGAAATTCAATACATCACTCATTAAAAGCACAGGTAAAAAAAAAAGAAAAATCTGGTTGAGTCTTAACTCTCCCATATACTTTACATCAATTTCTATCAGAATCACTACAGTAAAAATAAATCTGATGTGGGCAGTACATCACATTTCCTACAGAGTCAAATTCATCTTCTCTTTCATAATCCATTGAATATAATTTATACATACCTAAAAACAACATTTCTTTCAGGATTTTTGGCCGGGGAAGGGGGGGGGATGGCATTTTAAGGAAGGCAAGCTTTCTATTTGCCTTATATAAATATATCTAAATGCACAAATAGAAACTAGATTCATAAAATGCCTTCCGGGGAGAAATTTAACGTGCTAGCTATAAACAGTTAGCGTGTAATTTTGTAGAGCTTTGAAAGAGTGTAAAACGAACAAATGAGTCTGAAAAAATCGAATAAGGGGATTGAATTTCTCGAATGCTACTCACGAAAAATTATTTCGCCCCCCCCCCCCCCCCCTCCAGGAGGTATGCCTGAAAGAAACACTGCTTGAAAATATATCAATTTCTCAGTTTTAATATACTTTCTTTTTAATTTTACAACTTTACGCATTTTAAAAAGTCTTCCAGCTCCTCAAAATTTTGAAAATGTTGGAGCTGGCTCCTGTCCGATGGAGCCGAAATAGTTTTTCGGGGATAACATTCGAGAAGTTCAATAACTTTATTCGATTTTTTTTTCAAGTTCATTTGTTTCTTTCACAAACTTTCAAATCGCTTCAAATTATTCGCTAACTATTCATAACTAGCTAGCACGTTAAGTTTTCGCCCCGATTTCACTTGGTACAGATCGCACTTGGTAACCAGAAGACAGCATGCGGCCTTAAGGCTTAAAGTTACATACTAAGCTGAAAGCTCCTACTGGTAATTTCAGCAGGTTTCTCATAAAGAAAACACTTCTGTACCGGAATTTCATCATGATAAAGAAATAAGTCCCTATTTTTATTCAAAAAGTCGCATTTTCAGAATGAACTTCCCATGGACGTAAAAAGAAATATACAGTGAACCCTGTCATGGGCATATACGAGATTTTCCCAGGGGGATGCTAAAATTGCTTGCATGCAAAATTTAAAGATTAATATCAACCTTCAAATACGTATTATTACAAAGAAAATTTTAATCGATGATATGAGCATAACATGTTAAAAATTAGTGTATATAGCACTTTTGAAATTGGGTATATACCCCCTTTTTTTAAATGATCTATCTGTCTGTGCAGATATTGTATTCACTCTAACTGAAAAACTAAATGACCGAATTTCATAAAATTTGGTAAATAAGTCCCTTGTGGGTGACCCTGGTGCTGATTAGATTTTGGTACAATTCGGGATATTAAAACATGCGTTTTTTTTTTTTCGAAATGTACCGCAAAAATTACCTGTATCCACTCTAACTGAAAAACTGATTGTCCGAATTTCACAAAATTTGGTACATAAATCACGTGTGGGTTACCCTGGTGCTGATTAGATTTTGGTGCGATCCGGAAAAAAAAGAATCTGCTTTTTTTTGCGAAATGGCCCGCAAAAATCGTCGAAATTTAAAATACAAGACTAGGTATGCTCAAATGCATTAATTAAATGCTTGTTTTATATGTAATTTTTTATTTATGAAAAGAATAAGACCAACCCCATTATTCTAGGACTCGTCGTTCTCGAGATATTTTATCTTTTTCACATTTTTCCTTCACCGGTTTTGACAATAAGTCCAATTACCAAATGAAAACGAAAATTGAATTAAAAGTGCAATTTCTGTGTAATTTAAAATAATTGTCTGTGCTATTTTGTGTAATTAAACTCAATTTAAGGAATTAATGAAGAAATAAAGAAAACGTGAATATGAAGTATGCAGGGAAAGTTATGTGCTGCCCACATCAGAGTTTTTACTTTCCCTGCAATACATAGTAATGTACAGGAAAAAGCATTGGAATTATGCTGGAAATCGCAACTCGAATTTTCGACGGATCTACACGTTTTGGGACCTCTAGAACACGCAAAAACTATTTTTAGCGTGACGCCTGTGTGTGTATGTGTGTACGTGTGTCTCGAATTTTCGACGGATCTACACGTTTTGGGATCTCTAAAGCACGAAAAACTATTTTTAGCGTGACGTCTGTGTGTGTGTCTGTATGGGCAGATTTTGTATTCACTCTAACTGAAAAACTAATTGACCGAATTTCATAAAATTTGGTAGATAAGTTCTTTATGGGCGACCCTGGTGCTGATTAAATGTTGATACGATTCAGGATAAAATAGCCTGCCTTTTTTGCAAAATGACCCGCAAAAATTGTCTGTATCTACTTTAAGCTGAAAAACTAATAGACCAAATTTCACACAATTTGGTAGATAAATCACTTATAGGTTAACTTGGTGCTGATTAGATTTTGGTACGATTCGAGAAAAAAGGAACCTGCCTTTTTTGTGAAATGGCCTTCAAAAATTGTTACATCGAAAAATAAAAGACAGCGTATACTAAAAGATAAAAATTAAATACTTATTTTACACGTAATATTCGGCGACTAAAAATTTGGCAAATTCGGCGTAATTTAAAATAATTATGGCTGTAATTTTGTGCAATTAAACTCAATTTAATGAATTAGTGAAGATATGAAGAAAACGTGAATATGAAGTCTGCAGGGAAAGTCATGTGCTGCCCCTATCAGATTTTTTTTGTTCATGACGTCATTATCCCCCTTGAGGGGCAAGTTGCCTCCATCGAGGTACATTTTCAAGTATGGTATCAATCGAAAGATTTTTTCAAGCCTTCTAAAGTGAAGTGTGACACACTATAATTTTAATAATGTGGAACCACAATACCAAATGTTAAAGTTTTTCTTATAAAAAAAATTTTCTTATAAATTTTCTTATAAAAAATTTCTTATAAATTTGCAAAAAAAAAAAAAAAGAAAGAAATTTGGTATGAGAAAGTCGAGTTGAGCTTTCATTTGCAATTTCAATTTAGAATTGTTTCTTTTTACCGCTCGTTTAAATTTTTATATCAGAAACAAAACTAGACTCAGTCCTGGATTATTTTCTATTTTCAAATCAACCTCACGTTTTATAGGCCAGTAAGAGTTTTATAATAATTGGATTTGCTTTTTTCACGCACTCCTCCATAAATGTCTGTAAAGTTCGCTTTGACAATAAGAGCTTGCATTTCCGTTCTAGTAGCTCAACGGTAGATCGTCGGTTGGCCAGTTCGAAGAGCCAGTGTTTGATTCCCGGTTGGGTCAGCAAGGTTCTTTAAAATGGCGCACGAAAACAAAAGAATCCTGTAGGTTTGTGCAAAGATGGCGGAGGTCTGAAAGTGATCTTTGTACGACTAGCACGGATTCGGTGAACTCTGGGATATGAAGCGCTGATTTCAAAGAGAGAAGATAACTACCACGCAGAGAGCTAATCTGGGGATAAAAATAGTATCAGAAAGCTCACCCGAGATAAAAAAAAAAGTCTGATGTGGGCAACACATGACTTTCCTTATATAATGTAATGAATTTACTACTTTTACAGTAAAAAAATAGATTTTTCTTATAGTAGATACTAATATTCTTTCCAAGATATTGAATTTTTGACAATTAATCATCATTTTCATCGATTTAGCGTCATTTTTATCCATTTGGCGAGATTTTCGTTAATGTGGCAACATTTCAAAAAGTCGCCAAGTTGTCGACATTCCGCCAAATTCGTCACCAAAATCCCGCCAAGCGTTGTGAATGAAGAAATAAGTTATTCTTGTTGTTGTTGTTGTTGTCGTGTCCCTAACATTACAATTAAGGAAGAATGAGTGCACTGCTTCTGTTTAGTCTAATGACCCGGGGCACCCGAAGGTAGAAGTCTGACTTCTGCCCCAAATAAGACATTACAACATCCATGCCCGCGGGCGGGACTCGAACCCGCAATCTGGCAGCCGAGCCATCACGAGGAAACGCCTGCCTTTTTGACCGCTCGGCCACCACATCGGCAAGTTATTCTTACAGCAGACAAATGACTATTGGCGTTCAAATACAAAAGTATTACTCAAAGTATCTTTTACCATGAATGGAACGAGCTAGATCTACGAGAATGATGTCACCCAATTTATCGTATGGTATTACATATGAAAAGTGAACATGTTTCTCAATAGTAAATATTTTTTTTTAATTTTATATGACTTTTTGATAATTTTTTTGAAAAATGTGCAATATCTCAAGAACGGTTCGTGTTAGCGTTCTAAAATTTATACCAATCGTTTTCCAATGAAAAATTACATAAAAAATGTCTATTTGCGTAACTTTATTAGTAGTTTTGATTTTTTGACAATTTTTTCAAAATTTTATTCGAAAATTTAGGGGAATTCTGAACATTCAATTGCGTATAAAAGCAATAGGCTTCCAGTGTTTATGGATTGGGATTTTTGTACAAAATTTGGTTCGAATCGGTCCATTCGTTCTTCAGTTATCGTCTCCACAGACTCACTGACACACACACACACACACATACTTTCACACACACACATACTTTCACACATACGCACGCACACACACGCACGCACGCACACACACACACACATACACACACAACACATCATATCAAAAACGTCTCATTCGTGATCAGGGATGCTTGAAACGTGCTTTCCCGTCGAAAACTCGAATTCGAATTTTCGACCCCGTCACAATACTTTCCTTATACATTATCGTATATAAGGAAAGTAAAAATAGCAGGAGGTGGTCAGTCAGATTGTCAGTTGCACGCCAATCTGACATTAGAGGGTGTAGAATGCAGAGTTCACTTCGACAATAAGATCTTGCAATTTCGTCCCAGTAACTCAACAGCAGAGCAACAGCTGACCCGTTCGAAGATTCAGGGTTCGATTCCCGGTTGGGGCATTAAGGCTCTTTACAGATCTTAATATATAAATCAGTGGTGGATCCAGTCCGATGGCCCCAAAAGGGTTTTGCGTGAAAACGTCTTGTAAAATAAAACTCCAATAAAGTTTAGTACGTTCATTCCTTGTTTACAGTTCTTGTAAGAGGCTACAAATTTCTTGATTTCTCTTCATAACTAGCTGAAATATCGAAATTTCAACCACTTTCTCAAAATCATTAAAAATAATAAAATATCAAAATATTTCAGAAAATAAAAGCCAGATCCAAAATACATTTATATATCCATGTACGGATTTTAAAGGGCTGCAAATAATCGTTTACCGTTCATAACTAGCACTTTTAGTTATTGATAGATAGGCATTAAGATCAAAACTACGGAAAATTTTCAAACTTTTCAAATTGACTAAGTGATTACTCGGCAATTATAAGTGTGTTGTAAAAAAAAATATTGATCTAGAAAATGGATTTCCTACTGAACAGTTTTGCCGCTTAATGTTGATATCCATCTTTTATCGTAAAGAGGATATTTCGATTGAAATTAAACAGAATCGAAAACTCGCTCGGACTTAAGCGTTATCCTTCGAAGATAAAGGTTCAAAATATTAAGTCATTAAAATCATTTTTAAAAATTCATAAATGGTGCCATATTTCCGACAAAATAAGTAAAAAATTGTTTACGTTTTACCTATGATTTCGGGTATGCAATGTGTTTACATTTTCCGTGACGCTCTGATTTCAGCCGGACACCCCGACCATAGACGTTCTCCTATCCACAAAATGGCTATTTCACTTCATTTTTCATATTTTCAGAATCATTTCCTTTTTCCAATCATTCCAAAAACATAAGTATTTTCAAGTTTAACGTTCATAGGAGTTTTATTCTCTAACTCCACGGTTCAAACTATTACTTCCCCGGGTAGGCTATATACATTCACTATTGTTGCAAGAATTATCATTGCATCTTTATAAGAAACAACGCTTTGAATGCCTTGAAATTCGAATAATTCGAGTTCCAATCGGGCAAGCGATTAAAAACACTAATTATAGTTTCACTGATAATGAATTCGGACATGGGCTTTTATAGCTTTCCGTGCAGTCTTTCCCATTTCATCGCGTCCATACTTCACCTACACACACACAGGCGAACACCTTTCTAAAAGTATTCCAAATATATTCAGAAAGTTTTAAAACGTAGTGTCTGTCAAATCATCGAATTCGAAAAGTTTAGGGAATATTACTTTTTTTATGCGTTGTTGTTGTTGAGACCCAGACCGTCCGACCTACCAGAAAGGTATAAGGTAACCGTTTAGACGGCCGGGAAGTGCCACCCAATTTAAACTAGTGGAGGAGATATCCACAGGGACCGTACCCTCCTTCCCCTACCACCAACCTCTCGGAAGGACTTGCGGACCCACATGTTTAACGTGATCGTACTCGGCATGAACACGGCGGCAGTTGTGGCAGCGTGCAACTTTCTTTATGCGTAGAAAAATTCGCCCAAACTGCTATCTTAAATAATCTGAAAATTAAAATACTTAATTGCAGCATAAGACAGTTGTTCAAATATTTCTTTGTTTTATATATATACAACAACGCATCGTATAATCCGGGTGATCGCCCAAACTGCTATCTTAAATAATCTGAAAATTAAAATACTTAATTGCAGCATAAGACAGTTGTTCAAATATTTCTTTGTTTTATATATATACAGCAACGCATCGTATAATCCGGGTGATCGCTTTCGCTAATATTCCGGACTGTTTGAAACCGGACAAATGGAAGAACTAAATACATACAAAAAATGATAATTGGTCATATAAATATATATAATATAAATATATATATATATTATATATATATATATATATATATATATATATATATATATATATATATATTAAAAAGATATATTAACTAAATCAAATAATAATGAAATATTAGAATCAACAAAGAAATTAGAATCAACATTTGAGTCTTCTGTGAAAGTCTTGTGCTGCTCACATCAGATATATATTGCTTATACACAGTGCAATATAGACCGTGACACACAGTTTCACTTTGAACTGGTCATTTTCATTTTTATACATACCTCTCTGTTGTTAAATAAGTTTCGCTCAAGTTATAATATACTTGTTGTGACGTTATGTTAATGCATTGCTTAAATGAATCATACACTATAATAAGCATCTAAATCAATGTCTAGCCAGTCGACATGGCACAGGAATGATGCAACTAACAAACGGAATGATGCATCTGACGTAGTAGCCATTTGCAACGTTTAATGCTGAGCAAATCACGTAACGGAGGAAGCAGGTTTTCCTGTGTTGTATTACCTCACTTACGCAAAGAGTTCTTATCAGCACAATCGTCCCCTCTCTTATCCCTCATACTTTATTACGTATTGTGTTTTTCGCCCCTCGCTATCCAATAAAATTTTAGTGTTATCCAAAGAGCTAGAATCACTAGAGGTAGCCTTTCCTTTCTTTAGCCATCTTAAAAGCATGGTCAGTACGCCCCCTTCGGTTCTACAAATGAGCGCCAGATTTGGCATGGTTGTGCTAGAACGGCGCATTATAGCAGTTTCAGAAAATTGTAAAAGAGTGCCATTATGATAGTTTGTTCATTGTTATATACAACTTTCTTTTTTAAGAATCTTAATCTACGTATTTTTAAATCTCTAAAATATACAGATTCAAAATGCGTGGATTAAGATTCTGCAACACTTCCTTTTCTTACAGATTTATTTTCAATTTTTGTTACGACTGTTTTAGCTTTCTTTTTCAAATTGTCATTGCAAATTATTTTTAATTAATATTGCAGTTTCTTTTCATATACTAAAACATAAATTATATCTATAGATAACATTTTGTTAACGAGATATAAGTAATATTTGAGCAAATCGTTACAGTAAACAGACTTCTATTAATTACTAAACATTTTCTGATTTAGAAGTATATTATATCCCAGTTCCTGTGCAGTACATATATTGGTACTCGTGACATCAAAAGTCAAAGAAATGGCATCAACCCCTGCCTCATGTACCAGTTGTTATGAAGTTATTTTAGTTTCACAACACTTCCACTTTTAAAAAATGTAAGAAGGCATAGTATACCACTAATACTTGATTACTCCTCGAAGATGCTATCTCACTATTTCAGGTGAAAGCCCAGAATCGGAAGTTAACTTTCCAGGTATTTCCAAGCCCATACGATATCCCTTTCCTTGCACACTGTGTAGTTCCTCCTTTCAGCTGCATCTAAAAACAATTCTTTCAATTTGAGACATTAGAGATTAGGAAATCATGATGCAGTCCTGCATGGCCGAGTGCATATTTTCTTTCGCCATTTTGTTTTTTGTCCTGGGCGTTCATTCTGCTAGTAAGTAATTTTATATTTTCAATAGGATATTTTCTTGATATAAGTGTTTCTTTAATCATATAAACAACGTACTTTTTTATCTAAAAATTTGTCAACATATAGTGTCAGAACATAATTTTCAATGACTACTGGGTCGTTGTTTTTTGAGTACAAAATCGAATATTTTATATTAGTAATCTTCTGTGTATTTTTCAATGAAATTCTACTAGGTTGTTTTAATTTATTGAAACAGATCCATGAAATTGTTTGAAAATTTAAAGTATGATATTTTAATATTTTCCTTCATAGACCTTTTGCATAAAAATGTTTCTATTTTAAATGATTTGTGTAATGGAACTATTGTTTAGTATAGTTATCACGATCAGTTTTTAAGATACTCTAATTTGTGTTATTATTTTCGCCCAAAAGTAACATAGTAGATATAAAACCAAAGTAACAAGTAACAAAAGTAAGTATAAACAAAAGTAAGTATAAACAAAAGTAACATAGTAGATATAAAAGTAACATAGTAGATATAAAAGATATAAAACCATAGTAGATAAAGTTACCGCTATGATCCTTCCGGATCCCTAATTTATTTAAAAGTCTTTTATACGATTCCTAAACCAGCTATACTTATGACCGGAGGTGAAAGCAAGCTCCTTGAGCTTGCAAGGTACTCCAATAATTGTGATTCCTTGAGTCCTTGAGTAGATATAAAACATTTAATAACTTAAGATGTTTCTGATATGTAATTTTTTATGCAAATTTTTCATATTAGTGACCCAGATTTTCTAGTATATATATATATATATATATATATATATATATATGTATATATATATTTTATTTCTTTTTATTTCTTTGTATTTTGTAGAAAATTTTGGAATAGTGTATTATGAGTTACTACATACATTCTAACTTTGGATTTACTAATTTATATTTATATATATATATATATATATATATATATATATATATATATATATATATATATACATATATATATATGTATATATATATATATGTTAAACTGCATATGAGCATTTAATTTTTTAAAAAAACCAAATTTTTCCATATATTTTCATTGTTTGATTTAAAGTATATTACCCCCCCCCCCCCGATTATTCACTATTGTTTAACAGCATTTTAGCACTTTCCAACATTGTTGAAAAGTGTTTATGACTTTGGCCATTCTGTCTGTCTGCCCGTTCGCACGATAACTGCAGTAAAATGTACTTTATCGAAATAGAAATTTAGTATGTTGTTGAGACGTTCTGTATGAAGTTTGTAAATGAAAATGAATATCATCACCCAATTAGTTTCGGATTTAACCCGGGTTGAATAAAAATACATTGAACCCTATCGGACTTAATTTTTCAAACATTTTTTTAAGCGAAGTTAAAATTCACAAATTACTTCGAAAATTTTAGAATCAAAATATCACATAAAATGTGTAAAAAAAAATTTCTGCAAAATTCGTTGGAGTTTTTTGAATAAAAATTGAAATAATAATTACACCCATGATATATGAAGAGATCATGTGACTCATTTCAAAATAAAATATGGCTTCCATTGCGCTGTAACCATAGATGTTTAAAGATCGTTTACATTTATATTTAGCGTTGCATTCGTCCTAAAACCACTATATATTTGCTTATTATCTGTGTATCTAAATTCTGTGCCAATGCAATTATAATATTTTTTATTTTAAATGATCGCTAAACAGTATTCCTAGAACGAGGACTTATTTTAAGTCTAAACTATAGCATGCAGAACGTAAACAAATCAAGCGATTGTAAGGTGAGTTGTATAAGAATTGCTAAATTTTTTCACTCAAAATTAATTAACTCTGGAGTTTGGAATATAAGTGATATGAATGAAATATACATTAATGTTGAATAGAGAGGCAGGCGATTTATATTTCAATGACGTCATTTGAATAAAGTTCATTTTGTGTAACTAGCATTGTCGTTTTCGATGAAATTAAGTTTTCAAGTAAAATAAATTATACAGTACTACTGTGATAATTAAATATATCAGAGCTGAATGTATCACATTTTAAAGATGTTTAAATAAAATTGCTTTTCAGTTGTTGGAAAGTGTTTTATAATCAATGCTTCATGCATGATTGATCTATATTGTATTACTGGGATCAGTGTTTATTATAAACGCAAAAAAATAAACCGAACCTGTGAGACCAGAAATAGATTTGATGAGACACTTTTATGTCTGAAATTTATGGTGACCAAAACGGCAGACAACGTTTGTAGTCTGGTGGGCACCAGAGTTTATCACTCCGTGAGCCTAAAGGTCAGAGGACCATAAATTTCGGGGTGCCATACCAGAGGGACTGAGCTGGACCTTACGAAATGTGGAGTGGTGCCATTGGGTAAAGGAGTAACCAATAAGCGTCAAAAAGAAGTAAAGGCGGAGTTACCCCCCCCCCCCACACACACACACACACCACCACCACCACCACCACCGAGGGAACCACAGCCTGTGACCCGAGAACGAGAGAGACGACTATTGAATTTTGACTTAGGAGCATACCAAGAGACAGCTATGGAATTTTGACTTAGAAGCATGCCAGCAGAAACTATCACGATTTTGACTTAAGAGCACGACTACAGAAGAAGGAAAAACCTAACAGACTTGTAGAGTGTCCCGTAGAGGTTCCAAAATAATGGAGATATATCAATGTGTGAGTGAAATCAGAGTACGAGGAGGAGCCACACACCAAAGACTTATGGCCAATACTGAGAACTCATGCAAGCTTTTGAGATATGATATAAAGCCCAAGACGAATTGGAAGGTATGTGCTCAACAATAATCACAGGTCCTAGACGCGATAGTAATTTTAATAATTCTGGTCGCATATGTCCCCTCCGCTGCAATAAGTAATGAAAATAAATGTTATTAATAAATGTTTTATTGTTTAAGTTTAAATGGTGTGATCAATTTGACATTTTATTAATTAATTATTCCTTTACAGGACTGTCACGAAAGGTAAAATAATTGGAGGGTCAATAGCGGCACAACAAGCAATGTACAATTAAATCTTAATTCCACTAAATATGAATTTACGGCAATGTTAAGATGATTAATAATAATTAATGTTAATATAAAGTTAAACTTTAAGCTTCTTTTAATTTACTTTCCCACAGAACCTATTTCCCTATTTTTTTTCATAAATAATGTTCATCGAATCCGAAAGATTTTTTGTATAAAAATTTGTTACATGCATATTTCAACATTATATAATTATATAAAGACGTGCAACATTTACGGACAAACTAGAAAATGTTGCTTTGATACAGGGGTTAATTGCGCTCATTCTTTCATTCAACTTCACAAATGGCGAAGTCGCCAACAACTTATTCAACAACTTCTCGACAACTTCTCTTCTTCTTCTTCTTCTTCTTCTCAACTTCTCTTTCTTCTTCAACAACTTCTCAAAAGGCGAAGTCGCCCGCCGTATGAGAGTACGTGCGTGTTCTACACGAAGGTCGAATTTATGGTGTTTTTTAGCTCATTTATTGATATCACGGATTCAGTTCAAAGATGTTTTGAAAAAGAAATAGAATTTTTACACGATCTTTTCAGTCGTGTTAAGATGGAAACCATGCGATAATATTTCCAGTCTCGAAAGGAACCTATTTTTGCAAACATCATGCAAAATGACGCTTCAACATTTGTATTAACTAAAAATCTAATTTAAATTTCAAAAAAAAAAAAAAAAAATTATGAGATGTTTCATTATGGGAGCCAAGATAACAATGCAATAAATTTCGTGGCCGAACGCTTCTTAGATTTTCCGCTACAGAGACGACACCAACAGACAGACATATATCTTATTTAATTATTATATAGATAACTGGAAACGCGAGAGTATGAAACATGATTTCCTTTAAATAAAGGGAAATGAAATTTTTCATCTCGTGAAATCCCAGGATCAAAAAATTCTTAACGCAAAATTTGAAAAAAAAAAAAGTTGATATTAATAATTATAATAACAATAATAATAATAACAAAATAAATAAAAATGAAATATCTAGTATTGCATTCCCTAATCTTCGTGTGAGGTGTCGTTAGCAAGTAATTATTTTTTGCTTTCGGTAATGTAAGCATATGGAAAGTATTAGAATGGGGTCGAATATTGAAACTTATAGTTTCCGATGGATTTAGTCTGCGTGTGTGTGTCTGTCTGTCTTTGTATTCTGGTTCGATAACTATTTGACAAATTTCCATGAAATTTGGTAGATAAGTCATTTATGCGTTGCCCTGGGTGCAGAAATTACATAAATATGCGGAGAAAACAAACTTTAAATTGTTAAACATCAAGTTGACCATTAAGAATTCTTGAAAAGGCGTGAAACATGGAATATTTGGGATTTCCATTTCAGAATCATTAAAATGGCAAAAAAAAATCAACAGCGCAATACTAATGAATATAACGGATAAAAAGTAAAACATAGTTTTTAAAGTAATGCATCTTTTATTACATGTATGTAATTTAAATGTGTGAAAAATGTATGCAACATGTATGTATAAACGACAACGACGTAACAAATTTGAGCTTTATATCTGACAGATTGAGTCGGTAAGGTTCAATATAAAAAAAAAATTTAAAGTAAACGACGAAAAACAGAGACATACTACATTTGGACTTGTTAGCTGTTCCGTTTCTTGAGTTATTCTCAGATAACAAGTGCATTCCTATAACGAACCCAGCACGAGCTAGCCCGGTAAGGTTCAAAATACACACAGAGGGAGAGAAGGAATTAAAAAATACTGAAAAAGACTAGTAAATTTGGACTTCCCAGTTACTTCGGTTTTGGAATGCTTCGTCTAAACGAGTACATTTCGGGGTGGGGTCAGAACAGGCTAGTCCTATAAGGTTCAATATCAAAAGAATTAAAATACACTATAAAAAACAACAAGCTGAATTCGGACTTTCTAGCTGCTCCAATTCTCGAATTATTTTCAAAAAACGAGTACATTCATATTGCGAGTGCAAGATAGCCCGATAAGGTTCAATATCCAAATAAGTAAAATATACCACAAAACAAAATAACACGCTAAATTTGAACTTTCTGGCTATTCTCGAGTTGCTCCCTAAGCTAGTACATTCTTTATGGCATTCTCAGGATGGGCTAGCCCGATAAGGTTCTATAAAAAAAAAATATTTAAATGTGCCACTAAAGGTAATGGTATATCAAATTTTATGTTACTGTGATTATTGGAACTCTTCAAAGATTTAAATCACACTAACAAACAAACAACATATCGAGTTAAATAAAAATTTGTAAAGATAACAAGAGTGTAATTAAAAATCAGAGTAAAAATTTATATTCCTATAATTGAATCTCCCCCCCCCCACACACACACACACAGACATTTCTACACTGCAGCAAAATCTGTATTTTGTGTAAAGAATGGGGTAATATAACCTGATCATTTTTACCATAGGTAAAACACACAATTGCTGCGACTCCAACGACGCAGAGGAAAATTTGATTTTCATTGGTGCATCTTGCAATAGCAAAACAAATTACTTGAGTAATATAGCGCAGAATTTCCAGCCAGTTACTGAAGAAGGATTTTAAATAAAGAACAAAATAAAAGAAACCTGATGACATTCCCTCAATTAAGCAATAAATTTACTTCTTGCACAGCAAAAAAATATATATAAGATCTACGACACAATGTTTTAATGTTGAATTTGTGCATTTGGCGCTTTTCCGGATGACAGCGTGTAAAACTACTTCGAAGTACCCAATTTGCTTAAATTTCACTGACCTCTGCATTGACAATTGGCAATATTGACAGCATCCGCAATAAGCAATACAGTCCATATATTAAAATAGTTGAATAATACATTCATCAGTTTAAAGTCATTTTCGTTAACGTAGCGCCATTTTCCAATTTTAACGATATTCACCTCAATCTGGAGCAAATTATCGCCAAATTGACGATATTTCACTAAATGAGCCGCCAAATTCGTCAAATGTAACGTCAAGCATTACAGACAAATGAAGAGAAGAGCATTTCTTATATATAAATGACTGGCGAATTGTTAAAATATAAAACTATTACACAAAGTATATTCTCTCGTGAATGTAATGAACTAGATCCACGAGAATGATATTGTCAAATTTATTGCATTATATTTCATATAAAAATCGAACATATTTCACAATAATCAATATAATTTTTTTAATTTTATATGATTTTTTTTTTATATAAATTTATTTTCAAAAGTGCAATATCTTGAGAACCGTTCATGCTAGCGATAAAAAATTATATAAGTAATGATTATATACGTAACATTATTAAATATTTTAATTTTTTGGCGATTCTTTTCAAAATTTCATTCTCAAATTCGGGGTCTTTCGAGCATTTGATTGCGTTTAAAATCAATAGATTTCCAGTATTCACTAATTGATTGATTGAAGACCCTGACCACACGACCAACCCGAAGGTTTATGGTAGCTTAATGTGTGTCCGGGAGAGGAGTATTCACTAATTGTAATTATTTTTAAAATTATAAATTTATTCACTAATTGTAATAATGTATTCACTAATTGTAATTTTTACTCGAAACGCACCATTCGTTCGTGAGATATCTTCTCCACAGATTCACGGACGCACACACACATACCCACACACGTACTTATTTAAACACATACGTACTTATGCGCACACACACGTACTTTTGCACACAGACATCCCCTCAAAAACAATCGATTCTAGTTTAGGGATGCATGAAGCGTGCTTGCTCTTCGTCGAAAACTTGACTTTGAAATTCCGACCCCGTCACAATACTTCCCCTATATATTATACTTTGTACTTACGTAAAGTAATAATTTTCCTAGAAATCAATTTCCTCCATTTTTTGGATGACGCTAAGTATCTATTTGGTGCAATAAAGTATACAGTTTTGATGTCACTGCAATGCTGAATGATAGTTTCATAAAATATCCCAATTAAGTTACCGTAAGATTTCCGAAATATGGATGGGAAATTTCTGGGGAAAGAGGGGGGAAATCCGCAATGTTCGCTTTTCTTTTATAACATATTGTCATCAAAGGGGAAAAGTTTTGCAATGCTTAATTATGATGTTGCAATAGTCAACAGTGAAAGTTTTGTGTAATACTGTTGCAGACAAAATAGGGCAAGTTATTATGCAATTGCAGAGAATAGCAAATGAGAATTTAAGCTAGCTGAGATAACGGTCACTTTACAACGCAGAAAAATTTATATTTATACATGTCCGAGAGATGTTTTGCACAACGTTGCTTTCAGAACTATTATTCGCCGGGGGAGGGGGGGACGAAAGAAACTGTAGGGGGGCAAGTTTTCTATTTGCGCTATATAAATGTATCCAAATGCTGTCACATAAATGGAAACTACGTTAACATAAAATGCCTCAGGGGGCATAATCGTCTCAGGGGGGGGGGGGGGGGTTGCCCCCTCTAATGTATGCCTGCAAGAAACACTGTTTCCGCGTGCTCTGCCTCTTCCTGTTGAACCCATCGAGGTGAGATAAAGGATCCTATGCACGAACGTAAATAAACAGCCTGCGTAGTACAATGCGCAGAAACATAAGGGCAAAAGAGCATTATTTTTAGCATAACGGGTCATAGTAAACTGACAATGATGGTACATAAAAATTGAAACAAAGCACAGTAAACATCGAAATTAACTTTTGTGCTGAAAATAAGTTATTTAGACTACTTGAGTAACAATATATGTTTAAATATTTCATTTGCTAAAGTGCACTTTAAGTGATTTTAAGTGAATGTACATTTTTTAGCGTCGTCACTAGCAAGTTTTCTGAGGATGTATAATTTCCTAAAATATTCTGCAGTATATATGGGAGTAAGAAGATAAAGGGGCATAACGAATTTTCTTTAAAAAAACTAGTGTATATATTTTATTGAAAGTGAATATTTTATTTTCCGGTAAACTAAAAATATCCGTCAAAGAAGAAAAATTTAGATATGTCCCTCTAAAATCAAAGGTTAAACGATTGTATATTACTAAATTAGTCGTTTTCAATGCAGAAATAATGAAAAATTCCATATTGCTAGGCATACGAGTATTTTGTTTTGGAAACGTAAGGGCAAAATTCTTCGTGTGACGTCACGTGCTCATGCTCTATATCTCAGGTAGAAGGCTGAACCTGAGATAAAACAGTGTAATCGATACTTAAAATGCATCAGCCCGTTTGATACTGAGGCCCCTGATTTGTTACATGGTCTCTTTTATCATTGCTACAGTGTTATTGAACTCAGAAAGTAAAATTACTGAGAAGTTGCAGTGCGTTAGAAATATCAAATTTTTGTGACAGATTGAGATGTCTGTTCAATGTTCTGTTGTTGTTATCCTGTCCCGAATCCACTGAATTACTGTCGGATTTCCGGAAAGTAGAAATGTACACTGTAGCAAACTATCTTCCGGGAAATGTTTAATAATGATATATTTGCACTCTCTAGAGGTGGGTTAGTCTCAAAATGTGAAAGGGAACTTTTGAAGAAGTTTCAGCAAGATAGAAATGTTCGCTTTTCTTGTCAGCATGTTGTCACTAACTAAATTCCGTAGAAAATGGGTCAATAACAGGCATTTTTAGCAAGGCTTGGTTATGATTAGGGCCCGAACGTTGAGGACCTAATAATTCTTCAATAATGTCCATAAAAGACGAAAACAATGTCCTTAAAAACATGAAAAAATGCTCTTCAAAATAAAAAATAACTGCCCTAAAAATTTGGAAAAAAAATCCCTTTAAAACGGTTTGTATCATCTTTTTCAAAATTTTAAAATTAAATAACTTCATTCTTAACCGATTCATAGATTAGAATTTAGACTTTTCTTTATAAAATATTCTTGATGCATTTTCGAAATTTAATGAAGACTTCCGAATCTGTAGCAATTCTTTGATGCAAATTCGAAATCCGGTGTCAAAATTGGATACTGCCCTCAGAAATTTTGAAGTTGGTGAGCATCTAGATATGCAGACGGCTCCTTATGCAAATTCTGAGCATATGAATTTGTAGAAGATGTTGTTCCCTATCGAATGGTATATTTGAATTTTCTCTACTGCAAACAGAGCACGAAAAACAAGGAGTGATTCGTTTTTATTTTTTGTTTATTTATTTTTACTACATCTGTATTACATTGAACATATTTTCCTAGTAGTCTCCAGGTGTCCAGGAGAAAGACTGTACACTAAAAGTCAGAATCAGTTGCAACCTGTTTGTTCTGTTAGGTAGTACAAGTACATGAAGGGTTTGGAATATCAGCAAGAGTACAAGATTAGAAGCTAGATTTGAATTGTTTTGTGTACTCCCTTCTCCGCAGTCTCTTTCAAAAAGGAATAATGAGAATTCTGCTTTCTCAAAACTGGATAGCACGAAACGGTATCTTGAATTAAGTTGCCAGAATGAGAACTGTTTTGTTTCGTCTGGCAATCTTGGTTTGGAGTATCAAAGCATAATCCTTCTGAACATTTAATTTGTTTTAAAGAAAATAGCAAAAAAATTTTAAAAATCACTCAAAACAAAACTAAGAAAAAAACATTACCCATAAAATATTTTAGAATGCCTCAAAATATCTAAGCATGCCCTAAAATCTGTAAGGAATTCCCCAAAAAGAAAAAAAAGTCCCCAAAATGCAGGAAATGCAATTGTTATCCGGGCTCTACTTATGATGTTGTTGCAATATCGAATAATAGTCTGGTGTGATGCTGATACATCATAATATGTGGTAAGTTATTGGTCAGTAAAAGTAAAATTATTATTCCTATTTGTTATGAAACAACTATTTTATTTGAAATCTTTCTGCATATTTTTCCCTGTTAAACCCAGCAAATCGATTCGAGGACGAACATCGAAGTTCGCGATCTTCGGACTCGTGTGATAAGAACAGTGACTGCATGCTAATAAGACGGTGCAAGCCTTACAAAAGCCTACCAAACTGGGAGGGTGTCGGCAAATCCTGCAATGACAGATCTGGATATAATCGACGTGTATGTTGCCCCAAACGAATCCAAAGGCCAACCACAACAGAACCGCCGGCTTCAAACATCGAAGACTACAGTAATGACGTCTTCTCTCGAAGAGCACACTCTGGTAAGCCTTTTAAATGTAATGATGTACCATTTTAATTAATCCACTTGCTTGCTCTTCGATGATTCCGGCAATCTTTTTAAGAACAAATTAGACAAATTCGTGGAATAAATATTGTATCTCACAAAACCACCACTTCATGGTCAAAAAACTCACCGCCAAGTACAAAACATAAAAAACCTCCTTCCGAAAAAGTTAAATCTCAAAATGGTTTGCGCCAAGTTTCCGCAGAACCGAAAATGTATTTTCAGGTCTAGGCACCCGCCGAAGGATCATTTCTTCAAATCGCAAGTAACCCTTTTTAATCGTAGTCATTTTTAACACTTTCTAACATAAGTTGAAAGGTGTTTATAACTTTGTTCATCCTGTCTATCTGCCTGTTCACACAATAACTGTCTTAAAAATGTCTTTATCGAATTGGAAATTTAGTATGTTATTGAGACTGTCTGTAGGACATATGGGAATGTGTATGTAAATGAATAATATCACCTAATTAGTTTTGAATTGAATCCGGGTTGAAAAAGTGAAATACATTGAACCCTATGGGACTTCATTTTTCAAGCATTTTTTAAGCGAAATTAAAATTTACAAATTGTTCCGAAAATTTTAGGAAATATTATCGCATTAAATATATAAAACAATTTCAGCAAATATATTCCGTAGTTATTTAAATAAAAATTATAATAACAATTACACCCATATTATATGAAGAGATCACGTGACCCACTTCAAAATAAAATATGACATCCATATTTTTTCCCCGTGTAAAAATCGTGATTTTTAAAGTTCTTTTAAATTTATGTTTAGTGTTGCATCCGTCCTAAAACCACTTCATTTTTGTGCATATTCTGTGCATCTATATTGTGCTCCAAAGAAATTGGAATATTTTTGAGTTTAAATGATCATCAAGCTTTGATTATTTCCGAAACGAGGCCTAATTTTAATGGAAACAGAATGTAAACAAATCAAGTGACTGTAAAATGAGTTGTTTAAGAATTGCTGAATTTTTTCACATAAAATTATTTAGCTCCGGAGTCTGGAATATACGTGACATGAATGAAATATTCATTGCTCTTAGATAGAGAGTCAGACAATTTATATTTCGATGACGTCATTTGAATAAAATTCATTTTTTCCTTAAAGCTTTAAGTTTTCAAATATGATAAATTACTGTAGTACTGTGATAATTTAAAATATATAAATGTATCGCATTTCAGAGATGTTTAAATAAAATTTTATTTCAATTGGAAAGTATATTTTTCGTGAGTTCCTGGTAGAATTTCCAAGTGTTCAATTTGAGAAATGCTAACTTACAACATTATTTCATTTGATTCCTGTTCTTGTAATACATGTTTACAAACAGTATGTTTTACAACATATCCCTAAATCGCTCCTGGAAAAGTATCAAGAGGCACATCTGGAAAAAAGTTAATCTACAACATTAATGTCATTTGACTGTATATTGCACTTTTAGAGATCCATGTTTAAAAGAAGTATATTTTGCCATATATTACTCTCCTTATATACATAATGTATAAGGAAAGTATTGTGACGGGGTCGAAAATTCGAATTCGAGTTTTCGACGGGAGAGCACGTTTTAAGCATCCCTGATCACGAATCAAACATTTTTAAAGTGATGTCTGTGTGTGTGTGTGTGTGTGTGTGTGTGTGTGTGTGTGTCAGTGAGTCTGTGGAGACGATAACTGACGAACGAATGGTCCGATTCGAACCAAATTTGGTACAAAAATCACAATCCATAAACACTGGAAGCCTATTGTTTTTATATGCAATCGAATGTTCAGAACCCCCCTACATTTTCGAATGAAATTTTGAAAAAATCGTCAAAAAATCAAAACCACTAATAAAGTTGCGCAAATAGACATTTCTTATGTAATTTTTCATTAGAAAACGATTGACATAAATTTTAGAACGCTAACATGAACCGTTCTCGAGATATTGTACATTTTTCAAAAAAATTATCAAAATGTCATATAAAATAAAAAAAAATACTTCCTATTGAGGAACATGTTCACTTTTCATATGTAATACCATGCGATAAATTGAGTGATATCATTATCGTGGATCTAGCTCGTTTCATTCATGAAAAAAGATACTTTGAATAATACTTTTGTATTTGAACGCCAATAGTCATTTATCTGCTGTAAGAATAACTTATTTCTTAGTGCATAACGCTTGGCGAGATTTTGTGGCGACGAATTTGGCGGAATGTCGTCAACATGGCGAGTTTTTTGAAATGTTGCCAAATTAACGAAAATCTCGCCAAATGGATAAAAAGGACGCTAAATCAATGAAAATGACGACTAATTGTCGAAAATTCAATATCTTGGAAAGAATATTAGTATCTACTATAAGAAAAACCTATTTTTTTTATTGTAAAAGTAGTAAATTCCTCACATTATATAAGGGAAGTCATGTGTTGCCCACATCAGATTTTTTTTAGTGAGCTCCTGGTAGAATTTTCAAGTGTTCAATTCGAGACATGCTTATTTACATTATTATTATCACTTGATTGTATCTTGTACTTGGAGAGATACATGTTTTAAAATAGCTCACTTTGCCATATATTTTTAGAAATCTCCTGTAAGAATATCCGAAAAAATACAATACAATTGCCATTTTATTTTATCAAGCCCTTGCAGAGATATATAATTACTCAGAGAATATCTGCCACATGTCTTTACAGATATCCTGGAAAGTATCCATAAGCATATATCTGGAGAAAGGCTTATCACATATATTAATGCCCCTTATCCGTCATATATCTCGGAATTTTGTGGACATCAATACTTCTCCATACAGTAGTATGAGAATGTAAAAATGTATTGGTGATTAAAGATGTAATGCATCGATATTTAAGAGCAATTTTTAAATTTATTCAGTAGATTACAGCAATTTAAAACATTTAAGGGGGGGTGTTTTCGCCCCCCCCCCCTTCACTGTAGGCTATTGCTTTGTTAAATACTGATCCACAACATTAATAGAATTTCATTTTATTCATTAGCCTTTATCGCTGCAGGTGAGGAGCCAACCTATAGGTTTACAGCTTTATAATACCCTCGTCATGGAATGTGCGACGGTTAGCAAGAAAATGGAAAATGCTTGTATTACAGAGATACTATGTAAAAAAAGAAAATTTGATTACTGTGATTTTGGAAAACAATATTTTATATAAAAGCGTGCTGACTCATGAACACATATAAAATGATTACACATTTATGGGACATACAATCACTTTTGCGACATATTAAAAATACTCGTAAAATTTAAACAATTATGAAATATAAATACTTATGAAAATAATTATAATAGTATTGAATTGAAAAAATAAAATAAAATAAAAAGTGGGAAATAAGCAACTTCCTTTGACACAACTGTGTTTAAACGCCATTAAAAAAAATCAATATATCTACAACAGTTAAAGCATAACTTATTATAAACAAATAAATGCCCGTGTCGTTATGAAAGTCGAAAAACGCAGATGCTCACGCACTTAATATATTCAGACATAATCACAAGATTTCAGAATATGCAATAAAATATTTCTCAAAACATATAAACACGAATACTAAAGCACACAGTATGAGTAAATTGTACGTTTAATGTGTAATGCAATTTCGTGTAAATTCATCTTATCCTTTCTTTCCTTAGAATGTGGGAAGTCTCAGCCTAAAGAAATAGGTCCCAGAAAAGGTTATATTATCGGAGGCGTAAATGCAACAGAAGGGGAATTTCCGTGGATGGTAAATGACTTTATTTAAAATACTTTTTTTAATATAAATAACATCTATGATTTTGATCTGGACACTTATATTTCCGAACAGATAAAAATGTAAACAATTATTACTAGTTTTCTTGAAAATGGTGTACCATACACAAAAATAATTTCATCATTTTTTTTTTTTACAAAGCTTTTATTGTTTTATAAGAATCGCCTTTTCAAGTTCAAGAAGATTGAAAATGTTTTGTTTTTCAAGTTGATAATGCTCATACGTAGGCTAGTATTGAAGTTTTTAGAAAATAATACGTAAAATATTTTTGTAGGGTAGTAAATCGTTTTATTATTTTTCAAAATATTCACCTTTGACATCAATTTATTTTTTCATTCGAATAAACCAATTTTAAAAAGAGTTATGCCAATCAGAAGTAGGTATAACAGACACATGCGATTTTTAAGTTTCTCACTGCTTCTTTTGGGCTGTTAAATCGTTGAACACGCATTTTATTTTTGATTGTTGAGAACAAGAAAAAATCATCGGGTGCAAATTAGGCTAAATAAGAACTGACTCATCTAATCGATGTTTTCGTGTTTCAAATAATTGATAGTTTGAAATGCAGTATGGGAGCTTACATTGTTGTGATGAAGGATGATGCGACGTTTCGCATTGTTTTTTCTGATTTGAGCAGCTATTGCTTAATAAACAAATTGTCGTATGCTGATCAGCATTTACGATCCTCCGAAGCAAAGGTTGGAATATGACCTAATTTACCAAAAAAAAAACGAAGCAATCATTTTCTTTCAAACACTTCGTCCACGAACAGCGTTTTGAGATTTGGTTCATTTTGAAATGCCCAAACAGTAGATTGTTGTTTTGTTTCGGTCGGGTTCATAGAAATGAATTCCCATTTCGTCACCTTTTACAATGTCAAACACATGATTTGAAGCACAAGAGTTGAATCTTGTGGGATTTTCGTTGCGCTATTTAACACGAGCATCATTTTTGAGCTTGAGTTCAATTGCGTGGAATCCTATGCACACATATATTTTTGACTTTTAAATGATCATGCAAAATTGAATGCACTCCGGTCCTTGAAATGTTTAAAGACACCCCAATTTCATCATATTGACATGACAATCGAAAGTGATCATTTGTCATTTGTTGCACAGCATAAATGTTGTCTGCCGTCACTGTAGTTTTTGGTCTACCTTCTTAAAATTCATACAGCGTCTAAGATGGAATTAATTAAACCAGTTGAAAATTGTTACTTTGGATGGTGCTTCATCATTAGAAGTAGAATTTATACAATCCAGACACTGTTGCTGTGTCTTCTTCTTCCTCTTCTTCTTCGATCTAGATCGTCTGACCTACCCGAAAGTGTAAGGTATCTGTTTCGGCGGCCGGGAAGTGCCACCTAATTCAGACCGAAAACCAGTGAGGGAGCCATCCACAGGGACTGTACCCTGCTTTCCCTACCACCAACTCCTGGGAAGGACCTACGGTCCCACATATTTAACGTGCCCGTACTCCGTGTGAACACTGGGACAGTTTGGGCAAAGCCGGTAATCGTACTCGGATCGTCCGAGTGCAATCCCCGCGCGCTAACCGCTGGACTGTCGCGCCCCGATATGTCAACCCTTGTCGAAAGTCATAATAAATCAAAGTTCGAACATTCCTCTGACTCAAATCGATGTTTTTTCACTACCTTATTAACTTCAAAATGACGCCTTTAAAATAGTTTTATAGCATTTCGCGTTCCTTAACAGCCAAGTTTAACTTTTAAAAACCTTTGCCACTTTCCAAACACTGAAGTACTGGCCTTCGTATCTTGAAACTAACAGTTCTGGCTATGAACTATGACAAGTAATTTGTAGCCCCTGGTATATCCTACATGGATATGAAATATATAAAATTGAATTTCAGTTTCGTTTCTAGTTTCTGAAATAGAGCAGTTATAATTTTGATATTTTAATATTTTGAACTGTTTTGAAAATGTCTAAAGACAAGTCATCTACAAAGGAAGATATTATCTATACAAAACCGATTCGGCTTCACCACTACTAATTTCTTATATATATATTTTGTAGATATTGCGTAGTAATAGCATATTTTCTGGTTGTGCAGGTTGCTATTACAAGTCGAATCAATGGAACGAAAGTTCAATGGTGTACAGGATTTCTCATCGACAGTACGCACGTCATTTCAGCAGCTCATTGTTTCGAAGATAATAAAAGGTAAGTTCTTATGTTTTCGTGGTAGTTTTCACATCATTTTTTCTATGAGAAAGACCTTTGACATCAAAAAACTGCTGGAACAATGTAAATGAACATCATGACACACTATTCTCCTGAACTAAGCTCATAAACATAAACTCTTTCTGAACAATATACTTCGTTCTCGGGAGTGACTCACGGCGTTCTTTCAGCAGCTGTTTTCATTAAAATTTCGTATCCGACGCGTATACAAGCTCATTTGCATACTCTGAAAAGTTTCCACATATTCCGGAGGGTACTCATCCAATAAAATAGAAGGAGCTCAATTTGGAAATGGAAATGAGATCAGTCAATCAAGTAGATCAAGCAGCTCAAGAAGATCGAGGTTAGATCGAAAGGATCGTTAGAATCAGTTAGATTTAGTCAGTTTAATGTCACGCGGTTAAGTCTGCAAGTGACGATTTATGACTCAGTTATCTTTTCTGTTTTAACAGTCGACTTTAAAAACTCAAGTAAATATGAGTTCACTTCAGTTATAATTTATCCACTAGTCTAAAGAGTGATAATGATTAGTGTCGCCTGATAATAAAAAGCTTCAAAGTGAAAGTAAATGAGAGGTATGTTTCTCGATATGCGATGATCAGCTTAAGGTGGACAACGAAAGGCATATCAGCTGAGGCATATCAGCGAAAGGCATATCAGCGAAATGCATATCAGCATTACCACAATTTTCCAATGCTCCAGATTGAGCTCTTTATGCCAGTAAACAACTTCGAGCTCTTATGTAAATATTCTTGCTGCTCAAATTTAAAGTAGCAGCCACTGTATTTTGGCAAGATTCTGATTTTTAAATACAGACTAAGTATTTTTCTACTGAAAACGACTTGACTTTATTTTCTTTCCTTTTGAAACTTCGTACTTATGCTAGCCCTAATGACCGGAATGACGTTGTGAACTAAATCGATTTCTTACGTCCACCATTCAACAACTTAACTGCTATAGGCTAAGAAGTTTCTAAAACCTAATTTAAATTTATATTCTACCGACAAGATTACGGGCCCCAGTTAAACACCCAAAAAGAAAACAAGAAAGATCAATCATGCATAAAGCATTGATTATGGTACACTTTCCAACTTCAATGCAATTTTATTTAAAGATCTCTAAAATGCGATACATTCCTCGGTGATATTTTTAAAATTATATTTGAAAACCTAAAACTTCATCGCTAAAAAGGAACTTCATTCAAATGACGGCATTGAAATATAAATTGCCTGGTTTAAACATCTCTAAAATGCGATGCATTCCTCGGTAATATTTTTAAAATTAACATAATACTACAATAATTTATTATATTTGAAAATTTCATCGAAAACAACTGAAATTCATTCAAATGACGTCATAGAAAAAATAATACGCCTGGCTCTCTTTATAAAAGCAGCATTTCATTCATACCATTTTCCCATTCATTTCATTCATCACAATACTATAATAATTTATTTTGTTTAAAAACCTAAAACCATGGACGTACACGTCATTTAACTCTATGCTTAAAACTTCATTGAAAAAGTCGTCTGGGTTCTCTGTGTAAAATCAATGAATGTTTCATTCATATCAGCTATATTGCAGACTCCATGAGCTCAATAATTTTGCGTTAAAGAAATGCAGCAATTCTTATACAACTCATTCTACATATTTTGGTATTTACATTCTCCATAAGTGAAAATTAGGCTTTGTTGTAGAAATAATCAAAGTTTGATGATCATTTAAACTCAAATATATTGTAATTGCGTTCTTTCGGTATGTAGATGCACAGAATTTCAGCAAAAATAAATTTAATAATATTTAAAGTTTAAATACATTTTACAAACATTTGAAAAATAGGAATACTAATGAAATGCATGCCAACACGCCTCCCCTTGTCAAAAATCACACTTAAACATAAACATTTTTAATTTGTGCTAGAATTTCATTCAGAAATTATAGAAAATTAAAATATATAAATTTCTCGTTATATTAAAAGCTTGCTGGGTTTGCGGATGGCAAAATTATTTCTGATTGCATCCCACAATTTGACAGTCCAGCAAAAGTGAAGAACTATTTTATGTAATATCTTAACATTTTTACAAAATAGCGCTCATTTGCGTCAAATTAACATTGGCGACAAACTCCCTAACTACACAACCTGATTAGAATTCTTGAATTCGAGAAGTGTTATTCACCCATTTCTACTTATAACGGTATCGATTCCTTCTTTCGTACTATACGACCTACTTGGTTATGATTTTTGAAAATAATTTACTCATGGGCATGATAAAAAAAATAAATTAACTCTTGGAAAGATATTTATTATAAAATATATCTCTTTTTTCTTTCTGGAGAATATAGCAAGAATCAGAATTTAATTGAATTTGTTTTTCTCCCTTTATTAAACAATTTTTATTTAAAAAACTACCTAACATGTTTTACGGAATTTTTTTTTTATATATTTTATGGGATAATTTGAATATTTTCTAAAACTTTCGAAGCAATTTGTGAATTTTAAACTCGCTTAAAATATGTTTGAAAAATTAAGACCCATAGGGTTCAATGTATTTCATTTTTTCAACCCGGGTTCAATCCAAAACTAATTGGGTGATATTATTCATTTAAATTCCCATAGGTTCCACAGACCGTCTGAAAAACATACTAAAATTTAATTTTGATAAAGTTATTTTTCCGACACTTATAGTGCTCACGGACAGACAGACAGAATGAACAAAGTCACAAACACTTTTCAACTATGTTGTAAAGTATTAAAAATAGACGCGTCCTAATGATCGAGGTCGTCAAAATGTAATTGCTGAAATATGGAGTTGAGTTGCTCCACCGCTACTAAAGTGCGAAACCCTGGATGTGATAAAAATCGATAAGCGTCAAGAGACAATTGTGCGTCTTGGTGCAACAACATGCCTATTGCATTAAAGCAGAAGGATGCTATGAATTTATCTACAGAACTTTAAAACCAGTTGATGAAACCGTATCCCGGCGGGACCAAGAGGATTTCTCGCGTAGACTATAGCATTAGAGAGCATTAGCCGTGCTGTTTTATGGTCTTTCGCCCGGATACCAAGAGCTAATCAGTATAACAGATGATCCAGCGAATGTATGAGAAAAGTTAAAAACTCATTTCGAAACAACGAGGGCAAATCTGGTACGTCTGCCCGACGAGTTCTTCAGTATCCGTCTGCAGGGTGATGAATACATCTACTTCCTTTGTGCTCCACTTAAGCCGTGGCTAAATTGTATGACATTAAACTGACTGAATCTAGCTGCCTGCTTTCTCAAGCAGCTTGGAACCATCAGTTTATATGGAGAAGTCCTGCCTAGCTTCATAGTTTGTGTGCCATTTAATAATCCTTTCACTCCCAGGTTCCACCAACATACTGCTATTCTTTTTGACCTCACTGACCCTAATCAACTCCTCACCAACGAGGATGTCTTGTCTCCAACTTAAGTTTAATTTCAAGGGGATGCATCCCGCAAGAATAGTGAGAGCATCAAAAGGGTGGTGGTAGAATAAGCCTTGGTTTTACAAATGAGAGGAATACATTCAATGGAGTGGTTCTCATTAATGGTCCTACACTTCAAGTTCAACCAAACTGACTTGTTGGAACCTGGGTGGCTTGAAAGTATAGGCAAAATAATCGGCTGCAGAATATCGACGACGTACCAGTAAGACGCCAGATTGGCTTGCAGCACAATTAAAGGAGATCAACTGCCCCACGAGATAGTTCCCTAGACAGTGATACCAAGTATGATGGCCGTTTACCGTCGGACAACAAATGCGGGGTAGGAAAACAGGCCAATCTTCCCCCCACACATGTATGTGGCGGTCATCAGCATGGAGAGATAAGAGGGATTCGTCGCAAAAGACAACATGCCTTCAGTCGGACACTGTCCAGGCTGATCGAGCTCGACACCAATCCAGACGATTCTGCCTAAGTTGAGGGGTCAGTCATAAGCACCTAATCCCACTTTCTGCCAGTCGTCTCTGAATAGTGTCCTTGATACAGAATGCATGGAGGATAACAAATGCTTTCGAATGGCTGATAGCGACGCCATTGGTATGGACTTGTCTCCTCTCCTAGCTGCACGATCCTCTCTAGCAGTTGTCTGTCTAGGTCACCTTGGGCCTCTGCTACGGTTACGTGTATCTCCTCTGATTCATTATTACCAACACTGAGCAACTCTCATATCGCTCCGACCAAGATAGGGACTGGTACGTCTGTTGGACCAACCATATTCCCTACCATCTTCCTTAAGATGCGACCTCTCTTTAAATCTAAGAATTTTTAGTAGCGCCGTCGGTTACGTCACAAAGGCATTTTTGTACACAACTTGCAATGTCAAAGCAGAAAATCCAGTTCCGTTGTATGTGATTTAGAAAACAGGTCGTATGAATAGCGGCACGATGCGTCGTTCTCAAACTCAATGCATGAGCCTAATAACATCAATAGCACTGACAGTTTGATCATAGACACACCGTTACAACGGCATTTGCATGCCGAGTTTCGCGGCTGTAGCTCAAATATTTATAGGTGCATGTATATTTTTTGCAACAGTCTATTATCATAGAACAGCTAAGTCGGCACAATAGATAGAAAGTCAACTGACCAGATACTATGTAAGTAGGGAAAAACGCGCCACAGAGGGGAAGAACACCCCACAATAGGGAAGAACGCGCCACAGAAGGGAAGAACACCCCACAATAGGGAAGAACGCGCCACAGAAGGGAAGAACACCCCACAATAGGGAAGAACGCGCCACAATCGGGAATAATTTCGCTCCCTCAGTAACACCAGTAACTGTTTAGAAGCGTGCATACCATTTTAGCATATTATTTTTTATGTTCCAGGCCAAGTCGATACTTTGGAAAGATCGGCAGGGTGAACGTGAACGATGCCGACGAATACAGGTTCCACAGAATCGTCGTGCACAAGGGGTACAGACGAACAACGTTCTATAATGATGTGGCGGTACTGACGCTAAGCAAAGAAGTGGATTTTGATGGCTTCAATCCCATATGTCTGCCGGACAAGCAGGCTATCCGGAAGGTTGTGGAGGGTCAGGGGACTACCGTGGCTGGATGGGGTATCGAGAAAGAAGGTAGGAATTTCAGTCACAATACCCTCTAAAGTGGACGTTCCCAAATCTATACACCGCTCTCACAGTACAGCGATTCACATCCTTGGAACTAAGCTTTGCGCTTATCAATGCTCTTCATCACCGAATAGCCGATAACTGACCTTTATGGTGGAAGCCTGAAAACCTGATACATAAGGTGATTTTGCAAATCTCTATGGTAACCAATGAAGTAAGTCATACTACGCAGCAGACTTCACATTTCTAGAAGAATAAGCTTAGAACGGACTAGACCGCAATATGGTCAGGTTCAGCCTCAGCTGTTCGAACTTGTGCATTGTATCCCGTGTAGTCTGAGATCAATATGCTAGTAATTTGAAGTCGACTGTGTATGACTGTTTGCTGTGTGGTAGGACTCAGTTCGTCGATCAGCTCAAAAACTCACTATATTGAGCATGCAGCAATTTTATCTTATTGGCTATGCGGTGCTGAAGAGCGTATAATTTGAATTGGTGTATGCTGATAGTTGCACTGGGAGCGCGATTTCTAGAAAGAATTATCTTTACCTTTCAGTAGCTGTGTTATTTTTAGAAAAATATTGTGCATTTTTAAGTAAAATCTTTGTTGCCAGCAACTACACAACTCTTCCATAAAGATGAGAAAAAGCAGGAAATCACATAATCCACATTAAATATCTTAAACAAGAGTTTCATGAGATCCTTCATAAAGTGACAAACGGTGTGTACTCTTCATTTTCGACAGAACAGTTAAATATTTTATTACTCTTTTGCCCACTCTTTTTGTAAAGTTTCGGAACTGGCATCTCCGAAACATATGTTGTTGTTGTTGAGACCCAGACCGTCCGACCTACCAGAAAAGGTGTAAGGTAACTGTTTGGACGGCCGGGAAGTGCCACCCAATTTAGACCGGAACCCAGTGGGGGAGGCATCCACAGGGACCGTACCCTCCTTCCCCTACCACCAACCTCTCGGAAGGACTTACGGACCCACATGTTTAACGTGATCGTACTCCGCATGAACACGGCGGCAGTTCTGGCAGCGGCGAGAATCGCGCGCTAACCACTGGGCTGCCGCGCCCGAAAAGAGCCAACAACACGCGGTGTTCCCAGGTGGTCACCCACCCAAGTACTAACCGCGCCCGATGCTGCCTGACTTCGGTGATCTAACGAGAACCGGTGTTTTCAGCACGGTACGGTCGTTGGCCTTCCGAAACATATGTGAAAATCCTCAGTAAATCCATACCCTCTCCGTAATCTAATGTTGAATTCGTTTCAGTCATCATCTAAGCTCTATCCATTGTCGATTCTCGATTTCAATGTTAATTTTGATTCTCCAGAAGCACAGTCGCTGATTGAATTTTTAAACACGAAATACAAGTTGAGAATGAATAATGATCTAACCATATTAAATACGAAGTCTTGGACTACGATCGACGCAGTATTTTCTAGATATTTAGAACAGACAGTTACAATCGATGAATTATGTATCTTTATTGCCATTATCATAAACCAATAATTTCATTTTCAAACTGTGAACCCGTGGATTATGGATATAAAAGTAAGGAGCTAAACCTTCATATCAAGATAACGCCACTATCGTTTGAGTCAATCATTCAGGTGGCCCTGGGATAAGTTAAGTAGTCCTGCATTGTATGCATTTCTATATCAAAAGGCCTGAAATAGTTATTTGAACTGTCAATTTTGTAAAATTAAATTATTAGCTCAATTCAAATTAGAACTGAAGCAATAAAGAGTGCTCCTATATATCCAAAATTATTTTACCTCTCAAATCATTTTTATCTCCATGTATTCTGTACTCTATCCTACAACTATGAACACATATTGGTTAATTATGCTCATAATTAGAAAACCCTTACTTTAAAAATAATCAAAAATACATATACTAAATACTACGCCTTTCTATTGTGTCAGTTAATAATAGCAGCTACTTTACTAACACTAGCGACACCTAGATATAATTCTCAAAGACTTATGGCATTTTCAAGCGTTTCGTTTCATCCATAGGAGTTTTATCTCCTTATTTTCAACTCCGTGACATGGATACTTCCCAATAGAATTTAATATTCATTGACGTTTTATTCTAAATGGTATTAGTAACTTAAATACAGTAATGTTTTGTGGTATTAATTATCTTTTTTTTCATATTTGGATCATATTTTTTGCGTATTATCTTGTGTGCATTGCACATTAAAAAAACTGGTATGTTAAATTTGTTAAAATACAATATATAAGTACAATTGCCACTATATGATTGTTACAACCATGAAGTTAAAAAGGAGATAAAGTTTCTATGGATAAAACGTTTCAAAATGCCATAATGCTTTGAGAATTATATCTAGGTATCGCTAGTGTTAGTAAAGTAGCCGCTATTGTTAGTTGACACAACGAAAAGGTGTTTTATGTAGTATATGTATTTTGGCTTATTTTTAAATTCAGGGTTCCCTGAAGATGAGTATAATTAATCAGTATTTTTTCATAGTTGTTGGATAGAATACAGAATATATGGAGATAAACATAAATTGAAAGGTAAAACAATATTGAATACCTAAGAATATTCTTTATTGTTTCTGTTCTATTTTGCATTGCACAAATATTTTATTTTTTGTAAAATTGACAGTTTAAATAATATTTTATAATTTTCACCATAGAAATGAATACAATACAGAGCTACTTATCTTATCCCAGCGCCACCTGAATTATTGTCGCAAATGATATTGACGTTTCATTTATACGAAGTGTTAACCCTTTATTTCTACATCCATGGTTACAATCCTTCATTGATAACGCCATTTACCTTATATCGGACAAAGAAATCTCACTTCTAGATCACAAGCACTTACCCTTTTAATGTCAAAAAGTCTGAAAGAAATGTAGGTATCGCTAGTGTTAATCCCTAAATTTTCACATTTGAGTGCAATGGACACTTTTGATTGTTTTCTATTTAAGATTCCCAGATTAAGATATGAGTAGAATTAGTAAATATCTGGTTAGCTGTAAAACAGGCTTCGGAATATACTAAAATTATAAAAATGAAACTGGAATGGAAAATAAATTTTGTTACATAGAAATATATTTCACTGTTCGAGATATAATATGCATTGCACTGATAATTTATTGCTTCAAAATTAACAGTTTAAATAAATCATATTTAATGCATTTCCGCTCACCACAAATTTATGTAGTTCATGAAGACTGGGAAAATGACACCTAAATTGTTTGTTCTCGAGCGATTTTGGTGTTTTCCACACATGGAGTTGTAAATCTTTACTTTCATGGTTTCTATGCTTTATAAAATGCAAAGACAAGTTGCAGCTGTTTTTTTTCTCATTTCAGGTGGCAAACCGAGTATTGTATTAAAAAAGCTAATGCGAATACCCATCGTGTCCAACACAAAGTGCAACGACAAGTTGAGAAAAGAAGTTCCATCCTTTGATAAAAGTTTCCCTAGAGGTGTGACTGCAGGTTTTCTTTGTGCAGGATTTCAAGAACCTGGAAAAGACTCATGTTCCGTAAGGATTTTGAATTTTAATTTTCCTCATACTGAATCATTTGTGTATTAAGAGAAAGGTGCAAATACAAGCCCTCTCAATTTTCTTAACAACTATAAATAACAGTAGATAACTAGCTCACAAAGCAAAATTCTGGCAAATAATGTTGAATGCAAACGATCATTTGAGCTAGTGCATTGCATGCACGCAGACAAAGACAGAGAGAGAGTATGTTTCGCGCGTCAAAAAACGGTATTAGTGTTCTAGATTGCTGGAAAAGTGTAGATATATCGAAAAGACGAATTCTAATTTTCTAACTTTTTCCAATATTTTCCCTATATACTACCATTTACTGTGTATTGTAGGGAAGGTAAAAAAAAGTTCTCGGTAATATCTTTTGTTACTATTTTCAAGGTCTTCATTTTATCATGCCTTTACTCCAACTTTATAATTTTGTGAATTGATTTATAAGCAGGATCAACATGCTTTATTTATTAAATGTGCCTCTGAAAGTAACCGTATATGTGCAGAAATCACAGCAAGAAAGAGTTTTTTTATAAATTTTTAGAAGAATTAAATATTGTAATAGAATCTTTAGAAGAACAATATGTTTTAGAATACTATTAGAATTTTCTCATATTTCAATCACGAATAACACCGAGAATATCTGCTACTTTTTTCATAAAATGGCTTTCTCACACTTTGACGGATTTCGACACTATTGCAGCGCTTCCAACTATATGTACTTGTACTTCTGTCTGTTTATGAGTCTGCCTGTCAGGGGATTTACATCCAAGACTGGGTCTAGAAGGTTGAGATTGGTCTTAAATGGGAAATTTGGATCTTTTAACGGAGGTTATCGAAATGAAAATAAAAAATAAAAAATAGATATTTATTATTTTCCAAAAAAATAAATAAATGAAACTGTCCCAAAACCTTAAAAAAAATTTCGAATGCACATAACGTATTATATTGCTGACGGATTTCACAAAGATTTTATTTGTTGAAGAAACGTTGACATACTGAAGATATTAAGTGCATCAGTAATCAAAGCGAGCGTTCAACACGGTTGCTCATTGTGATTATTTAATGTTTGTTTAATCTTTCATTCAATGCTTAGCTGCTTAAGCATTAAATATTTATTTAATGTTTAATCAGAATTTTGAGCATTTTGCGCACAGATCCGCTAATAGCATTCAGAAAAATTATCGTTGTGCGCATCAACCTAACCCTCATTGTAACGGTTTGATGGCAGGGAGCAATATAATTGAAATTACTTTGTGATAAGGGGTTCAGTTGGGAAGCGGGTGCATACGTTTTAATAAATATGTTTTAGAAACTTGGGTTATTATAAGAGTGCTATGTGGGGAGGAATACTATCAGCGTATATCGATAGCTGTGGCTGCTAAATAATGCCTGCTGAAAAAAACTTCACCCCTAAAAGAGTGTCAGTTAAACAAATTACTACTAGCGGTGGGTACCATAACTAGTTCCTACTAAGTTTGGTTGGCTTTTAACCAATGGCTACCCGTGGCAGCAAGTGGGGTGAGGCAGGATATCCACTGCTTCAGTTAAAGTTATCGGCTGAATGGGTTATTATTATTATTATCATTTGGCGAGTTTTTCAGACTCGTTTGACTGTTTTTAGATAATATTTAGCAACACTTGTGCCAGTAGCGTGATGTGTTTTGATGATGATGTTGTCGAGGAGGAAGAAGAATCTCGCCACTGAATCTGCTTCACTCATTCCTGAAGTCACTGGCCGCCACTAATGGTTACATCTTCAGAAAGCTTTGAATATATTCTTATGAGAAACTCAGATATAGATAAAAACTAACTTCTTTTTATACTTTGTATTACAGGGAGATTCTGGAGGCCCCCTTATGTTGCAGGATAGAAATCGCTGGTTTGCAGTTGGAATTGTGTCCTTCGGCTTCCAATGCGCAAAGACAGGAATACCTGCCGGCTATACTAGAGTATCAGAATACTTGGACTGGATAAATGAGAATACTAATGACTGAACTGTGTGTACCTGTGACAAACATTAAAGGCTATATAACTGTGCTATATGTGTTTTGATAATTTGTACCTGTTGTAATAATATATACCCATGGAAGACCCACAAAGGATATTAGGTACGCTTGCAGCACCATTCATCTGGAAATTTTGAAAATATTTGTGAATCCAAAATTAGTCTTAAAATATTTTTGGATACAAAATTAGTGATAAGTACACTTTCTCTACCACTCATCTGGAGATTTTGAAAATATTTTTGAATACAGAATTAGTTTAAAAATATTTTTGAATACAAAATTAGTTATAGCTATACTTGCACCACCATTCATCTGGAGATTTTGTAAATATTTATAAATACAAAACTAGTCTTGAAATATTTTTAGATACGAAATAAGTCTTAAAATATTTTTGGATACAAAATTAGTGATAGGTACACTTGCACCACCATTAATTGGGAGATTTTGAAAATATTTATGAATACAAAATTAGTCTTAAAATATTTTGGGTACAAAATTAGTGGTAGGTACATTTGCACTACTACTCATCTGCAGCTTTTGAAAATATTATGAATGCAAAATAAGTTTTAAAATATTTTGAATACAAAATTACTGATAGGTATATTTGCACCATTTGTCCTCTGGAGATTTTGAAAAATATTTGTGAATACAGATTTTTTTAAATATATTTATAAATACAAAATTCACGCTAGGAGTACTTGAACTACCTTTCTTTTGAAAATATTTATAATGCAAAATCAGTTTAAAAATATTTATGAATACAAAATTAGTGGTAGGTATACTTGCACCATTTTTTCCTCCAGAAATTTTAAAGCTATTTATGGATGTAAATTATCAAAATGAGTTTAAAAATATTTATGAATGCAAAATTAGTGGTAGGTGTAGATACTTCCAAAAATAATTTTGATTTGTCCACATTTCATCTGGAGATTTTGAAAGTATTTATGAATACAAAATTGATTTATTGTGATCAGTCAAAGTTAATAAAAGATGTAACAGTAAATCAAAGCAATCAAATGAAAAATAAAGACAAAAGCAACGTATTAAAAAATTCAAAGAACAAAAATGGAATTGAGCTATGTGATTTTCTCTATATTAACAGCAAGAAGAAAGTGAAGGCATGACTTGTGACTCTCTAATGACTCAATTTTATTAAATATAAATTCTGGAAATATCAATTTTATTAAAAATTAAAACACTTTCAGTAAATACTGTCTTCGAAATGTTTATGCGGTCGTACATATTTTCGAGCGCAGTATTTATAATAGTAAAATAATGGTATGTAAAAAAATCAAATAGAAATATCTAAAATTTAAAACAAAAGAATTTTGGATTTTATCACTTCAACTTTCCTCTTGCCAAACTGAAAAGACAGAACGAACTTGAAGTGCCATGGGACAAATCAGAGGATAATTTTATCTCCCTTCTGTGTTTATTGTGGAGGAATCATCCGAAGGTTTTCCTTCTCGTATGCCATTAGAAGAGCAGGAACTGTGGTGATAGACTTTTCTAAAATTCTTTATTTGATTTATAACTTGTTTCGAATTATCAGTAGGAGGATCGTTTTATAAAAAGTTAATAATTGTTAATAAAATGAGCTTGCTTTTCACAATTTAGAAGAAATTATGATACCGCTACTGAGAAGGGATGTGAATATTTAGATTTCATAATATCTCAGTTTTCGTTTGAAACTTTTCTTCTAATTTTCCTTTCAAATGCTGCAGGGCAATAGGACATAATATTACATTGATACAGAAATTAAATGAATTCTCTTAAATGGAAAGTAAATTTTCCGTTTAAGAGGAAAGTATCCTGATATATGTATTGGGTTAATACAACTGAATTTATAGCTGTCGCCAATTATTTTTGTATTTTCACATTTTTCGATTACGCGAATGTTTTTATATATATCACTAGCAGCAACTTTATGGCCATACTTGGCACTTTTTACATATAACATACTTTTGTTTTAAAATCACTTATATTTTAGTTCTACTAACCTTTAATATTTTATCAGGTTTCTTCTTCTTAAAATGAAATCAAAATACCTTCAAACTTCGAATATAATAAAAAAAAATCTAATATGGGAATTACATGACTTTACTTAACACAGTGCTACGAATTTACTTTTTTACGGTGAAACAATGATGTGCAGCATTCACGGCACAATATTTTTGGGGTTGAATTGTACTGTAATATTTGCCGCATTTCTTGATGGCAACATGTAAAACTATTTCTTAATACTAAATTAATTTATATTTTGAGCAAATCTAGCTTGACAGTTAAAACAATTGATAGCATTCGCTAAGCAATATAGCAATACATAAAGTCCATATATTAAATTATTTTAATCATTAGAAACTAATATTTTATTATATAAAACCAATGGTTTGATTTCCAATCAATGCGATCTTAAAATTGAAAACCCAAATTCTAATAATGTTATTCATATGCCGTACTACCTAGATCGTTCAGCTTATACCTGAACGTGTAAGGTATCTTTGTGGAAGCCGGAAGAGAGCCTCCAAATAAGACATCGATGCGTAAAAGTTGCTGTTGTCGTTATTGTTGCTCAATCCTAATGGTCTAGCCATGGCAATGCCAAGTCTATGAGACCATGTGCTTTTAAAAGTTGTACACCAGATTGGGGCTAAAAAAGAGATCCTCTCTCTCCATGCATATATAGGAAAGAAGATAACTATGCGAAGACTGATCAATGTTACAGCTGATGCACGTTAAAAGAAATGTATGCCCCTGGACAACGCTGAGAGCCCTAATATGACAAGAAAAAGCAGTCTGCATTTTCCAATCACTCACTGTGTGCCACACTAGGATATGGTCAAAGGTATCAATCATGCGAAAGGTGATTATTCATGTTATGGTGTTCAAATTTTTCCTTGCTCTGATTCAAAAGAACTAGATGATTAGACGATAATAATGGTAGTGGGTAAAAGTAAAATGAGCATGTTATGACCAGACTTCTAGCATTGTGAAATGCAGAGGGTCCCAAAAGATTGAAACGCGCTATAATTCTTTACTTGTTGGAGATAAGTGGACAATGTAAACAGCAAAAATGTTGAAAGTCAGGTGGGAAATAAGACTACGTTAATGAAATAGTCCTCCCATTCATTTACAAAATGTTACACTTTTTAAATTTTTATACGACCCCCGTAGAAAAATTTGATCAATCAGAAAATTTTCATTTTTAATGCAACAAGATCATTAAAAAAAACCACATATCTGTATCTTTAAAATCAACTGAATTATGATAAAGGAAAAGATCTGGCTTATGCCACATTTCTGTAACATGTAAAACGCTGTTTCATCAGTGAAAATAGGGATCATAAACAAATTGAGGATGGAAATTGTTTAGATCAAAAATACGTTAATATGTGCCAAAATATTTTATCTCAAATGCATTTAAATAAAGCATTACGCAGACAGAGATCAATCCGTGAATGCATCGTGAGCCACACGAAATTCGCAAAAATGTCTCCTATGTATTGTCATCCAGTTTTATCCTTTTTGTGATACGTAAGAAATTTACATTTCTAATTTGATATAGGGTCCCCATTCACAATGTTCAATTTTCAATTCAATATAATTCGCTCAACTTTAAAGATACAGATACGCGGGTTTTTTTAATGATCTTGTTGCATTAAAAATAAAAAAATTCTGCTTGACCGAATTTGTCTAAGGGGGTAGTATAAAAATTTAAAAAGTGCAACTTTTTGAAAATGAATGGGAGGACTATTTCATTAACGTAGTCTTATTTCCTACCTTACTTTCAACATGTTTGCAATTTACATTGCCGACTTATTTCCAACAGGTAAAGAATTAAAGCGTGTTCCATGACATCTATTCTTCTATATACGAAATTTTCTTTTCAACCATTTGATCAAGTTCGGTACGGCACCAGGATATGGCCAAAAGTACCAATCGTGATAAAGGGGATTACCCAGACTTTGTTGTTAGAAACAAAAAAAATTGAGAAAATCGCTTGATAAACAAAAGCACTAGATAGTAGAAATTGTAGTGGGTAAAAGTAAAAGGAACATATTATCACCGAACTTCTTGCATTCTGAAATACACGAAGATTCCATCTATTCTTCTGTATATTTCCCTGTCACCCAAATGCAGCACCAGGGTATAGCCAAAAGTACTAATTGTGGTCAAGGGGTTTTGTCCCTGTTTTGTTGTTAAAATAAAACATTTTTTAGAAAATCGTTTGATAAATAAGAGGACTAGATGATAAAAATGGTAGTGGGTAAAAGTAAGAACATCGTATCAACGGATTTCTATTATTCTGAAATAAAGAAAGACTCCGTCTAGTCTTCTACATATTTTGCTATGACTCGCTTAATCAAGTGCGGCACTAGAATATATTGCCAAAAGTACCAATCGTGAGAAGGGGGATTATCCATGCTTTGTTAGAAAAACATTTTTTGAGAGAATCGCTTGATAAACAAGAGAACTAGATGATAGAAATGGTAGAGGGTAAAAGTAAAAGGAACACATTATCTCCGAACTTCTTGCATTGAGAAATATAGGAAGACTCCTTCTATTCTTCTGTATATTTTCCTGTTACCCAGGTGCAGCACTAGGATATGGCCAAAAGTGGATTGTCCATGTTTTGTTGTTAAAAAAAATGTTTTTTGAGAAAATTGCTTGAAAAGTAAGATGATAAAAATTGTAGTAGGTAAAATTAAGAAGAACATCTTATCACCGGAATTCATCATTTTGAAATATAGGAACACTCCCTCTATACTTCTACATATTTTCCTGTGACTCACTTGATCGAGTGCGGCATCAGGATATGACCAAAAGTACCAATCATGAGAGAGAGGATTATCCATGTTTCGTTATTCAATATTTTCTTTTTTGAAATAATTTCTTAATAAGGGAACTAGAACATAGCAATAGTAGTGAGTAAAAGTAAAATGAACATGTTATCACCGGTTTTTTAGCGTTGTACAATATAGGAAGACTCCATTTATTCTTCTATATATTTTCCTATCACCCACTTGATCAAGTACGGCACCGGGATATAGCTAAATGTTCCATTCGTGGCAGTGGCGCCGGAACCCATGGGTGCATGGGTGCAACTTGCACCCACAGAAATCTGAAGAAAGTTCCATATTTTTGTTGTTAAATCTTTAAATCCTATTGGAATGAGATTTTTCCGGGAAAATATTTAAGTGAAAATGGCGTGAATGAACAATCCAACTTCACAGTTCAGAAAACAGGTGGGAATTATATAGGCTGAAGCAATTACTTATGTACTCCCACCCCTCTTTGACTTTGAATCCTGTGTATTTAGCCCATGAAGAGCCTAAAAAGTTCTGTGCAGGTGGTGGTCAAGTAGAAAAATAGATTTGAAAAGTTAGCTCCCACATTCTCCGGGCAGACTGCTTGGGCAATGGTAGTATTGTTGCCCCACTGTGGGTGCATTATCATATTTAGGATAATAATAATTTATTAATAATTTTAATACATTCTAGGGTATTGGTGCTAAAAGGACTTAAAATTACCAAATAAATCTGCTATGAGTTCGATGTACCGGTGGCAAAGATTACATCTTCTACAAAATTCTGCATAAATATCTTTTATTATTGAGGGAAATTATACCATTCCGTTTCAGTGGGTGCAAGAACAATTTTGATAGAAAAGTTCAATTTATTTATGGATAATGTTCAAAATGCATGTGCTAAATATTTGTATGATATAGAATACACAAATCTTAGCTTGAAAATTTTCAGAATTTTACATGGATTAAAACTTTACTTCTAATTTATTTAGTGGAAGGGGTATCCTACAAAAAAAAATAATAATGCTGTTAAGCCTTTCCATTTCTATAGTAACATGAAAAATTGTAAAATGATTCTGAAGCTTACCGGGCAAGAATAAGCAAAAAATGTTAGGTGAAAATACCATTCTCTAAACTGGAGCTAATTTTTTCAAAAAGGCAATTTTTAAGCAGTATTTGGTGCATGGATTTGAGTTTTTGCATATGTTATGTAAAATAAATTCTTTATAAAGCATTATCGCTGAAATATCATAAAATTTGCCATATTTATTTATTTTGATTTAATTATGTACAAATATGGGACGTTGGATGTGATGTGTTGTTGTTGTTGTTGTTGAGACCCAGACCGTCCGACCTACAAGAAAGGTGTACGGTAACTGTTTGGACGGCCGGGAAGTGCCACCCAATTTAGACCGGAACCCAGTGGGGGTGGCATCCATTCTTCCCCTACCACCAACCACTCGAAAGGACTTACGAACCCACATGTTTAACGTGATCGTACTCCACATGAACACGGCGGCAATTGTGGCAGCGTGCAAATCCAGCGCGCAAACCACCGGGCTACCGCGCCTGAAAATTGCCAACAGCACACGGTGTTCCCAGGTAGTCACCCACCCAAGTTCTAACCGCCCCCGATGCTGCCTGACTTCGGTGATCTAACGAGAACCGGTGTTTTCAGCACGGTACGGCCGTTGGCAACTGGATGTGATGTGTGTATATGTGAGGTGGGAGGGGGAGATTCACACCTGCTCTGTTTACTGTAACATTCCAAACAATGAGTACCATATCGTCTAAAGCCTTCATAATGGTGAAATTAATCTTTAATAAAAATACTTCGCTCGTTCGTTAATAACATCAAAAAGATAATTAAAAGGCATCAATAGGTTTCGGAAGCAAAAAGTTGCATCCTTCTACAGGATAGAAAGACAGAGGCAAAAGCGTGCCTGATCAGCGATTAAACATATGCATTCTTATATTTCTTTCTATTTTTGTATTCTTTGCTGGTCTGTTGATATCTGTCTATCCTGACGAAAAGTCTCTTTTTACCTGTGAAATCAGCTGTTACTTTTTATCAATTTTTCGTGTTCATGCCAGAAACTGGGCTGGCGAGAATGGAAGATTAATGAAGTCGGGCTATCAGAGCATGGGTCTCTATAGCAGTATGGTTCAACTTTTTTCTTTAATGTCAATTTTCGATAGTTGTATTTAAATTTTTTATTAAATACTTTTTACGTATTACATACAATATGTGACACAGAAGGACAAAATATACACAGACGGACAAAATATTTTCAGAATGTTATTCACTCGTCCCTTTATTTTTATTTTCATTACATAGAAAAAGTATTGTGATGCGGTAAAAATCCAATTCTCAAATTTTGTTCAATCTGCATGTTTTGAGCATCTCTGAATACGAGTCAACCAGTTTTTCAATGATGTCTATATACAGACACAATATCTTTCGAGTATCAAATACAATTTGGTTCGATTATTTCAATCATCAAACGTCAAAAGCCTATTGATTTTCGGAATGACCTAACAAAGGAAAAACTTTTGAAGATTTTGAGAATAATTTTTTTTTCTAAATTAAGAAATAAGCGTTGCAGAAAGATAACAGCTGTTACAAAAATAAATATTTTATATGTATGTTTCATTTAAAAGCGAACACCATGATTTATAAGACGCTAATTTACGCCGTTTTCGAGATATTTATATTTTATTTTAAATCTGAAATGGAAAAATCTATAAAAAATAAAATAAACTCACTATGTATACGTAGTTAACCGACGTATCATAAACAATAAATTAAGCAGATTCGAAATAACTGTTGTATTGTAACAGAAGGAAAATCTGCGATTTGTTCAGCCAATTAGACTTGATCTTAAATTAGAAGAAGGATAAAGTGTGTTGCTTTTCTCCCAAGCTAGATGGTGGCCCAGTCGGATGAGAAATGGCGTGAATGCACAATCCAGCGTAAAAATAATTTCCACCTGTTTTCTGAAGCAATTACTTACGTACCCTACCCTTCGACCAGAGATATAGGAAAAAATTCCAGCCTTTATAGAACACTAGGCATAACAAATAATTGTTTAAAAGGACTAAACGCTAACTTTTTTTTTCATTTAGCATATTTTGATGCAATTTAGCATATTTTGATGCAATTTAGCATATTTTGCACATATAGCACAATTTAGCATATTTTAATGCTTAAAACTTTTTTCTTTTCAGTTGTTTTTCCCAGATCTTTCTTCATCTTTGGGAAACTAATAAAAATAATAGAAATTAGCTAACATTTTAATAAAAGTTTTAAATACACAAAAACTGAAGTGAAAAATATTTTAGTATATTTTATTGCACTAATCATAGATAAATATTAGGAATGGTTACTTTATACATTTCATAATCGCAAAAAAAATTTCAAATCACATTTTAATTGCTCAATTTCATTTGATATATTACATATACAGTTAAGGACTTTTCTGAAATTTTTAACGAGTATTTTTAAATGTACATACAAAGACAGTTAATACTAAAAGAAAGTGTAAAAAGTAATTGTTTCTGCTACAATTCTCAAGAAAAAATTATATTTACGGCCATATACTGTATTTATTTTTTTAAGTCTGAAACAATATAGCTCAGCAAAAAAAAAAATCAATTTTAAAAGTGTACTTACTGATATTTATATAAATTTCTTGAGAGTTATTAATCATTTCATAGCATTATATAGCATGAAAACATTGTCAGTAGAAAAGAGTATGAATATGTAAACAATCCAAGTTGGCGTAAAAAAATGTCGCCAAGAGAGAAAACTAGGCGTATTAAAAGTTTCACCTTTATTTTTTTTTCTTCTAATTTTAAGCATTTATAAAAGTACAGTTTATGAAAGTACACAAACATATATAAAATATTTTATTTTAAAAATAATTACAAGGCTATACATTATTTACAAAGCCAGAAAATCTACTTTTATTATAGGACGGCATGGTCATACATGCCAATTAACTCTTTATTTTATATAAAATATGTTTTAAAATGAATGGAAACGACTTACCTGTGAAGCGTAGTGTCTCCACCTTTGATAAACTTTGACATACATCCATATGCAGTGCAGGACATTACCATATTTTGCTTAAAACCATATTTTGTTTTTTTTTGTTGAGAGAATGAAAAAAATAAATTCGAAAATGGTACACGAACGACGAAATTGAAGTGATAAAATGATAACAATAAACGAAGGCGCAGATTACAAAATCCTATTTTTTTAACATGTGTTAATATACAAGCGTTCGGGACTTCGCGATTCTGATAACATTAATCGAATGATAACATTATCCGCGATCACATTAAGCGGCACCTACTGTTTATATATATATATACAATGTATATATATATATATATATATATATATATATATATATATATTAGCATATTAGCAATCTTGCACCCACAGTGCAAAATGACTTCCGACGCCTCTGATTCGTGCCAGGGGGGTTGTCCATGTTTTGTTGTTCAAAGTTTTAATTTTTGAGAAAATTTCTTGATAAGCAGGAGAACTACACGATAGCAATCGTAGTGTGTAAAAGTAAGAAGATCTTATCACCGGACTTCTATCATTTTGAAATATAGTAAAATTACGTCTATTCTTCTATATATTTTCCTGTCACCCACCTGATCAATTGCGGCCCCAGGATATGGCCAAAAGTTCTCATAGTGGGAAGGACGATTGTCCTAGTTTCGTTTTTCAATATTTTCATTTTTGAAAAAATTTCTTGATGAGCAAGGGAACTAGAAGATAACAATAGTAGTGGGTAAAAGTAAAATGAACATGTTATCACCGAATTTCTAGCATTATACGATATAGAAAAACTCCATCTATTCTTTTATATATTTTTTCCTATCACCCACTTGATCAAGTGCGGAACCGGGATGTAGCTAAAAGTACCATTCGTGGCAATAGGATTGTCCATGTTTTGTTGTTCAAAGTTTTAATTTTTGAGAAAATTTCTTGATAAGCAAGAGAACTAGACGATAGCAGTGGTAGTGGGTAAAAGTAAGAAGAACATCTTATCACCGGACTTCTATCATTTTGAAATATAGTAAAATTACGTCTATTCTTCTATATATTTTCCTGTCACCCACCTGATCAATTGCGGCCCCAGGATATGGCCAAAAGTTCTCATAGTGGGAAGGGCGATTGTCCATGTTTCGTTATTCAATATTTAATTTTGAAAAAATTCCTTGATAAGCAAGTTAACTAGAAGATACCAATTGTAGTCCATAAAAGTAAAATGAACATGTTATCACCGGATTTCTAGCATTGTGCAATATAGGAAAACTCCATCTATTCCTCTATATATTTTCTTGCATTTGCCACACTTGATCAAGTGCAGCATCGGGATATAGCTAAAAGTACCATTTGTAAGCAGGAACATTGTCTATGTATTGCTGTTCAAAATTTTAATTTTTGAGAAATGTTCTTGATAAACAAGAGAACTAGACAAGAGCAATTGTAGTGGGTAAAAGTAAAAGTAACGTATTATCTCCGGATTTCTGGCATTGTGAAAAATAAAGACTCCATCTATTCCTCTATATCTATAGGGAATATATATTTCCTTTGTTGTCTTACATCGCGTTTCTCTCCAAGCTTACGGTATATATTTGTCTTGTATAACTCCTTCGCTATCCAATAATAAAGTTTCTAAGAACAGAACAAATGCGAAGTTTAAATTTTCATGATTTTCTTCATGTATTTCATAAATACGAAATACTTTCTTTTAGCAAACTCACCATGAATGATCTATTCCAATATATACGGTTAATAAAATACCGAAATCGCGGATATTCAAAATACGGTTCAGCGAATACCTAACTAATAATTCACCAGTCTACCGTGTCCAATAAAGAATCTAATATTGTTTCAATACAAATCGGACAAATAAAAAGCACACTCTCGAGAAAGTAACATCGAAATATATTTCGAAAAGTCTCTAATCGAATTGAAAAATAAAATTGGTAAATGAACCCAAAACTTACCAGGGATGGACTGTCCAAGATCTCAGTATTAAGATGGTAGCTGCTTTTAAAGTGAACGGGTTGGAGAAAGCTAAACTTTAATAACTTTCATGAATTCATCGGTTTTTGTTTTGTTTCAAAATTGAAAATATATTAAATAATTACTTTCCTTATATACGTAATGTATAAGGAAAGTATTGTCACGGGGTCGAAAATTCGAATTCCAGTTTGCGACGGGAGAGCACGTTTCAAGCTTCCCTGATCACGAACCGAACATTTTTAAAGCGATGTCTGTGTGTGTGTGTGTGTCAGTGAGACTGTGGAGCCGATATCTCACAAACGAATGGAGCGATTCGAATGAAATTTGGTACAAAAATCACAATCCATGAATACTGGAAGCCTATTGTTTTAAAATACAATCGAACGTTCAGAACCCCCTAAATTTTTGAGTGAAATTTTGAAAAATCATCAAAAACTCAAAACTTTTAATAAAGTTACGCTAATAGACATTTCTTATGTAATTTTTCCTTAGAAAACGATTGACATAAACTTTAGAATGCTAGCACGAACCATTCTCGAGATATTGCACATTTTTCAAATAAATTCATCCAAAAATCCCATAAATTAAAAAAATATATTAACTGTTACGAAACGTGTTCACTTTTCATATGTAATTTACTTTCATATGTTTACTTTTCATATGTAGCATACGATAAATTGGGTGACATCATTCTCGTGAATCTAACTCGTTCTATTCACGCGAAAAGATACTTTGAGTAATACTTTTGTATTTGAACCCCAATAGTCATTTATCCGCTGTCAGAATAAATTATTTCTCCTTCCATGACGCTTGGCGAGATTTTGGCGGCGAATTTAGCAGAATGTCGTCAACTTGACGACATTCCTAAATTAACGAAAAAAACAAATTAACGAAAATCTCGCCAAATGAATAAAACTGACGCTAAATCAATGAAAATGACGACTAATTGAAGAAAATTCAATATCTTGGAAAGAATATAAGTATCTACTATAAGAATAACATTTTTTTAACTGTAAAAGTAGTAAATTCATTGCATTATGTAAGGAAAGTCATGTGCTGCCCACATCAGATTTTTTTATTTTAGTTCTCAGAAGAAATTTCAAATTCACAGGTCTGTAGCTTTAATATAACACTGAAATCAATTAAGCAGATAAAGTATTAGCTAAAAAGTTTGTAAGAAATATAAATTAATAGACACATACATGTTTTCACAGCTTTTAGTATTAAGATAATTGTTAATAACCTCAACTTTGTATCCTTCTTATCTCTAGCTTTGCAATAGTTAACTACTTCAAAAATGGAGAAAATATAGATACTATAAAATACTTGCATGATAGATTTTAGGAAATTAAAATTTTATTTCAGCTAAAATAATTTTACATAGTAAGGATTAAGAAACAAGTAGCACCCAAGTCATGAAAACAAGATACAGTGTGTTTCAGTTGGTTTTAGAAACACATACCCAATTTGAAAGTATGTTCAAATTAAATGCTTAGTTCTTTCATGTATCTTTACACGGTAAGTTGTATTTTCATAAAAATAGCAGTTCTAAATTTTTACATAATCCATTGAGCAAAAAAAAATTAAATTAGGGAGTTGTGCTTTACCTAGTCTAAAGAAAAAAAATCGATGCAATTATTACCAATATTCGGTGAATTATTCCTTTTAATATAATAGGGAAATTTCCTCCTACAAATTCTAGGTCAGCTGCAAGTAAAACTGCGCAGCAACGTTTGGTTGTAGTCAGCCCTTGCAGTACGAATCAGAATCGAGGAAAAACCCAATTCCAACTTTTCAATTTTAGACTATTGTAGTTTTTTACGTTAATTATATCGTAAATCTCTTCATAAATATTGTGGACAATTACACCGGATTTTTTTCTTTAGCCTAGTTGCTGTACGTACAGCGTAACATTTTGTAATTGAACTTTCTTGCTCATGGAACAGTATAAATATTTAAATATCCTATTTTACTGAAAATCCCATCCACCGAAATAAATATATAAAACAATTTCACAGTTAATTCAAAAAAAATTTAAAATTAGAAGTATGTGTCTAAAGCAATCGACTGAACTCGAAAGGCAAAGTCAGCTATGCTGAAACACTCTGTTTCTTTTCATAAGCGCAGATTGCAATTCATAGGTCGTCGTTAATGATTTTAGTGATCCAAACAGTGTAATTTGAAACTCGGGTGTACAGATTGCAGACTCCGGTTTCTTTGCAGTAAGGTCCGAATGTATCCACACCAATCAGGATCCACGGACTGTAAGGCGAACTCCCAATCGTCTTGTGCTTGTACATGAGAGGGCCTCCAGATTCCTTTCGAAGTGACCAGAAAGAAAAGAGGAAAATTAATACATCACTCTTTAAAAGTACAGGTAAAAAAGCAATATATCTGGTGAGAGTCTTCACTCTTTCTCATACATGGATTCCATATACTTTACATCAATTCCTATCACAATCGCTAGAGTAAAAATAAATCTAGTGTGGGCAGTACATGACTTCTTTCTCTACAGGCTTAAATTCAGTTTCTCTTTCATAATCCATTGAATATAATTGCCCAAACTGGCATTGATACATACTTGAAAATATATCAATTTTTCAGTTTTAATACATCATTTTAATTTTACAATTTTACACATTTTAAAATGTCCTCCAGCTCCTCAAAATTCTGAAAATGTTGGCGCTGGCCCCAGTCTGCAGGAGTCGAAATAGTTTTTCGTGAATAACGTTCGAGAAGTTCGATAACTTTATTCGAATTTTTTTTCAGGATCATTTGTTTATTTTACAGGCGCTACAAAATTACACGCTATCTGTTTATAGCTAGCACGTTAAGTTTTCATCCCGATTTCATCCGGATATCCAGCCGTAGACTTCACGTTCAAATATCAAATCATTTTACTAACTTGCGTGGTGGTATATAAATTAAACTTATACAAGATATCTGAAGAGATTTTAGATTCAAATTAGTCTATAAAATAACCTAACGATGCACAATGCGTCCTCTAATGCGTATATTTTCACCCATTCTGTTCAAACATCATCATCTTTAAAATCCCTAAGTTCTTTTAACCTTCTAATTTCTTTAAAACAAAACGAAATCCCTCCTGTTAGTGCACCCATATTTCACTGAGTAAGTAAACAAACGCATTGAGCTGCAATAGTCGTGACATTTTAAATATAACAGCTTTCCCACTCATTGGAAAACCCGGGCTACAATAGTGAAATTATAAACACTATATTTAAATAACTAAGAGCTCGTTCCAAAATCTAATAATTATATACACTTGTATACGAGTTCTATAGAAACTGGATTTCTTAATACATATATATGTAACACTACTATCACTCGGACAGTAACACTTTTGTTTCAGACAGTTACAGTCCCCCCCCCCCCTCGAAAGAAAAGTTCAAAATCTTGAAATTATTTTTATATAGTAAATAATCTGTACCATATTTTCCTTAAAACAAGTAAAACTTGTTTAGATTTTACCTATTAGGTTCGGAGATTTACGCATCCAAAATGTTTACATTTTTCGTAAAGCTCTGATTTCTCCGCAGGCACCTCAAGCATCCAAACTTAATTATCTCTAGAAGCGTTCGTCCTATCCTGGTGCTGCACTTGATTAAGTGGGTGACAGAAAATCGCATTCTGCTCTTTTGCTTCGTCTTAGAAACGGCCATACCAAGTTTCTCAAGTCTGTCCAGGGACATTAAAGTTTTCCCAACGTGATTTAGGTATAACATCAACTAATTCTCTCCTAATCATCTTCATTCCTGTATAGAATTAAAGAGAGAGGGGGGGATCTTCTTTGGAACCACATGCTGATATACGACTTTTTGAAGGTCTATACTGCATCGCTGCATAGTCTGATGAACTTGGTCTAGCCAAGGCCCTTGGTTTAGCCAGCGCTGGACCAAGGCTCTTAAACCAGGAGGAATATACAATAACAAAGGTTCTCATTCCAGAGCAATGAGATCGGTTCTTATTCTTTTCATAATTAAAAATTACGTGTAAAAAACATTTGATTAATATATTTAAGCATATTTAATCTTTTATTTCAGATTTTGATGATTTTTGAGAGCTATTTTTCAGAAAAAAAGAGAGGTTCAATTTTTCCGGATTGTGCTTAAAATCTAATCAGCACCAAATTCCACAAGTGACGTATCTGTACCAAATTTCATGAAATTTCGGAGTAGTTTTTGAACTAGAGTGGATAGATACATTACTTAGACACACACATACAGACAGAAAAACAAACACATACACACACACACACATACAGACGTCACGCTAAAACTAGGGTTCGTGTTCTAGGAATTCCGAAACGTGTAGTTCAGTTGAAATTTTGAGCTCATTTTCAATCCTATTCAAATGCTTTTCCCTATACACCACCAAGTAGAGAAAGTAAAAATCTGATGTGGACATACACATGACTTTCCCTACAAGCTCAAATTCATTTTTCTCTATTTCGTCCATAATGCATTTAAGTTTAATTGCACAAAATGGCACATGGAATGCATACTGATTGGAAATTGGATCGAATTTACAGTTTTAAAAAATTTTCCTTACCATTTAGCGACTTTGAAACGAACACGTTACAAGTTCGCCAATATTTAAATATATAATTTTAATATATATTATTAAAAATCTGAAATTTCTTGAGAATGATTTGAAATTGATTTGTCTTAGTATTGGTTTCATATAATTTGTCATCAAACATAACGTTTAAAACAGATTATTAATTAGTACATTTAAGCATATTTAGTCTTTTATAACAAATTTTAAGGGTTATTTAAGAACGAAAAGGTCCGTTCTATTTTTCCAGACAATATTATTACCAAAGTAACGTATAATTAATTCGCAAATTAACTCAAAATTATATAGCTCTGGAGTCTGGAATATAAGTGATATGAATAAAATATTCATTGATTTTGGATAGGGAAGCAGAATATTTTAGAGAATTGCCTTTTTTATGTTTTTAGTTTCCAAATAAAATAAATTATTGTAGTATTGTGATAATTTTTAAAATATTACCGCTGAATGTATCGCATTTAAGAGATGTTTAAATAAAATTGCGTTGAAGTTGGAAAGTATTTCATAATCAATGCTTCATGCATGATTAATCTTTCTTGTTTTACATTTCGAGATAAAACGCATATTAATCCATAAAAATAGAAAAAAATAAATGTGAGTCTTTAATGAAAGCTACGTGTTGCCATCGTCAGTTTGTTTATATTGTCATTCTGATTATGATGAAGACAATTACTGTTAGCGAGAATCTGTGGCATCTTACTTCCGTAGTTCGGTTAGAAGTCTGGCCTCCTCCGGTGCAAATATATTCCCCAGCAGCTACGTCAGGAATTAGTTGGTTACCCTTGGTGATGGTGCATTTTACAGCGGATGCGATTGCTAAATCCTCTATAATGAGCAACTTTTGTGTCTTCTTGCCATCTGGAAGAATAAAAAACGTGTATGCTCTTTGCAAACAAATTGAAGAACATCGGTAATATATTTATTTATTTAGACGAGAGTACACAACAAATGTAAAAATCCCACAGTGTGACTCTCCCGAACAAAGAACGCAGTACATACAACTCAGCAATAATAAACAATCACAAGTATAGAGTTGTTTAACTAGTGACAAATATGCCTTTTTTTTAATAAGAAATTAATATGTTAAAAATATCAAGATTTCTCGCTTTCAAATGAAACTCATTATAACTTTTAATAAACAAATTTTTAAACATACAATAAAATTTCATTTACAATACTTATGCCCTACTCAAAGAACATGAAACATTACTTCTCAGCTGTAGATCTCGAATTTTAAAATTTATAGCTGATAACAATTCACTACAATTCACATTACTTCCTAATTTAAAAACTTCTTATAAAAAAACTACACATAAAACTATCTCCTTCCGAGAGGTTGGTGGTAGGGGAAGGAGGGTACGGTCCCTGTGGATGCCTCCCCCACTGAGTTCCGGTCTAAATTGGGTGGCACTTCCCGGCCGTCCATACAGTAACCTTACACCTTTCTGGTAGGTCGGACGGTCTGGGTCTTAACAACAACAACATAAAACTATCTTTTTACTTTCTTTATATACATAATGTATAAGGAAAGTATTGTGACGAGGTCGAAAATTCGAATTCAAGTTTTCGACGGGAGAGCACGTTTCAAGCATGCCTGATCAGGAATCAAGCATTTTTGAAGTGATATCTGTGTGTGTATGTGCGTGTGAAATTATGTGTGTGTGTGTGAAAGTATGTGTGTGTGTGTGAAAGTATGTGTATGTGTGTGTGTGTGTGTGTGTGTCAGTGAGTCTGTGGAGACGATAACTGGCGAACGAATGGACCGATTCGAACGAAATTTGGTACAAAAATCACAATCCGTAAACACTGGAAGCCTATTGTTTTTAAACGTAATCGAATGTTCAGAACCCCCTAAATTTTCGAGTGAAATTTTGAAAAAATCGTCAAAGAATCAAAACCGCTAATAAAGTTACGCAAATAGACATTTCTTATGTAATTTTTCATTAAAAAACGATTGACATGAATCTTAGAACGCTAACATGAACCGTTCTCGAGATATTGCACATTTTTCAAAAAATTATCAAAAAGTCATATAAAATAAAATAAAAAAATATTTCCTATTGAGAAATATGTTCACTTTTCATATGTAATACCATGCGATAAATTTGGTGACATCATTTTCATGGAACTAGCTCGTTCCATTCAGGAAAAAAATTACTTTGAGTAATACTTTTGTATTTGAACGCCAATAGTCATTTATCTGCTGTAAGAATAACTTATTTCTCCATCCATAACGCTTGGCGAGATTTTGGCGACGAATTTGACGGAATGTCGCCAACTTAGCGACATTTTTAATTGTTGTCAAGTTAACAAAAACCTCGCCAAATGGATAAAAATGACGCTAAATCAATGAAAATGACGACTAATTGAAGAGAATTCAATATCTTGGAAAGAATATAAGTATCTACTATAAGAATAACATTTTTTTAACTGTAAAAGTAGTAAATTCATTGCATTATATAAGAAAAGTCATGTGTTGCCCACAGCAGGTTTTTAGTTTTCCTATGACGTGAATCTAGGGTTGCTATATTAGGACTGCCTGCTTAAGGTTGCCAAATTCGACAATTTATCGCAAATTTGGCGATTTTGGGCGATATTTTGAATGTTCGAGTACCTTTTCGAAATAACGAATATTCTACGAGATATGAGCCCATTCTGAAAGTTTCTACTGAAAGTATCTTAAAGCAATCATCGCTCAATTGGAGAAGTTGACGTAAAGCGAGCTACATTGAATTGTGAGACAGGTCAATGCTTAATAAGGACAATGTTTAATAACAGGAGAATAGTATCGGCTGTTTTGTGAAATTAGCTGAGCATTTAATTGCTGTTTTACTATACCTTAGTTGTAACGAACTCAGCAATAAAGCGAGAAAGACAAGTGAAAGGCAATTGCAATATTATGACAATGATTCTGGCATGTTGTAGCAATGTATACTCTAAATCTCCGATACACGATTTTAGAAATTTTATTCTCGGACTCTCAAAAGGGACCGACAGGACTTGTTAACTGCAACTGTCATCTTACTCTCCACCGACGTCACTCAATCTAATTGAACGTCACTGGATCCTGTGTGCACAGCGTAATTTAAAATCTTTGCGCAAGTTGTTTAAGTTTGAATATTGCCACTTCAAAATTAACAAACAATTTTTAACTGAAATATTCCGAAAACTTGTGTTCGGCAACTCCTCTCAAAGTTTATTCTAGATCGTTACATTACGAATGGCGAAATCTAACCCTCATGATGGCAACTTCTTGATTCGTTGCCGCGCTAAATACCCAACCTTTTACCACACCGAGAACCTTGATCCACACAATTCTAAGCGAGGCAGTGACTGGACACTAATTGGCGCTACTCTTGTTCTTCCAACCAGCAATTGATCCTGACTGTATCTCGTAGTAAAATTGTTAAAAGACAAACTACAGCCGCATGCGTTCCCTCAGACGCATCACGAAAACCGTTAAGTGATACTCATCGAAAATCAACGGATTTTTGCAGATCAAAGACATTGTCTTACCATTGCGGACATTGATACTTATCATTCCTAGGATCGATGCAAATCCGTAATAAAATTTTGTTGAGGGGGGAGGGGGGTATTTGTTAGCAACGAAGCCAAATTGGAACCAGTAAAGTTTCGCATTGAATCATTACCAATGACGATCCTTGACCACTCCAGGCAGCAGCGCCGAAGACCGTAGCAATACGACAGAATTTCGGAGGAAAAGCAGAGATACTGATTACTACGAATTCTTCGTAGTAGTTTCATACATCTACGGGAAGCATCATACTACGAATTATAGAATTTGCATAGTTTCCTACGGAAAATTGCCTTGTGTCTAGGCCAATGTAAATTTAGGGCCGCATGTATGGTAATGCCAATCGAATCAAAGTGATAACAGGGATTTACGGCCACGTATGATGTAAGTTAAGATCGAGATCGCTTTTTTCATGGAAATAATAAATATGCTTCTTAAAAAGTTCTCCAATTCGATATAAATCGCTAAATGGTTATTTTTTTAAATTATTTTCGCATAAACAGTAAGATTGCGCAATTCAGTGTAAGCTCTCGTGAATCGCAGAGTCCATTAATATTTTTTTTCATCCATCTCCATCTTCTAAATATTGTATATTAGATTGACTAAACAAGCATTTTTTCATATTCTGATTAGTTATTAAGGTTAATTACATTCCTTATATACATAATGTATAAGGAAAGTATTGTGACGGGGTCGAAAATTCGAATTCGAGTTTTCGACGGGAGAGCACGTTTCAAGCATCCCTGATCACGAATCAAACATTTTTGAAGTGATGTCTGTGTGTGTGTGTGTCAGTGAGTCTGTGGAGACGACAACTGACGAACGAAAGGACCGATTCGAACCAAATTTGGTACAAAAATCACAATCTGTAAACATTGGAAGCCTATTGTTTTTATACGCAATCGAATGTTCAGAACCCCATAAATTTTCGAATGAAATTTTGAAAAAATCGTCAAAAAATCAAAACCACTAATAAAGTTATGCAAATAGACATTTCTTATGTAACTTTTCATTAGAAAACGATTGACATAAATTTTAGAACGCCAACATGAACCGTTCTCGAGATATTACACATTTTTAAAAAAAATTATCAAAATGTCATATAAAATAAAAAAAAAATATTTCCTATTGAGAAACATGTTCACTTTTCATATGTAATACCATGCGATAAATTGGGTGACATCATTCTCGAGGATCTAGCTCGTTCTATTCATGAAAAAAGATACTTTGAGTAATACTTTTGTATTTGAACGCCAATAGTCATTTATCTGCTGTAAGAATAACTTATTTCTTCGTCCATAACGCTTGGCGAGATTTTGGCGACAAATTTGGCGGAATTTCGCCAACTTGGTGGCTTTTTGAAATGTTGCCAAATTAACGAAAATCTCGCCAAATGGATAAAAATGACGCTAAATCAATGAAAATGACGACTCATTGTCGAAAATTCAATATCTTGGAAATAATATTATTATCTACTATAAGAAAACCTATTTTTTTTTTACTGCAAAAGTAGTAAATTCATTACATTATATAAGGAAAGTCATGTGTTGCCTACATCAGATTTATTTTAATGATTTTCGCATAAACTACAATTGCACAATTCAGTTTGCTCTCGTGTGTTGCCGAGAGGACATTAGTAGATTTTTCCATCCTTCTAAATCCATCCTTTTCCGCTTTCTAAATATTGCATATTAGATTGACGAAACTAGTTTATTTTCCTATTCTGGTTGATCATTAAAGTCATTTTTTTTAATTATTTTCCCATAATACATATTTTTCAATTTTAAAATTGGGTATGGTCCCTGTGATGGGATATTTTCCAAAAGATGGTATTAAATCAATGATTTAAGCAAATAAAAAGTGACCATTTTGGGAGGGATATATTAAAATTGATATATTCACACCTTTTAATATCTTGTTATATTTTATTACTTTCCTTATATACATAATGTATAAGGAAAGTATTGTGACGGGGTCGAAAATTCGAATTCGAGTTTTCGACGGGAGAGCACTTTTCAAGCAACCCTGATCACGAATCAAACATTTTTGAAGTGATGTCTGTGTGTGTGTGTGTGTGTGAAAGTATGTGTGTGTGTCAGTGAGTCTGTGGAGACGATAACTGACGAACAAATGGACCGATTCGAACCAAATTTGGTACAAAAATCACAATCCGTAAACACTGGAAGCCAATTGTTTTTATACGCAATCGAATGTTCAGAACCCCCCTAAATTTTCGGGTAAAATTTTGAAAAAATCGTCAAAAAATCAAAACCACTAATAAAGTTACGCAAATAGACATTTCTTATGTAACTTTTCATTAGGAAACGATTGACATAAATTTTAGACCGCTAACACAAACCGTTCTCGAGATATTGCACATTTTTCAAAAAAATTATCAAAAAGTCATATAAAATAAAAAAAAATATTTCCTATTGAGAAACATGTTCACTTTTCATATGTAATACCATACGATAAATTGGGTGACATCATTCTCGTGGATCTAGCTCGTTCCATTCATGGAAAAAGATACTTTGAGTAATACTTTTGTATTTGAGCGCCAATAGTCATTTGTCTGCTGTAAGAATAACTTATTTCCTCATCCATAACGCTTGGCGAGATTTTGGCGACGAATTTGGAGAATGTCGCCAATTTGGCGACTTTTTGAAATGTTGCCAAATTAACAAAAATCTCGCTAAATGTATAAAAATGACGCCAAATCAATGAAAATGACGACTAATTGTCGAAAATTCAATATCTTGGAAAGAATATTAGTATCTACTATAAGAAAAACCTATTTTTTACTGTAAAATTAGTAAATTCAATTCATTATATAAGGAAAGTCATGTGTTGCCCACATCAGATTTTTTTTTATTAAAGATCAATATTTGTTACTATCTTTAGTGAAAACTTGTGTTTACTTGTGTACACCCCTTTATTTTGTTGAAAGAGTTTACGACCATCCTGTATATAGACCTAACCGAGTTAGTGTTTCCCCACTGCAACAAAATAAGTACTTTATTAAGAACCCTGTATTTAACCTCTTTTAGGTCAGCAATAGCAAAAGAAATAACATGGATATTTTTCTACTCACTGCGAGTTGTGTTTCCCCATTTCAACAAAGTAACACTTTTCCCTGGCAAGTCTAGATCAGTTACTCCACTGTTAGGAAGGCATATGTGAGGTATCATGGGAGTCAAAATCTCCTTATGCAGCCTCAGTATGGCCAGTCCTTTGTAGTTCTGTGTCTCTTTGAATAGCGAATGGATTGATACTTCGGTAACATTGATCGCGTAGCCGTCGTCAACGTAGAGGTTCCCAATATGGACTTTGTATTTTTCCTTGCTGCAAAGAAAGTTAAAGCCACAATGCATTCATTTGTATTGAAATGACTTAATAACATGTGGGCTTCTATGTGCAATAGTAAATTCTAATCAACAAGCAAAAATAACTGTACATGAGAAACTAGAATATAACTAACTGTACATGGAAAACTGTAAAGAACCTTGCTGTCGAAGCTGGAGTTCAAGCTGCTGAGTTTAGTATTTGCCAGCCGACAATATCTCAACTAAGCGACTGGAACGGAATTGCAAGCGATCGAAATAGACTTTACAATCTCATCCCTTTATTATCACATTGAAGTTCGATTAGACAATCTGACTGAACACCTCCTGCTATTTTTACTTCAGGTTAGCCTTCTAAAGTTATTTTTATCCTCCAGGATAGCTTCCTGCGTAGTCGTTAGCCCTATATTATTTGGGTGCAATTGTAAAGGACATTTGCTGTCCCATTCAGAGCTAGAACCGCGAATCTGAATACTGGCCAGCTGATGCTCTCCCACTTGAACTATTAGAACGAAATTGGAAGTTATTATCATCGAAGTGTATTCTGCAAAACTCGTACATAAGAGTATATGGGAAACTCAAATAACTATGCATTGGAAACTCCAATAATAAATTTCAATACATGTCTAGTCTAGCAGATTTAAAATAGAGTATAAGTAATGAACATTCTCAGCCTTCTGATTTCCGGTCGAAATGCATATTTTTATTTCGCTCTTTTTATCTACAAGATGACATCGTACATGAAATCTCCGAGAATGGAAATCACTGCCATAACTGTTTGGGGATCCCACAAAAATTTAAAATTTGTATTATTCTGGATTTACTCGTTCACTGAATGTAACGTACAAATTACAGCCATAGATCTTAAGTCCTGCAATAATTTCGATTTCTGCATTATTCAAGCTTTAATCATTCACTGAATATAACGTACAGACTACAGCCATAGATATTTGAGTCCTACAACCATTTAAATTTCTGTATTTTTCAGACTTTAGTCCACTGTATTGTATATAACATAGAAATTGCAACCACATATCTTTGAGTCCCACAAAAATTTCAATTTCAGTATTATTTAAGGTTTAATTATTTACTATATATAACGTACAAATTAAAACTTGGCCTTGAGCAGGTAGTCGATCATTTAATGTTTACAACTTGGCATTGCTTGCCGTGGAAAAACCTAACCGATTCATTGAAATATTTTATTTATTTATTTATTTATTTTACAAAGACAGCAAATGATTTGGATGTATATGATTCATAATTTCTTATTTCAAATAACGTACAGGATAAAATTTCTCCGAGACTATAGTAAAAAACATATGCCTCGGCAAGAAATACAGTGATCCATCTCCGACTAGCCAAACGCCTTTCTAGGCATTCAGTTACTACAGTGCGCGAAAAAAGTATAAGGACAACGTATATTTGAATGAAAATATACTTTATTTTCACTTTATCAAAATGAATTTTTGATATTTCTAACCTCTAATATGAAATTATGCAATAACATTTATAACACATAAAACAACAAATATGAACCTTATAAAAGTTGAGCTTTTAAAGATTATCGCTAAAGAAAATATAGAAAAAAGTATAAGGGCACGTTCTAAATTACTTAATATTTCTCTTAATAATCAAGAAAACAACCTTTTTTTCAATTACTTGAATAAGCCGAGAGGTCATCGATACTGAAAATTATTTTATAGTGTCTATGAAAATATTATTCTAAGCGTGTTTGATGGCTAACGCAAGATCCTGTTTACACTGATATTGTGTGCCATTTTCATAAACTTCTCGGACTGGAAGGCCCCATAAATTTTCTATTGGATTGAGATCGGGACTCCTCGCCGGCCAATCAAGTAAATTTACTGAATTAACTTCAAACCAGAGTTTTGCACTCTTAGAAACGTGTATGGAAGGGTTAACCTGTTGGAAAATATAGTCTCCTGAAGTAATTAGTGAGGCCTCAGGTAACAAATGTTCACCTAATATATCAACATATTTATCAGAGTTCATTCTGTAGTTGATAAAGACGATAGACATGGTCTCGTTTGCTGCAAAAGCGCCCTAAATCATTAAAGTGCCCCCACCGTATTGACGTTTGGAAAAAACTTCTTTGGTTTTACGCAGATTATACCAAAAATAGCAAAAGCCATCTGGCAAATCAAGATTGAACTTCTTTGCGTCCGCAAAGATTACATCAATCCATTTTAGACCTAGAGAAATGTATTTTTTTTTAAATTCCTGTCTTCGTTCCTTATGTTCCTTTTTAAGAAGTGGACGTGACATGAACTTTCCATACCAAATACTCGGGTGTTTATTCAAAACATTTTTAACTGTTCGTGTGGAACATGGTAAGTCCAAATTTCTTCTAACTTCATTTGCAGTTTCTTTTTTCTCGCAAGCTCTCCTGACAACCATTCTTTTCTGTCGATGCGTTGGAATTTCTGGTCTTTGGTCTTCCAGTTCGTTTTTCCATCCCATACATTCCAGGTTCTTTTAGAAAATTATAAACTACAGTTTTAGATCTTTTAATTTTTTTCGAAATTTCATGCCCACTCAATCTACATACTTTAAAAGTAAGAGTTCCCCCTTTTCAAGGTCAGACAGATGAGTTCCTTCTGGCATCGTACAAAAATCGTGAAGAAATGAGGCAAGTGTGAATTTTGTTTAGAAACCCAGTCTTTATATTTGAAATGGTCATTTTCTGCTTTCAAATATGCAAATTTTCTATAATTTTAGATGAAAAAACAGTTGTCCTTATACTTTTTTCCAAGATCACATGGGTTTAAAATTTATAAAGTAAATTTATACATATTTATTTTTGGAAAATTTAACTAATTTACATGAAAAAGAACTTAATTTTAACAATATTTTTACTTAAAAAATTTGCATACATTTCCGCCTAAAAGATTTCTAGATTTGGAAAATTTTCGCTTGTCCTTATACTTTTTCGCGCACTGTATCTTCTCGCCTTTCCTGCGACATGGTTAAAATGGACATCACAACCGTTAGCTAAAACGGACATCACAACCGTTTGCTAAAATGGACATCGCATTTCCTGCTAAAATGGGCATCACAACCGCTCGCTAAAATGGACATCATATTTCCTGCTAAAATGGATATCACAACCGTTCGCTAAAATGAACATCACATTTCCTGCTAAAATGGACATCATAACCGTTCGCTAAAAACAGACATCCCACCCGTTTGCTAAAATGGACATCACATTTCCTGCTAAAATGGACATCACAACCGTTCGCTAAAATAGACATCCCACCCGTTTACTAAAATGGACATCACATTTCCTACTTAAATGGACATCACAAACGTTCGCTAAAATGAGCATCATATTTCCTGCTAAAATGGACATCACAACCGTTCGCTAAAATAGACATCACAACCGTTTGCTAAAATGGACATCACATTTCCTACTAAAATAGACATCACAACCGTTCGCTAAAATGAACATAATATTTCCTGCTAAAATGGACATTACAACCGTTCGCTAAAATGACATCACAACCGTTCTCTAAAATGGACATCATATTTCCTGCTAAAATGGACATCACAACTGTTCGCTAAAAGGGACATCACAATCGTTCGTTAAAATGGACATCCCAACCGTTCGCTAAAATGGGCAACATAGCTGTTCGCTAAAATGGATATCATATTTCCTGCTAAAATGAACATCACAACTATTCGCTAAAATGAACATCACATTTCCTGCTAAAATGGACATCACAACCGTTCGCAATAGTCAAAAATATATCGATGTCAAAAAGATATCGAACAGCCAGTAGGTTGAGCATCATCGAAGCAACAATTATTTTAATGAATTCAATATAATAAAAGATTCGCAAAATGTAAAGCTTTCTGAGATTTGTGAACTTACTCCTCCAGTACGCAGTGTGCTGCCGTTAAAATGTGTCGCCTGCCAATCAAACTACCGCCACATACGTGAATTCCGTTCTTTCGAATGGAAACCTGAAAATAAAGTTAAAAGAAATATAATTTCGCACAATAAATGAATTCAATACTGTAAAAGGCAAAAGAGGACAAAGTCGGTGAAGAGAAAATTATATAATAAAACACCTGTATCGCAGGATTCTAATTTAAATCCTATAAATCTAAAGACCTAAACGCGAACCATTTGGCCCCAGGTAGTAGATGTCTGCACTGGTCGAAATTTCAAACTTTTACGAAATTTCGAACTCGACAGTGCTATTACTGAAACCTATCCCAAACCCGTCCTTGGAGTCTAAAATATTTGCCTGGTCAGACCAGAAACAATATTTATCATGCATCAAAACACGAATTTGTACAAATTTTGTGCTCAGAATTAAAGTAGAAGTTGGTATTGTGTGCAGTTATATTTTCATAGCTCAAATCAACAAATTAATTTTATGTACTTTATTAAATTTCATTTATGTATATTTTGAACATTCAATATGGTTGACCTTGCTTCTTCTTCTTCAAATTAGACCGTCCGACCAACCTGAAGTTGTAAGGCGTGGCCTTTCTTGAACAGAAAAAAAATTAGCCTAACCCAAGAGTCAAAACGTCCTGAAGTTCGAAGTCCTGAATAATTTAAAACCTGACAAGAGCCCGGCTCGGCTTGGTCCGGCCAGTGGGTCAGGTCAGGCCTAATCCCGCGAGTCAATCTCGAGCCCCTGCTGACTTTTAATGCAAAATTCTAATATGTTAGCTTCATAGCTCACTGAACCCATACGAAGAGCAGAATGTCTGTGCTTGCAATTCAAGGAAATCTCTTGTGAAAAGTCTTATAAAAGAAAACCTTATAAATAGAAAAGGTCTATAAAAGTCTTATCACTTTTAAAGAAAGTTCTCCCAAAGAATTGTGTATTTTAACAAGAAACATAAACTGTTCCTTAGAAATAACGAAAACGTAAGAATTTATTGCACTGTCGTCACATAATCAAGAACAAACGAGAAATTATTTGCATCATACTAACCATCCATGGGAATTTTCCTTGCCGAGATTCCTTATTGTGGTTATGAGACATTATTGATTCGGTTGATAAATCTGAAAATATTTAAAAATGCATTACTTGACTTAATTATGCTTACACTTTCATCTATTAAAAAATCTGATGTGGACAGCACATGACTTTCCTTATATGATGCAATGGATTTACTAGTTTTACAGTAAAAGAAAATAATGTTTAAGATTCACGGCGCTGTGAATTGTACATTTGGCGATTTTCCGGATGACAACATGTAAAACTATTTCAAAATACTCAATTAACTTATATTTCGCGCAACTCTAAATAAACGATCATCAATATTGATAGCATCCTCAATAAGCGACATAGTTCATATATTAAAATACTTTAATTATTTCTTTAATAAAGTGTAATTTTCATTAATTTAACGTCATTTTCATTAATTTAGCATCATTTTTGCAGTTTTGACGATATTTTTGTCAATCTTGGACGAAATATCGCTAAGTTGGCAATACTTTGCTAAATTATTCGCTAAGTTTGCCAAATGCATCACCAAATGTACAGACAAACGGAGAGAAGGCTATTTCTTATATACTAGAAGGTATGCCAGTCATATGACTGAAATCAGAATTTGCCCGACATTACTTCTCATTTGGGATCATTTTTAACAATTTGGCGACATTTTTGTCATTTTAGCAACATTTAAAATAGTCGCCAAGTTGGAGACGTCCCGCTAAATTTATCGCCAAGCGTTACGGACGGACGGACAGCGAAATGTGTTATTCGTATAGTCTACGCTTATGTTCTTTTCAAGATATTGAACTTTCATCATCTAGTCATCATTTTCATTGATATGACGTTGGCGACATTTTCGTTAACTTGGCAAGATTTAAAAAAGTCGCCAAGCGTTATGGACGGAGAAATGAGTTATTCTTGCAGCAGATAAATGACTATTGGCGTTCAAATACAAAAGTACTACCTAAAAGTATTACCTTTTCTCATGAATGGAACTAGCTAGATCCACGAGAATGAAGTCACCAAATTTATCGCATGATATTACTCAATGATATTACTCAACATATTTCACAATAGGTAATATATTTTTTTATTTTAAATGATTTTTGGATAATTTTTTTGAAAAATGTGAAATGTCTCGAGAACGGTTCATGCTAAAATTTATGGAGGGAATCTGAACATTCGATTACGTATAAAACAATAGACTTCCAGTATTCATGGATTGTAATTTTTGTACCAAATTTCGTTCAAATCGGTCCATTCGTTCGTCAGTTATCGTCTCCACAGACTCACTGACATACACAGACATAATCTCAAAAACGTCTGATTCGTGTTCAGGGATGCTTGAATCCTGCTCTCCCGTCGAAAATTCGAATTCGTATTTTCAACCCCGTCACAATACTTTCCTTATACATTATGTGTATATAAGTAAAGTAACTAGTTAGACTTTGTTTCCTCATCCGTAAGTCATTAGTGCAATGTCACAATATGTAAAGCTTTACTGTTCAGTACAGTACTTACTGCTAAATTGATTCACATAGGTGACAAGCGATTTGAGTCAATAAAACAGATGATTTCATAAATAAAATAAATAATACTGTACTTTTCATCAAAATCTTATAAAACCCAACCAATACAGATGAAAAATTTTCACAAAATTCCAATCAAGTTTTGAACAAATCAATGCTGTTTCATTTGAAACTTAATTTTCACTAAATTGCAATCAAGTTTTGAACAAATCAATACTGTTTCATTTGAAACTTCATTTTCACTACATTCCAATCAAGTTTTGAACAAATCAATTCTGTTTCATTTGAAACTTAATTTTCACTAAATTCCAATCAAGTTTTGAACAAATCAATGCTGTTTCATTTGAAACTTCATTTTCACTACATTCCAATCAAGTTTTGAACAAATCAATGCTGTTTCATTTGAAACTTAATTTTCACTAAATTCCAATCAAGTTTTGAACAAATCAATTCTGCTTCATTTGAAACTTAATTTTCACTAAATTCCAGTCAAGTTTTGAACAAATCAATGCTGCTTCATTTGAAACTTAATTTTCACTAAATTCCAATCAAGTTTTGAACAAATCAATGCTGTTTCATTTGAAACTTCATTTTCACTACATTTCAATCAAGTTTTGAACAAATCAATGCTGTTTCATTTGAAACTTAACTTTCACTAAATTCCAATTAAGTTTTGAACAAATCAATGCTGCTTCATTTGAAACTTAATTTTCACTAAATTCCAGTCAAGTTTTGAACAAATCAATGCTGCTTCATTTGAAACTTAATTTTCACTAAATTCCAATCAAGTTTTGAACAAATCAATGCTGTTTCATTTGAAACTTAATTTTCACTACATTCCAATCAAGTTTTGAACAAATCAATGCTGTTTCATTTGAAACTTAATTTTCACTAAATTCCAATCAAGTTTTGAACAAATCAATTCTGCTTCATTTGAAACTTAATTTTCACTAAATTCCAATCAAGTTTTGAACAAATCAATGCTGTTTCATTTGAAACTTAATTTTCACTAAATTCCAATCAAGTTTTGAACAAATCAATGCTGTTTCATTTGAAACTTAATTTTCACTAAATTCCAATCAAGTTTTGAACAAATCAATGCTGTTTCATTTGAAACTTAATTTTCACTAAATTCCAATCACGTTTTGAACAAATCAATTCTGCTTCATTTGAAACTTAATTTTCACTAAATTCCAATCAAGTTTTGAACAAATCAATGCTGTTTCATTTGAAACTTAATTTTCACTAAATTCCAATCAAGTTTTGAACAAATCAATGCTGTTTCATTTGAAACTTAATTTTCACTACATTCCAATCAAGTTTTGAACAAATCAATGCTGTTTTGAAACTTAATTTTCACTAAATTCCAATCAAGTTTTGAACAAATAAATTCTGCTTCATTTGAAACTTAATTTTCACTAAATTCCAATCAAGTTTTGAACAAATCAATGCTGTTTCATTTGAAACTTAATTTTCACTAAATTCCAATCAAGTTTTGAACAAATCAAGGCTGTTTCATTTGAAACTTAATTTTCACTACATTCCAATCAAGTTTTGAACAAATCAATGCTGTTTTGAAACTTAATTTTCACTAAATTCCAATCAAGTTTTGAACAAATCAATGCTGTTTCATTTGAAACTTAATTTTCACTAAATTCCAATTAAGTTTTGAACAAATCAATGCTGCTTCATTTGAAACTTAATTTTCACTAAATTCCAGTCAAGTTTTGAACAAATCAATGCTGCTTCATTTGAAACTTAATTTTCACTAAATTCCAATCAAGTTTTGAACAAATCAATTCTGCTTCATTTGAAACTTAATTTTCACTAAATTCCAATCAAGTTTTGAACAAATCAATTCTGCTTCATTTGAAACTTAATTTTCACTAAATTCCAATCAAGTTTTGAACAAATCAATGCTGTTTCATTTGAAACTTAATTTTCACTAAATTTCAATCAAGTTTTGAACAAATCAATGCTGTTTCATTTGAAACTTTGCACTGCACTACACTGTACCATGTTCCATTGAAACGGATTAATAAATACTTGAAAACTACCCTAGTGCTTGATAAAGAATGAACCAAGCCGAACATAATATCATTAAAAATCAATAGAAAGTATTGAAGAAATAGCAGATTTGAATTTGTAACTTTAATTTTTGCACTTGTGTACCAAGTTTACAGAAGCCAGTCACATTATTATGACCGCCAACTTAATATTCAGAATGTGCGCCTTTTCACTGCATGCACCACAGTCAGCCGTTGTGAAAGGGATCAATAAAGTTGCTACGAATATCTGTGGCTATGAAGACTGCGTTGCACCCCGAAGTTCCTGTAAGCTCTTTGCTAACGGATCCATTCGTTGTTGTTGTTGTTGAAACCCAGACCGTCCGACCTACCAGAAAGGTGTAAGGTAACAGGAACGGATCCATTCGTGTAATTTTTTAATCGAGATGGTCCATTTTTTTTATTGGGTTAAGATCCGGAAATTTGGTGACCAAGGGAGTAGTTTCTTTCTTTCTTTCGACTCAGACAATCTGACTTACCCGAAGATATAAGGTACCTGTTTGGACGGCAGGGACAATGCCATCCAATTTAAACCAGAACCCAGTAGGTGGTCAAATCCAGAGGAACCATACCTTCCCTCCCTTACCACAAACCTCTCGGAAGGACTTCCGAACCCACAGATTTAACGTGCTCCTTCTCCACGTAAACACGGAGATAGTCTGAGAAAAGCCGAAAATTGAACTCAGAGTGCAATTCCTGTACCTTAACCAATGGGATATCCCAACCGCAAGGGAATAGTTTGAAGTTTTCCTAAATCTTCTCAAGCCACTTAAGGACAATTCTGGCGACATGGCATGGTGCAATTTCTAGCTGGTAGATACCATCACTCCCAAGGAACACAGCCAACATGTGCACGTGTACCTGATCGTCCTCTACGGAGATATGAGTAGACACAAGTCATGAGATAAAAACATTCCGCAGACTATAACGCCGTCCTTACTAGTCTACCATCTAATAACGGTCGTGTATGTTGTCGGAGGTTTTATGACTAATACGAAACCACTTGGGGGAGTAGAAAATATGACTCTTTATTATACACTCATTGCCACTAGGTTGAGGTCTAGTGTACGTATCGCTGTGCAAACTGACATTATTGGTTGCGTTTGAACGGCTGGCAATATGGGTGCTGTAACAAAACGTATGCTGCGTCGGTCAGTCCTCAGTGTGCAACAGTTTTCGCTACACTATCGTGTTAGAAGCATTTTTGGTGATTCCGTGGTTTAGAAGGACGACCAGTTGAACAACGGTTAAAAAAATTGCCCCATTTATTCAGTGTTGATACACTATCACATCTGAAGTACTTGAACATTTAACAAAGTTCGGTGTTTCAAAAAGACTGGCACCTCTGGCCCTATAATCAGTGATCATGTATTTTATCAGGTCTGATAAGTTTCAGGCTTCGTTTCTGACAAAAGCTGTTATTGTGGTGACAAATGCCGAACATCCAGCTTTATCTGCTTGTGATGTATGACCTTGAAACGTGCGATATATGATTCTTTAGGCGTGTGTGACACCTGCATTTCTGGGAGAGTGGTCATAATATTGTGAATGAACTTTGTAAAGACGTTGCACTTTGAAAAATGGCACTTTAAACCTAACAATTCAAATCACTATCTAGTTAGGTGTCAAACCTAAACCCGTGTGAATCTAGATTTGACATGTAGACCAACATGGGTTTAGGTTTAACCTTGCCTGAAATATGGGCTCTATGTGGGTCTATAGTTCGGGAATGGATACTTTAGAAGCTAAGACTCAATTATTTACTCAGTTTTGCCTTCATACCCCCATAATGCGTACACTAACTAAACAGTTTTCACAGTAACAGAATTCATTTGGAATATCATTTTGGAGCGCTTTTTGCATCAAAATATGGAAAAAACAATAAAATAATTTTGAATTTGAAGTTTAGGAACAGGTTGATTTAAACTTAAAACATTGGTTTAATACAGCTTAGATTTAGTTTCTAATTATTAATCGCGTCTTAGGTATGAATTATATAATTAAAAAACAACGTTTTATAAATTTTCATATATCTCCCTACAAACAAGTTAGTTTGCCGCAAGCATAGGTCAACAATGGCTCTGAACCACCAAAAAGGAATATGACTTCCACTACGTCACAATCGTGAGACATATTGGAGAATCATCTAACATATTATATATAATGATAGAAAGCATCACCACAAAATTTGCGTTTCAGGTTGTATTTCGAAAGCCGGACTCCATCTACGTCATCACAATCGTCAGACATATTGGAGGTATATATGTATATATATATATATATATATATATATATATATATATATATATATATATATATATATATATATATATATATATATATATAATATAATGACAGAAAGCATCATCACATAATTGACTTTGAGGGTATTTTCTGAAAGTTGATTTTCATCTACGTTGCTATCGCCAGACATATTGTTCTCATAGATATAATGCCAAAGCATGATCACATAATTTAACATTATATTCCTATTAATTAGTATTATGACTACGTGTGGGTAACGTCACATGAAAGCTGTCTATACAGTCTTGACCGTTGTAATAGTCAATTAGAAACTGCACCAGATCTCAGTGAGTAACTTTAATTTCATTATAACTCCACCCCCCTGTAAGTACTAAAAGGATACCACAGCATCAGATCATACCTAAAGGAGGGTCAAATTTGTTCGGATCACTGGTATCCACCGGAGGAAGACTATGTACAATCCGGAAGAACCTGTTCTCAGTATCTGATAACTGAGTGGGATAGATATTTGTTCCACATTCTACAAAGAGAAAAGTAGTACGTTTAATCAGTTTAGGTCTTACAATATTTTTTTTATGAAATTCAATATAAATACACTATGTCGCAAAATAATATATATACACCCATAAAATATTGAACTATAATTAAAACTCGGCATGCGAATGTCGTTTTAAGAGTTATTGAAATAACCAAACTGTCTGCGTCAATAATGTTATAGGGCTCATGCAACACACATGAGAACTACTCGTCATGCAGCACTTAAAACGAATGGCATTCTCACTTACGGGCAATGGAACTCGATTTTCTGCTTTGATACTGCTGGTTCTGCACAAAACTGCCTTTGAGACGTACGTACTCGATGGCGCTACGAACAATTGTCAGATTTAGAGGGAAGTCACAGCATAGGCCTATGGGAAGCTGGTTGGCCCAAGAGACATTTCAGTCGCCATCTCGATCGGAGCTATAGGGAAGTTGCTCGGTGTTGGCAACAGTGGATCAGAGAAGTCACATGTAACTGTCGCAAAGGCTTAGAAATCCCCAGATAGACAACTTCTCAAGAGGATCATGCTATCAGGAGAGGAGCCATTGCCACACCAATGGCGTCAATATCAGCCATTCGAAGGTATTTACCCTCCCCCAAACATCCTGTATCAAGAGATACTTATTCGGAGACGTCTGAAAGAAGGTGGGATTATATATTGACGTCCATTAAGACGCCTGCCACTAACCCCTAAACATAGGCAGAGCCGTATTGATTGGTGCCGAACTCGGTCAGTCGGGACAGTGTCCAATTGGAGGTATGTTGTCTTTAGAGACGAATTCTGCTTCTCTTTCAGAGTTGATGACCACCGCATACGTGTTTGGTGGAGGACTGGCCAGCGTTCAAATCCCGTATTTGTTGTCGAGCGGCACACGGTCATCCCGTGTGGTTTAAATTTCCAGGGAGCCGTCTCGTGAGACAGCCGATCTCCTCTAGTTGTGCTGCAAGTCAATTTGACTGCTCGTTTTTACGTTTACGATATTCTGCAGAAGATTGTTCTGTCTATGCTGTGAAGCCTCCCAAATTCTATTTGCGCTCGATTACATATTTCACGACTTTCTCAACAAAACCTTTGCTGATTTAATACACTTCGATAGCCATTCAGGTCTCCAGACCTATCACCAATAGAACACGTCTGGGATATGCTGGGACGGCAATTGCAGCGTTTTCAGAATACTGCTGAATTTGTTGATCAGTTGCAACATTTGT